>JAQFVV010006221.1:11287083-11388697 GCA_028023455.1 Epiperipatus broadwayi | reverse complement strand
TATTATTATTATTACTATTGTTATTGTTGTTGTTATTATTATTATTATTATTATTTGTAATTTGTTTATCGATCATTGTTTTAAGTTATTCCAGTGAATTTAGTTAATACTTAAATATATTCAAAATATTATATGTTGGTATTTTATTTTGTTTACAATCATAGTTTCCAGGGTCTTTGCTTTTCAAGCTAGTCCAAGCAATAAAAGTTAGTTTATATATACGTGAGAGTTTATATTTATGAGTAGACATCCATGGCACAAAGCAATCACTTTTAAAGTCCATTCGTTGCATTTTATTTTTTTAAAAGAGAATTGAGTTTGTAGTTGTTCTGTACACTTATGATACTCTATAGCCAAAGCACTCATAATTATTGTCATAATTACTTACAGTTTTATTCAGTGCTGATAGCCATACTCTCATGCTCTTATTTCTTTTATACATGCTCATTTTATTTATTTATTCATTTTATCTGTAATGTTATTTATGTTTAATGGGGATGATAATGATTTCCCATCGTTCCATGATTACCCCCATTTTCCATACCATTACATAGGGTATATGAGCACAGACTTTCACACCATCCACCATTCTCCACACTATCTCATACCATTACAGTAAAGATATTCATATAATCAAGTTCACATTTACTCTGTATTCAAAAAGTCCAAATGACATCTTGAGATCTACCAAACATCTTAGAAAAAATTATTTTTATAGTCTTAAATTTAAAGTTAAAAGTCAATAAATTCACAATGTTTCTTTATCATTTTATTATTCACACACTGATAACAACAACAATAAAATTAGTATATATATAGCATTAAACGCAATTATCTTCAAAGAGTATATGCTATTACGGTTAATAATACACATTGCCACTTTAGTACTCAACAATATTATGATTAGAAAAGGAAATCAAATGAAATCATTTTCTTATTGGTTCTTTATATATATATAAAGAAGATTCTTCTGAATACTTAAAATAAAGAGTGTGAAATTGATCAATCCAATTATTTTATTATTTTTATATTGATCAAAGAAATTGATTTTTATTTAACAAAGTAAAGAATTTCCATATTTTTTATTTTAACTTTGTGATAAATATTAAATGATCTATATGAAATCAAGCAATTCACAGTTTTAAAATATATATATATGCTGTTACAGTTAATAATATACACTCCCTCCTCAGAATTTAACAATACTATAACAGAGAAAGAGAGAAAGAGAATGATCATAAGAATTGCTACTGCTTGGCATCTTTAAAATCTCAAAAAAAGAATCAAACATTCTGTATTCAGTTAATGAAAAACTTATCTTTGTAGCTCTCTCTTTATATATATACTGTATATGAAAATATTCCAGTGCATATCACTAGTTGAAAATGAAATAGAAAATATTCAAACCCCCCCCCCCATTATATTTCAGCAGCGCCCTTTGCTTGGGAGGGTGATTTGAATATATATATATATTGCAATATGGTGAAGTTGAGGTAAGAGATGTAAAGATGAATATCAAAAAATTGGGGGGGACGGACCACCAGTACGTATGCTTAGATGTACATCTATATTTACATTTTATGTTATCATAAAATAGAGACTAATATTGTGAGATTATGCAATTAAGTTAAATGTTGTATTATACAAAGGTGTTTTTTTTATAGTCAGATTAAATTTTTTTTTTAAGAGACAAAACCTAACTGATACTTTCTCTTTTAGAATTATAGTTAATTCTCTTAATTTTTATTTTGTAGCATAAAAAATAAAACACTCATTATCATTTACATATTATTTATGAATTCAGATGAGAATGATATAAAAAAAGAGAAATTGTGATAAACAAGCCCAATTACAGCTATTCCAGAATTTATTACGCTAATTAAAAATAGTTCTATCTATATTTCTCTTACAATTCTTTTTTACTTCACGCATATAGATTCTTAATAAATTTTACTGAAATATCTTCTAAATTTAAAAGTATATTTTTCCATTCAAAGATAGCATTAATATAATTTTGAAATCTGTAGTTTCTCATACTAAGATCAATTTAAAATGGTTTTAAAAGTAATTTATTGATAAAATAGCTTCTTCCACATTTTACAAATAAAAATATGTTTTCTTTGAATTTAACTTTTTAGTTTCAATTTATTATACTTTCGTTTCAATTGTGAGTGTAATAATTTATTTTTAAAACTAATCATTAATGGAAACGAAAATTTGTAAGTTTCACAATAGCTAAAATTTCTTAAAATTCTTCATTTAATTAATAAAATATTTTAAAAATAATTTGCAGCAATTTTTAAATGATAATTATTTACAATAATTTGTGGAAATTATAAGGTTTTCATGTGTCAAAGCATCGACCGGGAAGTGAACCTGCGAACCCGGGACAACTGGTTGTAAGGCAGCTGTGCTGACCACTCGGCCATCAAAGTTGACATTATTAAACAATAAATATTACAAATCAACATAAAAGTAAAAAAAAAAAAGAATATATAATTATTTTAATTAGAAACTTATACTGATGTTTGATTATTACAATTATTTTTTCTACTGAAAGTATCATAATACGATAGTTAACGCTGGTGCAGCAATGTTGCTCCAACAACTGATTTTCGGGCAAGTCTTTTAACTTAGAGCAAATTTATTGGGAAGCCTTTAAATTTTCATGGCTGACAGACATCATCATTTTAGCATAACTAATGATTTACTTAAGTAAGAATTAAATTTAATCTTGAATACATAAAATATTTTTAAAATAATGAAAATAATATAGTAATTAAATGAATATAAAGATATTTCAAAATATAATTTAAAAACAAATCATTTTATTAAAACTCATAATTTCTAATTGATATGAGCAATATTTTAATTTTATCTTTTTAGGTTTGTTGAAGTGATCTCAATTCGTGATTCCGAATTTTACCTAGAAAATAGCAGTGAAAACTTTAATTGGAAACAATCATACCTCCACATGCTTATATTATATATAGAGCTCACAAAATAAGCTCTTAACAAGCTTTGAGAATATCCTCAACCCCAGATCGGTTTCTGCTTCTGGCGTTGTCAGTGAGGTGCCAGGATATTCAAGCATGAGATTAAAAATACTAGGACAAGCCCAGCACTTTATCTAATGTATAACTATTGAGTAAAAAATCTGAAATTGTCAGACATCCATATGTCTTCCAATCCAGCTATCTAACTCAAATAGCTATATGGGACTGAACCAAGTTCAGATGCACCATATATTAATAGCTTTAGCAATATAAAATTACCAATGCCTTAATAGCAAAAAATAAAAAATCAAGTCAGATGTTACATGACTTAATTTAATAAAGCTTGTATTTACAAATGTTATATATAGAACTCGCAAAATAAGCACTTAACAAGCTTTGAGAATATCCTCAACCCCAGACCGGTTTCTGTTTCTGACATTGTCAGTGAGGTGCCAGGATATTCAAGAATTAGATTAAAAATACTAGGACAAGCCCATCACTTTATCTAATGTATAAATATTGAGTAAAAAATCTGAAATTGTCAGACCATTGTCTGAAATTGTCAAAAATTGACTATTTGAGTTAGATAGCTGGATTGGAAGACATATGAATGTCTGACAATTTCAGATTTTCTACTCAACAATTGTACATTAGATAAAGTGCTGGGCTTGTCCTAGTATTTTAAATCTAATGCCTGAATATCCTAGCACCTCACTGACGATGCCAGAAGCAGAAACCGGTCTGGAGTTGAGGATATTCTCAAAGCTTGTTAAGAGCTTATTTTGCCAGCTCTATATATAACATTTGTAAATACAAGCTTTAATAAATTAAGTCATGTGACATCTGATTTGATTTTTTATCACTCCATATGCATAGTAATTTCATTCCAAATTTTTCACATGGATGCTAGAATCTATCTAAAGTTCAATTTAATTTAAAAATTATACACAATGAGATATCAGCAAAAATAATTAACAAATATTAAATAAAGCTGTTATGTAATAAAGCAAGAGAAAACAGTAGAGCAACCATCTGGCTGGCTAAGGTTATGTTGAATACACATAGAGTGCAGGAGATGAGGGGGAAAGCTTCAAATTTATACATATATAGTTTTTTAAAAAAATTTGAAATCACTGATTGCTGCAATGCAAATTGAAGAGCTCATGGAAACTTTAAGTTATTAAAGCATTTAGTTGTTTGAGTATTGTGTTCTTTATATAAATATAAATGGGAAAGCTAGTGAAACTCACAGCATAAAAAAACAAAATGTAAACTTTATATTTTACCTAAAAAAATTGAAGCATGAAATTGTTTTTATTATTGGAGTGTGGAGTGGATTGAAGCCTGTCCATTAAAGTATGAAGATTGGTTATCTTAATATGTATCTGAACACTTATTGCATATATGTATAGAGATGATAATCTGGATCAACTGATAATTGTTGGTTTAGCATGAAATACAAATATTGGTGACTATTTATCTGTTCGACACATATGTGCTCAAGTGTATCAGTGTTATGAGATAGGGTGGAGATTGGTGTGCCGTGTGAAAGTCTGTGATTATATACCCTATATATTATTGTATATTATAAACTAAAAGAAGTACTTAACATACGAACATAAATATATATATAACAGTTATTAAAATTTATAAAAAATAAAATTTTAAAGTATGGAAGTTTATAATGAGCTAATAGAAATTTATAGTTGAATTATTATTAAAAGTATTTTTAATGTGATGGAATCATTAATCAAGAAATCAAAAGTATTTGATTAATTAATTATATTCACCCATTTTACATTACTGACACTAAAGAAATTGCAGATGAATAGTTTTTATATTCTAGTTAATTATTGTGAAATAAAACAAATAATAAATAAAAAATTAAAAAAGTCAATTTTTAAAACTTTTGATAAATTTCTTTATTGCTATTAAAATTAAATTAAAAATAACGATAAAAATGTTAAATAATTAATTTTGTAATAAATATTACAATCTATAGAAATAGTTTTAGACTAGTTAAGATAAGATTAAATCATTGACAATATAAATATTAAGACGAATTATAAAAAGTTTCAAATTTTGGGCTGTTAAAGTAGCAGATAGAATGAGTAGCAAATTAGTTTCCAATTAAATTATGATTCAACTGTTGTTTTGCTGTTCTATCACACTGATGTATAATGTTAATAATAAAATTTTATGAAAGTAGTAGGATTTGAACTTAGGATTTTTAGTTTATATTCATCCCCCACTCCATCTCAAGCAACTGATACACATTACCATATACACGTGAAAAAGATAGATAATCCCCAATATATCTATTTCATGCAGAACCAGTATTAATTAGTTGGACCAAATCATAATCTCCCACACACATATACAATCAGTGTTCAGCTTATATTAAGATAGCAATTCCTCAAACTCTGATGGACAGGTTTCAATCTTCCATTTTTCCAACTATTTAATGATCCATTTTGCCGCGTATTCAAAATTCATGCATTCCCAATACCAACAAACAAAATAATAAATAACATAAATAGAGAGCAGTCTGCTACATTTGCAATAGAAATATATATATATAATTTCTGATGGTTCATTTCCCTCAATGCACTTTAAGACTGGCTGCTTTCAAGACAGTTCCCATTGACATCAGTTTCCCAAACACTTTAGCCCTGGTCCAGTTCAGCTGCACACAATACATCTGGCTTCATTGTATAGTACTGTGACTGTTACTATGAACTTCTTTTAGCTGCAATTACTTCTGTTCTTCAGCAACAGTTCTCTTAGCAACATCACTTGAAAATCCGCTTGAAAATCAATTCTTCACATCTATCTGCTATCCAGATGGTTTCCTCGGGCCCGGTTTCCCAAACTCTGTGTGGCTATTCAGCTGCACATTACAGAAGCTATTGTCACTTACATCTCTCTGTAAAATAACTGGAATTGAAGCAAGCACTTTGTTGTTTACTATTTTTATAGTTTTCAATTACTCACACAATTAATTAGTTTCTTTATATATACGATAATGTATTCAGGTTCATAACTAATTAAGTGGCGCTTTCGGAATTCCTTTCCATATAAAGTAGTTATCAAGAAATATTTGTAAGCAGCAAATATTTCTTGGAATTTATCGATCACAATTAGCATAAATTTTTTAATTAAATTTACCACTTATCAGTTCACGATCTAAATAAATTTCTCTAATATTTTCTAGTTTTTCTGGAGTCCACAAACTTATATAAATATTTTTATAAAATACAACACATTTCATCAAAAAACTGGTGATGGAATGTGCAAACCCATTAGAGGATTTGATATTGTGATCATATCCTCTACTTACATATATAAGAAACATCAGTACACTGAATGAATAGGCTAATTAAAATTTTAAAATTAAATAAAGTAAAATTTATTTCTATATTAAAAGTCAATCAGAAAATATGTATTTAACAAATAGCAAATAAGATTTTATAAATCATGCAATTCTTTACAAAGATAGGTAGATTGGGCAAAAAAAGAGAAGAAATTAATGACTTTAACTGCCAAATATATGATTTCATAAATAAATAAGTAATAAGAAATAATTGATTGGTTAATTTCTCCATATTTTGTGTGATGCCTGAATACCAGAAAAGACAGTTTGAGTTTTGATCAAGAGTTTTTTACTTCTGGAATCTTTCACCAAATGAGTAGGACAAACAAATAAATTAATTAAAAACTAGAAATTATACAATATAAAAAATAAATTTTCAAATAATGGAAATTAATTTTTAAGAGTTTTAAGTTGGTGACTGCTAAGAAATGTTTTCCAGGATTCTGTAATCCTGGTTGATTTTGGTTGTGGGATTTATCTTGGAAAATTTTCTTTATCTCAGAATTTTCCAGTTTGAATTACTAACTTCAATAATCAATACTTCCAGTCTTCCACAGGCATTATATATATAAAAGATATTTTGTGGGTTCATCCGTGTTAAAAAATTTAAATATTGATATACCGACATTATGACTTGATCACACATGTCATCCACTGGGTGATAATATATATATATTGTACCTATATTGATATAGGCACATATAATTTTATCTAAAATTATATTATTAAAATAATCTTTCGTTAAAGAAAAACATAAAATTAAATGTTGAAGAGTTTATTCAGTTTGTTTTTGAAAAAGATAAAAATCAAATAGTTTTCTAGCGTTAGTTTTGAAATAAAAAGCTACAATTAATTAATCAAAAGGGGGGAGGGAGAGTCTTGGTTTGAGAAATTAAACTAAGGGTTATAAAAGGAAGTAAAGAGTTTTTATTAGTAATCGTAAAAATATAATTTAAAAAGTTAAAACATACAAATCTCTTTTCATTCAAGTTTAATTAAAGAAAAAAAATAATGTTAAAACTAAATAGTAACTTGTATTAAAAATATATGTGCGTATATATGTGCGATTTGTAAATAAATAAAAATGTATGTGAAATAAAAGAAGATTATCATTAAAAACATGGCAATGGTTATTAATAAAATAAAACAACACGTGTATCAAATGATTATCACCGGAAATATTTCAACAACACGTTGCAGATATAAATAGACTTTTTTTATCGGACAGTGAATCAGTTCACAAATTTATTGAGTGAGTGCAGTTCAGAAATTAATTGAGTCAGTTAACAAACAAAATGCAGTGCTGAGAAGATTTTGGGAATTCACGCCTCTCCACAGCCTAAAAAGTCCGATGAAAACAGCAAGATCTGCCCGTGAAATAATGTCAACATAACAACTTAGAAAATCTCTGTCAGTATCTAATTGTCTCCAATAGTAATAATTGTGAATAATAAGGAAACTCATCAAGGAAACATCCCAGCTGGCTGGAAGCATTCATACTGGAAGAAACAACAAACAAGAAGAAAACAAAGTGCTAAATCTACGTTCAAAATCCTAGGTAAAACATTTGCTTATTTTCGTTTATACTGTAATAGCCATTGCATTTCATTAATTTGTCTGAATCCTCCAAGAGTCTAATTATATGAACTCGATATCATACATAAATGAATTATTGATATGTGTGTTTAAATTTCAAATGCTATGTAATACTTTATTATACTTATGTGTGTGCATGAGTTAATATGTGCGTGATCCTTATATCAATATTATTGGTTAAATTAGATAAATACCAGTGTTCTGTTATGAAAATATTCAAGAATATTTAAACTATTTAGAATGTTAATTTAAAATATGTGTGTGTTTTATTAGAAGTATAAAATGTTTAAATTTAGTAAATAAATGTTAGTTAATAAATTATCTTTCAAATAAAACTTTATTTGTCGGTCAATTCTTTTTATCAATTCCCTTTTATCAAGTCTTTTAACCACTAATTAAGTATAATCTATTAGTGATTACAAACAACTGAGCTAGTCGTGGATTTAGGCGTTGAGTTAGTGGCCACTGTTCAAAGTGCGTTGTCTATTCTTTTAGTATTCTTTTAGAATAAGCAGCTGGTGCCCAAAACAAAAAAAGTGCTTTGAACTTGGTGTTGAACTCAACAGCTGAGAAGAATCTATGTCCTGGAAATGTAACGCTAGTTATATACTTTATAGCTATCGTTTGGGCATACATATTCTCCGAGTATGTTCTTCTCTGCTAAGAGACCGGTGTTTCGAATGTACATATTCGAACATGGTTCAATATAAATATATATATATATATATATAATGCAACCATCATGCTACTGGTCAGATAAATAGTTGCTTCATAATTTGAGATTGTCAGCAATAAAAATGTGTATTACTTTAATTTAAAAAAAAATATTTATTTTCATATATTTCTTTTTGCAATATATATATATATATATATATATATATATATATATATATATATATATATATATATATATATATATATATATATATATATATATATATATATATATATAGATAAAACAAAAAGCAAGCTCTTTCTTTACATATCTCTGTAATGTCATCATCATTATTTCTCAAATCTTGATGCAAGACTGCTCTTGACTGAGTCAACTTGAATTCTCATACACATTCATGATTATACATGTCAATTTTCCTTGAAAGATCCTATAGCAGTTAAGTCACTTTCCACATATTTAGCTTTTTTAATATTTTGTGATGATGGAGATATCAAAACATTCAGTTGGAAATACTTCATTCGATGTACTAATAATTAATAAGCAAAGTATAGTCATTATGGTACAATGATCAAATGTAGAGGTTTTTTTTAACAAGTGGCTTGCTTCAGCATTTAAAAACTGAACATGCTATCGAGAAGCCTACATTGGCAAATGAAATATTTAAAAAGTGTTCATTCTCAGTCAACATTGTTTAATTTTTTAAAGAAAGGAACAATAGAAACCATTGCAAAGCTTGTAACTGTAGATGGATTTCCTGTCAGTGCCATATGTAAAAGTGAAGTTATTCAGCAAGCATTCAGTGAAAAATATTTACTTTTTCCTAAAAATCCCAATCATGTTATGCAATTAGTGTATAAACAGTATAATATAATAAAAGAAAGTGAACAACCTTTAAAAATGGTAAGAGATTCAGCCTTTCTCTAGATGACTATTCATCACTTAAAAACAAACACTATTTAAATATCAATGTTTATTAAGATAAATATAAATTTTGGAACCTAGGAATGATTGATATTAATGATAGAATAAATGCTGAGAAAATGGTCAAAGAAGTAAAACTGAAGTTATTGAAGTTTAAATGATCAACAGAGCATCATATAGTTGCATGCATAACAGATGGGGTAAGGTTTATGATAAAATTCAGACAGTTGATAGATTGTGAACATCAGCTTTATTATGCCCATGCTATACACTTTGCAGTGACATTCTATATAAGAGACAAAAGGATTCTGAAGATGTATTTGAGGTAGAAACAACTGAAGACAGTGAGGAAGATTTAGAAGAGGATGAAACAGAAAATTACAATTCAAATCTAAGTTTTGGAAACAATCCTGAAAAGGAGCAAAAATATGATATCATAAATGATTTATTCTCCAGTGCCTTAACCATAGCTAATATCATTAAAAAGAGAAATTGTGCAAATGGGTTGTCTCTTCTGAAAAATGATACTCTTCAGAATTATGTTAAATCTTCATTGAAGCAAGATAGTTTAAGCCCAATACTTGATTCTAAAACTAAATACAACAGTTTGGTAGGCATGTTAGAACGACTTTTACAGTTAAAATCACAAATTGAAGAAACAATGATTGACTACAATATGAAAAATCCAATATATGAAGTAACTTTTACAGTTCTTAGTGACCTTGTGCTTGTGTTGAAACTGATCAAAATTAGATCACAAAACCTTTGCAATTATGATGTGACACTTCTTACTGCAGAGGGAGTTTCTTCTTTTATCATTCAATAACTTTCTGAGCAAAATGTTATTTTTCGAGAAAAGTTCAGGAAGCATTAATTCTATGAATAAATGGGAGAAGGCAAAAAGCTTTGGTTAGATTATTAAAGTATATAAAAATTGAAAAAAACGTTTTATAAAAGAAATAAAAAAAATAGTAGAAACTGAGTTGCAACCATTTCTAAGCAAGTCAGCCTTATTAGTTATAGAACAATGAATAATAACTCTTCTTGGGTTTTCCACTTCTGAAGCATTGCAATCTGATTTATCACACTCACATTCCAACTCTGAGGAAGAGGGTGAACTGAGAGCAAAAGACAGCAGACACTTTGTGATAAATTGGCACATCAAATCAAAAAACAAAAGAATATATCAAGGAGTTAATGGACTCTGTCGAATCCTTATCATCAACAAGTGTAGAAATTGCAAAGTCCTTTTCGACTGCAGGATTATTTGTAACCAAAATTAGAACTAGACTTAATGATAAAAGTATAAATTGCCCGTGTTTTTTTACATTTACATGTCAATTGCCAAATCAGTCTCAAAATAATCTAAAGTGAAATTTTAAAAAAAAATGTAGTCACTAGTCTGCTATCTTATAAAAAAATTATAATTTTCTGAAGTTTTAAATTCATACCAATTTGTAGTTTATATATATTGTAATGATCCGGAGAAAGGAGACTTCACGTAAACTGCACTACGGGGCGCCATCTAGGCGTTTGAACCTAGAAAAATTTATAAAGTAGGCGGATACGTAAGTCAAAAAAAAAATAATTTTTTTTTTTTATTTTGATTCCGGTCGTTAGCCCATGTCACTAGCCCAGTGGAACAGCAGAGATTAAATAATATAATATCTTATCTAATTAGATGTCAACATTAAAAAATAAATAAAATAAGCCACTGCCAGTAATTAATCCTACAAACATTTATTTATGCACATATATATAAGATTTAAAATTATTTTAGTATTAGTTTTACATTTTAACATTATTTTTAACTTTGATTCTCTTGACTTTAATTTACCTTTAATTACTATTATATTCTAATTTTACATTTTAATTAAGTTCGCACAGATAAATTTAGGAAAGCTTGTTTATAATATTGAATATAGATCGGTTACATAGATTTCACGGTCAACAACATTTCAAAGTAAACATAAACGATCAAAATACAAAATTATTGATTACTGACAATTGCGGAGGGAAATTTCTACGTAACCCAATAGTATTCATCATAAGATACTCGCATTGTCACCAATAACTTAAAAGACATCCGAATAAATACATTTTAGATACTCACCGTAAGGTATCATTATTTATCGAATGACTATATATTTTGATCAAATATGAAAACGCAAAACATAGTTAACCGATAAACAATCCATGCAAGCGTCTATAAACAACTTAAGTTTAATGCATTTTTATTTAGAATCGAGTATGAATATTACATAGATTTGCATTGAAATTAAAATATTCTATCCCTATTTAACCTTAGGCTAAAATTCGCCGTCAAACTGTCATCAATCCATCTGATATATCGATGTATTCAATGTAATACGAAATACAGCAGCACCAAAAGAATTAAACATTGACTCTCAATCAGATAGGAATATTACATCTATCTAACGAGAAGAACAATAAAAAAAAAAACTCCATAGAAAGGAACTGCGTTCTCCGTCTTATAATTTCTTCCATAGGCAAACGGGTGAGTGCGGCATATATATAAACGATTCTGCCAGTAGCGAATCTCCGATTACATCTACTAACTACATCAATATATCCAATCCATTGACCCAATCTAACAACGACATAAATAACCTAAGATTACCCTCCCCTAATATAACTTTACAAATCTATACAGCCATTCACGCCCGACTTAAGTTTAACATTTTTATAATTAATTTAACGGAAAACAACAATCATAATAAAACTTAAAGAACAAAAAATAAATAAATGGAAATGATTTTACAAAATAAATAAGAAAAAAAATACATCAAATAACATTATTAATTTAGTTTGGTCAGATAGGATTCTATTGCATTATTTACTAAAAAGTTTTAAAATTTAGAGTTCTTATTGTTTCAAGTGAATATATATAAGTTCTTACGATTTTTAAAACGTCCAACTTTATCCGTTGCTTGCCATGAACGTAAATTCCCACGCCGTCCTAAAATTGGTATCCATTTAGCCGTTATTTTATTTATTCATTCGGAGGTTTTTTAATTTAGTTGGTCCTCAATGTAGGAAATGATAGTTCATTTCTCCCTTCTTTAACAGCTGAAAGAATTGACCATGCGTCTGTCAATTCCTCCAACTCTGTACTACTACATATAGTCACATCGTAATAATCAATTTCCAGTCACTGATTAATAATTTCCAAATTTTCCTTTTATATTAATGTGAAGGATTGAATTTACATTATGTCACCGATGCGATGGTCCTTTCGCTGCAGTCCGATTCCATAGGGATTTCTTCTTATTTGCTAACAGTTTCTATTGTTTTCTTATCTGACCGGTGTTTTTACATTTAAATGCCGAAGGCTGGTTTACATTTAACTAATTAATAATCATTTCCATTTCTGATTAATTAACCTGTTTTCCAAATCAAAAATATATTTAAAGATAAATTTAAAGATATAATTTCATCTCCAAATCTTTTTAAAATTTAGTTTTAAAATACTTTTTCTTTAATAAAGTTTTATTTTAATAATTTTTCATTATCTGTGCGATTTAATTAATATATAAGAGTTTAAGATGATATTTAATTTCAATTTTTAATTCTTAAAGAAAATTTTTAAATGCGAACTTTTTAATTTACTTTCATGTTTAATAAATTAAAAAAAAAACAAAACAATGTAACGAACGTCTATGCTCGTTACATATCAGTAAAGTTACTTAAAAAAAATGATCAAAAAAAAAAATATTTTACTTAGGGTTAGTAATTACGGTACACGATTGACGAAGACATTTACAAAACATCCGGTTAATAATTTTACAAAAAGACTATATACAAAAAGAAAAAGAAAATGTTGACTATCGCTTACCTAAGGACCATTTACGTTTACACCTCCTCCCCCCGAGAATTCTATTTTATTTTATACATTTTATTTTTACTCACGGCATGACAAGCAAATTATTTAAATTATTTAGGAAGGTTGCATTGAAGTAAATATATTTTGAAAGATAATGGGTTTATGCGTGTATATTTGCAGCACAATTATAAATACCACTAACTTATTTATGACTGATTAAAATGCTTAAATAGGGTTACACTGAAGTAATTCCCAAAGGTACTCATCGTAAGGCACCACATTTCGATCATAAACTTACGGGGCTGTGTGCCTATACACGTTAAAGCGTAATATATATCAACAACAAAAAAAAAACATATTTATTTCAACCTTTTGACTTTTTTTTTTTTTTTAACAAAAATTAGTTTTAAAATTTTTTATATCTTTCCGTTGGTTTTTAATATATGTGCTATTTCTTTCTGGCAGTGCTTTTATCAGATTTAAAGTATACGACTTTATGTAAACAGATAAAAATATTTCATTTTGACAAAATTTGCTCAGGGTATTTGTGGTTTATTAAAGATCGGCCCGAGTTGGTTCGCCATTGTAATGATCCGGAGAAAGGTAAATGATTCTTTTAACAATCGGGAAAGATATAAAATTAACCATTATTAATTTGATTTAAAACTTACAAAAGTTAGATAAGAGAAGAAAGAAATTTTAGCTTGACCAATGGAAGCACTAAGCCTTGGCTCGGACCATGGCGAAAAAACAGAGCAGTGACGTTTTGTTCAGTGAATCCTTGTGGATGATATAAAAAGAAAAAAATATTGAGTTCAGGAAGCTTTTTCAACTTGGTTGGGTGAGACGAGCGATAAAGACGCACTTTATCGTTCTCTCTCACTTATCTCTGAAATGGAATGACTGATACCATGAACCAGCAAATGCCACCTCCTGAACATTAGATCGATCTTTCAATTAAAGACTCCGTGGACATTGACACTAGGAACCGGGAGTTCTGCTACCGTAAGCTATAGGAAATGAACAATTCTTAAAATCAATCAAGAACTTTCGTCAAGTTGAACAAATTAATGAACAAGCCGACTTATTTAAAATGGACTCTTATCTGACTTTTGTAAGTTTTAAATCAAATTAATAATGGTTAATTTTATATCTTTCCCGATTGTTAAAAGAATCATTTCCCTTTTAATATTTTTATGTGTAGTAATATTTTATTGTAGAAATTATTAAATGCATTACATTTAAGTTGTCTATAGACGCTTGCATGGATTCGTTTATGGTTAATTGGATTTTGGTTTTCATATTTGATCAAAATATATAGACATTCGATAAATAATGATACCTTACGGTGAGTATCTAAAATGTATTTATTCGGATGTCTTTTAAGTTATTGGTGACAACGCAAGTATCTTATGGTGAATACTATTGGGTTACTTATAAGTTTTCCTCTGCGATTGTCGGTATCAATAATTTTGTATTTTGATCGTTTATGTTTATTTTGAAATGTTTTTGACCGTGGAATCTGTGTAATCAATCTATACCCAACATTTTTAAATAAATCTGTGCGAACGTATATAAATGTTAAAATTAAGTCGGGCGCGAATGGCTATATAGTTTTGTAAAGTTGTATTAAGGGAGGGTAATCTTAGGTTATTCATTTCGTAGTTGAATTGGTTCAATGGATTGGATATATTTGTGTAATTAGTAGATGTAGTATGAGATCCGCTACGGGCAGGATTATAGATATACGCCACACACCCTCTGTTTGCCTATGGATGGGTTTGTAAGTCGGCAGAAGACTGCAGTCCATTCCTATGGAGTTTTTAGTTTATTGATCTACTTGCCCACAGATGTCACATTCCTGTTGGTGGAGAGTCAATGTCTTCTATTTCTACTTATTGTTCAGATGTACATTCCTGACAATATAGTATTTTGTGTTGTCGTATCATGCTACATTGAATACATGAATGTATCAGATGGATTGGCGCCAGTTGATTGCGAAATTTGTTGCCTAAGGTTAAATCAGGGAAGAATATTTTCCTTTCAAATGCAGACCTATGTAGTCCATTCATACTCGACCCTCTAAATAAAATATTAAACATTATAGCAAGCTATTTTAAATGTAAAATTAAACATTAAGATAAAAATCTAAATGTTAAACTTATTCCTCGAATTTAGAATGATTTTATATGTGCGTAAATAAATATTTTTCTGTGTTAATTTCTGGCAGTGGCTTTTATTATTTTATTCTTTTATATTTAAGATATAAAATTTATAGATTTTTATCTCTGCGTCTCCGCTGAGCTAGTGACAATGGGCTAACGATCTAAATATGTAAATAAAGTGGAATCCTAATAGCGCGTATCTGCCTACTTTATAAATTTTTCTAGGCTCAAATGTCTAGATGGCGCCCTTTGGTAGTGCGGTGCGGTGCGATGCGATCTCCCACTTCGTTTGGATCATTATAATATATATATATATTATAACCTACACTCCCAACACCGCTCATATACATTACGTGAACGAAATGCCCAGGCGCCAGTTCTATTAATGAATAGAACAATATAACAAAATATATCATATAAAATTATTACTGAGACTCTATATTTAAGTTTATGTTCAGCTCAGCTCAGTGGGAGGCTATAGGTAGTTCATAAGATATATGATAGTAAATGAATAAAAGAAGAAATATTATAAAACATTTAATATAAGGTAAATTCCTTTGTTAATTAATTGTATGATAAAGAATCATAATGTTTATTTGATACAGTCTATTAAAATATACTTTAAACTTAATTTCTTCCTTCATCCAAGTATAACATATATCAGCTTGCTATAATTATATTCTTAAACAATTCTGTGACTTGGCATATCATAATCTAAACATCTATTTTAATGCCAAAAAAGAAATAAACAATAAGATAAGATCTCAGGGAATTTAACAAACACAGTTGAATTAAATAAACTATATTGCCCATAAGTTATAATTCTAAAGTATGAGAAAAATATAATGAAACTAATTGACTAAAATATTTTACTGTGTTTCAATAATAAGATAATGACAGAGATAGGGTATTTTAATCTCATATCATCATCTCACAAATATACTGACTTGGCAACCTTTCTAATACGTTTATCAAGTGGCAAATACTCTTTATAATGTTTGGATTAAGAAAAACAATATTGTCAGACACTAGCAAACTTAATATTATAACTCTAAAATAATGTATCTGTTTTATAATAGATTTATGAAATGTGGAGATGTGGAAATGGAAATACGAATGTACACAAGAATAACTCAAGACACAGATTTTAAGATTTTAAATAACTAAAACAAATCATTTATTACAATAAATAAAATAAACTTGATTAACATGATATTTACAAATGGACTATTTGTTTTATAGATTTTTAAATCATTAAATAAATTTTTAACATCAGTTTGGGATTATCCCTACCATCTAAACAAATTAATAATAAAACTTAAATATCCCGACTTTGAACACATACTTTGCTTGCATGTTTCATCTATATGACCATAAATAAATGACATATTATATTATTAGCACAAAAAAAAAATATATAGATACTTTCGAGAGGATATTACTGTTGATTAATAAAATAAATCAAATCATTTATATTTGGCTTTCAGCAAAGCAACTTTCTATAATTGACTAATAATCACTTTTAATTACGTATATCTTTCATTCATAGCAACAAAATCATGTTTATTCTGATGATTTGATGATTGATAACTTTTATTTAAATAAATACACTGTATTTTAAAATATTTATTTCCGGTTTTAATCTTAATACTTTATACTTCTATTAAATGAATGTAGTATATTTCAAAAGCATTTATGTCTCATTTTAATTTCAATAATTCTATACTTTATATACGCGATATTATTTATATTACGCGTGTGTGTGCACGTTCAAGCAGCAATAATGTAAAACAATCTTTTCTATAAACTCTCCATTCATTAAGAAAATATCATACAATTATTTTATTTCGAACAATGTCGTAATTCATCAATAAATATGACACTAATACTACATCAAGAGTTAATCTAACAATTTATCTAGCCACATATTAATTAACACAAAGCTATATTTTCATGATTTTACATACTATACGTTATAAAGGGAATCTACATGAGGAGCAGATAACTTTTACCGAACACTTCTACAATAATTCATTACCAAGAATCCAAGAAAAACGTCACATAACTTCCTAAACATCATTTAATCATATTTCAACAATAACTCCTCTACTTCTAAATACATTATTGGTGGGGATTTTAATTCCTCGTCACCAGGGCCCTAAGAACATCACTTCAAAAAAATATCATTAGTCATACGCATATAAAATAAACTAGGCTCTACTCATGGAAAATTATTAACATATACTAAATAAGCAAGATCTTTTATTCCTACAGACATTATAACGCAAAGATTTCTTTTTATTCTCATAGCTTCTCTAAATATCGAACATTATAAATACACGCTGGCAGATAAATACATACAGATAATATACCAATCCGTTCAACTCAGTAAAATATGATAATGTACGAAATTTATGCATAAAATATTCACACTAAATTTTATCAAACAAATATCATAATTGTGCAAAACAAACACACACCCGTGAATAAAAAGTATATATAATATTAACTCTAAATTACACACTAAGCAGGTAATATGATAATTAAATAGTGCATTAAGGTATAACTTTTAATTTAGAATAAACTTTAGGTTACTTTTAAAATTTAATATTTATAATTATTACGAATGAACTTTCTTTCATATCTTGCAGACTATTTCTATTATACATTCGTTAATTTTTTTAAAGAACAAAAATTTCACTTTGAGATAATAAAGTATACAAAATAAATGTAAACCTCTTTAATAATATATTAAAAAAAATATTTCTTTCATCCTCGTAAAGAAACAATAAGACCTAATTGAACACAATCAATTTTTTTACCGGGCGTACTCCTCATTTGAGTACGCTCTGGAGACGGTCTTGAAAATCAAAATAACACAGATTATAAATGAACATAATAATAAATAAAACCTATCTACCTATCATATACATTAGTTATGACAAGTAATAAAAAAAAAAGGCACAAAAGTTATTAGTTTTATAACTTAAAATAAAAGTTCATTTGCAAAGCTCTGCTCCCGGTTTATGAAATAATATGGGACACATTCCAAACCGAATTTTAAACTAAAATGCACTTCTGCAGTATAACTTAAAAAAAAAAATAAGCATAACTTATATATGCCCAGCACCTTTCAGTGTTCATAGCATATCCATTCGAGGTACCAAATCATACACAAGCAGTTAATTTCTCCTTTATTATACTGAAAATATAAGACATTTCCGTGCAGTTCTGGATTAAATACGCGATTATCCTTAGTATTTTCTGAATAGCATTTAATAATACTTTAAATTGTCCTTAGTAATTCCATAATTAATAATGCTTTATTTTATATTCCGTCCTTATTGAAGAGAACAAAAATTACCAGCATTTCTGTCCTTCTATTCAATTTAACAGAAGTAGCTTACATTTTATTTCCTTAATTTAAAATGCGCATTAGTTCCAAAAATATCAAATAAATGAATACTGTTATCTCCTTATTATGAACTTAAACATAGTATGATCTATCAAAATAGACATATCCTTAAGTCTATGTATAATCTTCACAAAGAACACTACACGAAAATAGTGAGAAATTAAAATATATTCCACAGTATAGTTTTGCATGCGTTTTTCATATATCAAAAAAAAACAACACGTTGCTTAATGATACAACAATAATATTTATGTAAACCATTTTTATTTAAAATGGCAATTAAGTGAAATAATATAGACTGGATGTTATTAACACACATTTTTAAAAGATTAATAGTTATAAAGGGATTAATTCAGAAATGTTTAAATCAAAGAGAATAAGTTAAATCAATGTACCTTTTTTTTAAAACCTTAGAATTGCATGTTTAATTAATTTTTTTTTCCATAATAAAGCTTTTAAGCTCCTTTGGAAGTTTTACTCTAAAGTCTTTTCAAAGTCAATATGACTTCAGTAACTGGCTTTTATTTTTACAATACATGAACCACTGTTTACTGTCTACAATTACATTATAAAAAGCAAATTTTACACTGGAGATCTTTTTACAAAAAAAAACTCAGTAGCCAAGTTCATTTGCCTTTCACCAGGTTACTCCCATGCATCTTGCTAACTAACTAATTACATATGCAAAAACAAATCTTTTCAAAAAAAAATCATTTTGATTTTCAGAATTAAATGACAAAATAATAATAATAATAATAATAATAATAATAATAATAATAATAATAATAATAATAATAATAATAATAATAATAATAATAATAATAATAATAATAATAATAATAATAATAATAATAATAATAATAATAATAATAATAATAAAATAAATAGCTTTTACAAACCTGAAAGAAAAATGAATATTAATTAACTATCAAATAAAAATGATTAATAATTTATTCAGTTTATAAAATAATCCATTGATTTAACTATCTACTAATTATTGGAAAGAAATATATATTTGTTAATTATTTAAAATAACTACTGTAGTTTAAATGTTTTTATTGTGAATGTACTATTGTTTGCTGTTATTAAAGATGAAAATGAAATGAAATATAATGCAGAATCATACAGGCATACACATGTACTACAACCTAAATATTAAACTATCTTAACTAAATATAATTGAAACTGCTATTAACTGTTGACAAAAGGATAAGAATTAATGAATAAAGGATTTTGAAACCATTCAAATAATATTATACTAACACAGGATAACTTTACATCTTTCCAACAAGATGTATCAATTCCATTAATAAACAACCCCCCTTCCTTACATTAAATACCTCATTAACCACAATAATACTAATAAATACTTATAAAGTGGTCAATAAACTGCATAAGCAATCCATATTTAAGCCTTAAACAATCTCCAGCAAAAATTTTAAAATTCTAAGGCTATTTCATTTTTTTTTTTTTAGTATAATATAACTATTTATTTAAGATACAAAGTAGCTTAAACCCTTGTGTCCATTCAGATGGCCATGATATATAAAATTAAAAGCGTATGAGGTGCTTGGAAGAGAAGCTATAGAAAGTGCAAAAAAATTAAACGCTAAGTGCTTTCGAGGCTGTTTGCCTCATATTCATAGCGATAATGTGAAATGCTGAATAGAGAAATAGGGGTGATATGCAAAGTATATGCAAATGATTTAGATAGCCCAACATTTGGAAATGTCAAAGCAGGCATCACATCTAATGATAGAGTTATTGTTGCCATTAATGAAGTACACTTCTTTAATTTTCCATTTGATGTTGTTATTCTCTATGTAACTATTATGAGGTTGGAGGGTTCAAATATATGGCCTGTCTTCTTGAAATGTTCTAAGAATGTTGAAGAATTGTCATTATTTTTCTTTGCTCTATTGTAGGTGTATCTATGCTGAGTGGGCCTGTTGGTTATGCAGGCTTTGGTTTCACCATAATAAATGGCATGGAATCTGGGTTGGGGACATGAGATGCTATAAACAACATTGGGGGATCTGAGAAGGGTCGATTTTGTTTTTTAGAATTATTGATTAGACGATTGATTGGTGCAGGGGGTGGTGAAAACTGATTTTAAATTTGTTGGCCAAGACTTTAATTAGTTGGTTGGAGATTTTAGGTATATATGCGAGGGTAATATATGGAAGCTTAATTTCATTATTATAGTTTGCGATATTCTTATATATAAATGAATAAAATACTGAGAAGTTTTCAGTTTTAATTCCACCCACAATAATCCTGGGATCATGGGGTAAAAACATTATTTATCCCATAATCTTGGGATTAGTGGAATCTGGGAAAAGACAATCCCTAGACTGCCTGCCATCAAACCCTAGAATATCTTTAGTTTTTATAACTGAATCATACAGGCTTATTATACCTGTGTCTATATATGTAATATATATATATATATATATTACATATATATGTGAAAGTATATGCCCATATATATATATATATATATATATATAGGGCATATGAGCACAGACTTTCACATAACCCACCACTCTCCACTCTATCTCATAACACTGATACACTTGAACATATATATGTCAAAAAGACAAATAATCACCAATATATATATTTCATGCTAAACGAGCAATCAACAGTTGGTCCAGATTATCATCTCCTCACATATATGTTATAAGTGCTCAGATATACTTCAAGATAGCCAATCCTCATACTTTAATGGACAGGCCTTTTTTTACTCCACATTCCAATTCTTCAACTATCCATCCAATTGAAAATCTGATGATGTAATGCTCAAAGACCACTCTGAGGCTGAGATTCTTGTCACACCCATGTTGACCTAAGGTAAATATGACCTTTCATGTACAGGACATAATTCATTTAATACATGCACAAGGGATGGGCAGACATCTCTATTATGTAATAACTGAAACATATAGGCTTATTATACCTGTCTATATATGAGCACAGACTTTTACATGACCCATCACTCTCCACTCTATCTCATAACATTGATATACTTGAACATATATATGTCGAAAAGATAAATAATCACCAATATACATATTTCATGCTAAACCAGCAATGATCAGTTGGTCCAGATTACCATCACACATATATGGTATAAGTGCTCAGATATATATTAAGATAACCAATCCTCATACTTTAATGGATAGGCTTCAATCTACTCCACACTCCAACTCTTCAACCATCCATCCAATTGAAAATCTGATGATGGAATGCTCAAAGGCCACCCTGAGGCCGAGATTCTTGTCCGACCCATATGAAAGTCCACCCTGAGACTGAGATTTTTGTCAGACCCATGTGACCTTAGGTCAACATGGGTCTGACAAGAATCTCAGCCTCAGGGTGGCCTTTGAGTATTCCATCATCAGATTTTCAATTGGATGGACGGTTGAAGAGTTGGAGTGTGAAGTAGATTGAAGCCTTTCCATTAAAGTATGAGGATTGGCTATCTTAATATATATCTGAGTGCTGTAATCTGGACCAACTGATGATTGCTGGTTTAACATGAAATACGCCTATTGGTAATTATTTATCTTTTCGACATTTATGTGTTCAAGTGTATCAGTGCTATGAGATGGAATGGAGAGTGGTGGGTCGTGTGAAAGTCTGTGCTCATATACCCTATTTAGTTTTTATCTTAAAAAAGTTATTTATACAATTAAATAAATAAATAATTAAAAATCATGTATTTAAGTAAATTAACATAGCAGAAGTAGGAGGCTTTGATTCCCAAAAAGTCTTCCAGCCATACCTCCATGAATAATAACTAACCATAGGCAAATGTTACGTAATATATTACAGAAGAGTGATTTTTATATAATTAAATTATTTACAAGCCATTTAAAAATTTTAAGTATTTCCTTATGCATATACTGTAATTAAGTTTCTATATATTAAAAAAAAAAAGTCTAACATTTTCTATACAAAAAAGTAATATTTGTTTTAACAATGAACATATTTATTAATAGAATGTTTCAAATATTGAATTCAATTATAAGATTGACATGCTTTATTAAAATAAGTTTTTTCATATTTTCTGAAAACTTTAATATAATGGTTTTTCTTTAACTGTATAAAATTGAAGATTGATTTATATGAAAGGTTATTATCTTTCCAGTTTTTGTAAAGAAATTATGTGGGAATAAATAAGGCAATTTTTAAATGGATTTGTTAAATTAGATAAACGCAAATAACTCATTATACATAACTTGTTAGTAGTTTTTTTTATCTCACACACACAAAATCACAAAATGCTTGCACATGTCTACACTTATATAGATAGATAGATGGATGGATGGATAGATAGATAGATAGATGGATGGATAGATAGATGATAAAGTTTTTTTCTTAGTCTCATTAGTGCTAAAAATTCAAATAGTTTTGTAACAAAGGCTGTCTTCCAGAATAAACGCTGCATGAGAAAAATCAAATTAGTATAAACTCAAGAAAGCAGTTTTTCATACAAAGCTATTTAAAATTTTTTCCACTATACAGAAAATAGTAAGAAATTTTTTTAAAATCTTTTTATTTATGTTTTAGTAGAAATAATTTTTTTCACACTCACTGTAAAAAAATAAATTTCTTGCTATGTTAATAAATTGTTCACAAGAATTGTTTCAAGATGTGGGCCTTATGATTATGACTAATAAGCTAATTGTTATGCATTTGTTTTATAATACAGTGCTATTCGAATTCTAGACTTTGTGGATATCTATGCTGCTGATTCTGTGATTAAAGGAATTATTAATATTGATGATAAATTTTTGTCTTTAAAACTTTTTTGTGGTCTGGTTGTTCATTGCAAATGATCAGTATATTATCTGGACTGAAGTCATGGTGAATCTCCACTGTCCAATCCATAAATATTAAGAGTAGAATTAAAACCCATGTCCATACAATTATTAATATTGATTAACATCAGCCCCTAGATTAGTTTATATTTTACTGATATGTTCAAAAGGGCAATGAGTCTTCTTGTAACTCAATGGGTCAATCACATCTGAATGCTTCAGAATAACACTCAATCTTTGGTACACTAAACAATTGGTTTAAATTTAAAAACATTCTATTGCTTGTATATATATATATATGTTGATACGAAGATTTACACGGGTTCCATATATAAAAAACATATTTTGCAGGTTCATCCGTGTTAAAATATTTTAAAAATACTGACGTATTTTAAATCGGTGATTGTAGCGCCTCTACAACCGTCTTTCTACTTTTTATTACTCAGTGGATGACTTGTGTTACCAAGTCGAAACGTCAGTATTTTTAAAATATTTTAACACGGATGAACCCGCAAAATATGTCTTATATATATATATTGAAGATTTGAATTTTTTTGTTCCAAACAAGTACATGTGATGCAGATGACAATTTCTGTATATTATTTATGTCAATACACTTATTTATTTCTAAATTAAATATGACAACTTATTTTCAAAATGTTTGTTTGTTATAACCAATTTCTTGCAGTTCATTTATGTATTGTTTTACATAATATCTTTAGATTTCAAAAGATTCTATATATATATAGGTATGTGTAATGGAATTAGTATTAAATTTGAAAAATATTTTTAATAAAAATAATAGTAAAAAGAAAGAGACCTGTCTGACTGAAAATAATGATTTTTAATGAATATGTTTTATTAAAAGCTTGAGTTTGAATCTTGGAACTTACTAAAAAATCAATATAAAGAATGCACATTTCACAGTAAAGTAGGAAAGGTGTACGTGGAATAACAGCAAGAGAGTGAAAAAAAGGGGAGTCTTTGATATTAATAATTATATAATTAAGAAACTTAAATTTGTTATGCTGAACACATTGCTAAAAGAGATTTCGATGTATGAACATCTGAATTCCTAAAGAAAAAAAATCATACATGAGATAAGAAATTTTCTAAAGTCATGCTAGTAAACAAAAGGGGTTGGCAAAAACTGGATTAAGCATCAAGGACTTATGCAAGATTGATGAGGATTGAAAATGAATGCCATTCTTTAAATAAAAATGTCAAATAGATTTTTTTTCTTTTAAACCATCATTATTAATACAACTTTTAATTTGAAAATAAAACAAAACATAGGAATATATTTAAATGTAATAGTCATACCATTAAATTATTAAAATACTGCAGTAAGAATAGTACATGGAGTTTTTTTTTTAAGTTTGTTGTTACTATAAAGCCTATAATTTTAGTTAAATAATTGCAAGCAGCCACATGCAAATCAAATTCCGAGACTTGTTGAATAAATTGATGAAAGAAATTTTAATGGACTTTGAAATATATCTTCAGAATATTTTTTTAAAGTGATTTATGAAAACAACTATTGTAAATAATGTGTTCTACAGACTAAAGAAAGAGGCACTGAATTTGACTTAACAAATTCAAAACAGAAGTTATTAAAATCAACTCATTCATCAAAAAAGCTAATAAATGCTAGTTAGGATAATATTTTAGCAGTATCAAATGCAATGAATAATGATTTCTGCTGCATTTATTTTCATAATATTCTTATTTAAAATAAATATTTAACAGAGGTTAAACTCTCTATACAGTAGCGTCACTCAGTGTATGCTAGAGTAAATAATGAATAAAGTAAAAAATAACAAGCAGTAAGATAATATAATAATAATGAATAAGGTAAAAGGTGACTGATGGAAGGTTGCATTAGATCATAAGATCTAGGTGCAGTGCTCTCAGATCCAAGATACCTCACTGATGAAAGCCACAAGCTAGAAACTAGTCTGAAGATATTGGGTGAATAGGCACTAGATGGGAATTTTATGCACAAACCTTCTTGCATCCATTGATTACTCTGGCTTGCACTGAGTGGCACTACTATATGGAAAGTTTAGCTTCTGTGCAAACAGCTTATGTAAGCCTAAAGAATGGTGAACATGTGATTAGTTTTCCTATTATTTATTGCATCTACCAGTTTATTAGTTAGCCTTTTAAAAATATACATCAAAATTATTTTATTTATTTTATGCATACCATTTGAATTTTTTTTAGACATCTTAACTATTGATAAATTATCATAGAAACAACCTATAGAGATTCCAATCAGAAGATAAAATCACCAGTCATTTTATTAAGTTCTTTAATTCTGCCATTGAAGCTTTAGATTCAGCAATTGTTAATCTCATTTATGGACTATGATTGCCCTGACTTATGTAGATCAGTAGCCAATAAATTTCATATATGAAGCAGATGATTGCAATGACCGTAGGTTGTACTGAATCTGTTGATAAGACTCCATTTCTGTTAAGGAAGATCAATTCCATTTGGTTTTATTGTTGGATCTGTGAAAATAAATTTGGAACACTGTAAGAATTTCACTTTTTACACAGCAATTCTTCCAAATGAATTGGTTGATTTATTCAAATTCTTTGTAAAAAAAAATTCAATAAAAAAATTAATTGTTTTTTAAATTTTATAATGAATTAAAAAATTTTCAATCCTATATACATATATCAAGTTCTTATAAAAATTTATTCTGTCATATAATAAGCTGAACAATATTTTCTTTTGCATTTTCCACTTTTTTCTTCACTACTTTTAACTGCCAACAAGATCTTAGTATGTGACGTAATTTCATGCGTTATAAACATGGTCTTATTTATTTTTTAATGGAATAAGATTCTATATCAAGATTCAATTAAAAATATAATATTGTATAATTTTATTTATATTTAAACAGTCCAGGAAAATTTATAGACATATTATGCATTTATTAATTCTGCATTATTATGAATAAAGTATAAAAAGATTAAAAAAAACTATGTATTTTAAATACAAAAACTTAAATGTTAATTTATTATTGATATTTATATTTAAAATATGGATTTTGAAAGTGAATGAAAATAGATGGAAGTAAAGCATTGAATACGTTTAATAATAAACTGGATATCGTGTAAACAAGTTTCTTAAAACTAATTATAAACTCAATGCATATACAATCTAGTATTATTTTGTCTTCTGTTTATGTTAAACTTTAATGTCAAGTAGCATGCAGATTATGATAGATTTGTAAATGTTGGTGGGTGATAGAAAGTTTAAGCAAAGTAGTCAACAAACTTATTATTTTAGCATGAGATCAAAATTAGTAAGAGTATTTTACTGGAAATTGATTGGCTAGTCTATTTAATTAATTTTTAATAAGTAATAGTTATATTAATATCAGTAGGAATATTAAGTGTATGGTATAATAGATCATTAATTAAGATTAATTAATGTTTAAGATGATATTTTGTAATTATTTGCAGCTCTGCTTTGGGCCAATATATCATAATGTTTAAACTGTTAATATTTAAAAAGATCATCTTGTGATTATTTCATGCTTTAAAATCTAATCAATCTTAAATGTATTATTTATATAGAAAGAACATTGTATTGGAATACTAGTAGTAGACTCATTGCCAACTGAAAATAGTGTTGATGCTATAAAACAAATATATTGGAAGAGCTGATTGGTTAATTGTTTAAACATGATATCAAAGTTTATTAGATTATGTTACCAGTAATGTGATTGGTTTGATTGTTTAAAATTTGTTAAAGAGTAATTAATTTGTTTGTGTATATATATAGCAATAAAAATAATAAATATAATGGTAATTAACTATTATACACAGTCTTTCAATCTGTAGAAGTACTAATGGTTAATTTTTTAACACTATGAAAACAAACATCATCAACTCAAATCCCATGAATCCTGAATTTTAACATTAGTAGCTTGTCTATTAATTATATTCATTTTATTTCTATTTATTAAAATTACCTTCTTAATTTTTCTTTCATTATGGTTTCTCTCTTCATGAAGAATGTTAACACTTTCAATATTAAACCTAAATTTATATTTACATGTCCTTTCATGATCCAAGAAAACTGAAACAGTCATTAAATCATTATTATTTTTACATTTCACACACTTGCTCCTTTAATATTTTTTTAATACGGCACTTCCATTCATCTATATAAAATAACATACATCCACAAAAAATTTGATAAACAAAAAATCAAAAGATAGAGCAATAGAATTTTCCCCAAATTCTAAAAACTTTTGTAAAAGCTTACCAATATTTTTAGAAATTTGATATATAAAAGAACCATCAAAATCAATCATAATTCACAAAGGATCAATTTCTTTATGTAATTTTATATTTGCAAAAAAAGACATATAATGCAGAAAGGATATATCTTTTAGTACATATTATTACTTAAAGCTCTATTCTTAGCTTTTTTAAAAATATTGTTAATAAATATTATTCTCTGACTCTCCATATTATATTTTTCAATCAAAAAGAAACCAAGTTTATCCATTTGCACTTTAACTTTCTCAATATAGTGACATTTCATCATTGAACACATCGGCAGTCCTTTATCTTCTTTCAAACAAATCATATTATCATTTTTTAGTTTTGTTTAAATTCCAAAATGGCCAGTCCTCATGAATTTTCATATGGAATCACATTAGATTTATAACAATTAATTTTTTTGATAATTTCATCAGCAATATGACTATCGCCAGGAATCATTTTAAATGAATTTTGAACAGCTGAAATTAATTCCAAATTATAATCATCTCAAGTACTGCTGACATATTTAGCTTCATGACTTAAAATGTATTTCTGAATCAAATATATCTTTTTATTTGACAAATTAACAAAATTCATATTATAAGTTTGTGGATATTGCTTATTAAATAAAAAACCAAATTTCTTCTCAAATTTATTATGTAATTTCAGTTTAAATAATTTAAATTCACTTTTACAAACAATTTCATATTTTCCAAAGCTCACCATTCATTTAAAATTATCAAATGTTCAATTGCTTTTAAATACCTCTGAATATGAAAGTTATTTTTTACATTTCTTAACTACATCATTTAAAATTATTGATTTAAATTTAACCATACATCTTGATACTAAATTTATACAACTGGTCAATTTTATGTTGCAACAATTCTGTAATACAAGATAAACTTTATAATCCTTTAAGGAAACAAACTTTGCATTTAAGCTTAATAACTTTTTCATATTCCTTCTGCCACTCCTTAATGATCCATCGTTTCTTAATGTCACTTAAATCCATATATTTAATACAAGAAAATAATTATTGTACTAAACACTTGAATATTATTAAATGCAATAATAATTTAATTTCTTATACATTAAATATTTGATTTTTTTTATAATTGTGAAATCTTGTATCTCATAGTTCTAAAAATGAATTAAAACCCTCTGGCGGTGCAGCCTAAAAGTGAAACATAAAATATCTGAATATTTCAGATAACCATTTGGTTAGCAGTAAAACACTCATCAAATATTTAAAAGTCTTCTCATCTTCATATAACCTATAGATAATTTTATTTTAATATCTACATGTATTAGCTTGTACCAAATAATGAAAAATACAATAATACAGGAGAGAGAAGGGGTACTTTTATGTTGCCCACTACATCATTGAGCACACTTGCAATAAAGATAAATCAACATATTATTTATTTTAAAATAATGCAGATGTAAAATGAATGATTAAATATAGGGGATTACTGATTATATATATGTGTGGGAGATGATAATCTGGACCAACTGATGAGTTCTGGTTCAGCATGAAATAAGTATATTGGTGCTTATTTATCTTTTCTATATGTGTGTGGTCATGTATATCAGTGATATGAGATAGTGTGGATAGTCGAAGATTGCTTGAAAGTCTTAGTTCAAATCCCCTATACTTACAATTAAGCTCCAGGTATATGAAGAATACCTGTATTTCAAATATTTAATAAATGATTAAATAAATTGAATAAGCAAGTTTAATGTGACTTTTGAAATGTACTCTCAGAAAGCATAATAAAACATATTAAATTAGATTTTCTGAATAAATGTATGTGATGATGGCAACAAAAACATAAACATATTTAAGGGATAATAAAATATTTATTTACAAGATAATAATATATCTGAATTAAATAAAATATATTTACAAGAGGCAATAATTTTAATATGAAAAATTATATATATATTGCTTACAACAGTTCTTTCGTATACACTTTAATGCAAACAAATTTTCTTAAAAACTTCTTTATTTACAGTTTCGACTGTCTAGCAGTCTTCATCAGAGCTCTATGCTTCACTGCAAATTAAAGTTGTGAAGCATAGAGCTCTGATGAAGACTGCTGAACAGTCGAAACTGTAAGGAAAATAAAGAAGTTTTTAAGAAAATTTGTTTGCATTACAGTGTATATGAAAGAACTGTTGTAAGCAATATATATATATGACTATATGAATATATGCAAAGAATGTGAAAGAGAAAAATAAGAGAATGAAAAATTATACTAACATAAACATTTGTTTAATTTAAAATATAGTATATCCCCTTCTGAATAATCGCTATAAAATTACAATAATGGCATATACATTATTTAGGAAATTCTCATACTTTTATTTCAGATACTATCCATCTAGCAATTATGTACACAAAAATAAAATAACACATATACATGCATATACACAAGTCACTAAAGAATGTTATTTAAAACTACAATACCAGGATGTTTAAAAATCAATGTGACACATAACTCTAATACATTGCAAAGATAGCTAGACATTACGTAAAAATAATTATATAAGTCTAAATTTACTGATGCATATGAGGGGCTGAAAAATAAAAGAGCCCAATAGTAACAATAAATTAACTTATTTAAAATTAATAGTAATAGAGCTAGCAAAACAATTGCATAGATAGACATGCCTTTAAATGTTCTCACATAATAAAAAAATACACACTAATAATACTGAGCTAAAAGCAAAATGGATAGTGAGAAATAAGTAGATGGGCAACTGGTACCTTGACTAGGCAGTGCCAATGGAAGTAAAACACATTTCCTTTCATGAAGGGACTTAATAAATACACTAGTAATGAAAATCATCCAATAAAATGCCAAAATTGATACCTGCCTCCAAGCAGCATATCAATTAATAAATAAACAAGGCATGAATTTGTCAATAACTAATAGAAAAGATAACATACACATGGCCATATGCACAATTATGCATATATTTGATCTAATATATATGCAAATTAATGCACCATATTTGCAAAGCAATATCAAATATTAAAAATTTTAAAGCTATGCCATCTCACACCTACTTCCAAACATTTCACTCACACATACCAAATATAAAAAAATTGTTTTTACCATATGCACAGTAATAGACTTTTATCATATTGGAATAAAATTCTGAGAACTCTTAATAATTTATATTTAAAAATCATTTATCCTTTACCAAATCCTTTAATGGCATATCTATTATTATAAATATACTTTGTAACATACCATCTCTAAAATAATAATTAGAAATAAGTAAATATTATAATTATAGTAATAATAAACATATATCAATTTCCTAAATAATAAATGTATACTACAGTTGTTTTATCACATTTATCTAAATTGAGGGTTGTAAGTTTCTTCATTATTTAAAATAAAATTAACTCTTTTTAATTGCGGAAACCTTTTGTTGTTTCATGTGGTAAAATATAACAGTTTTATTATAAAGAAATCGAGTCATAGGTCACATGACCTAATTTAACAAGCTTGTATTACAAATGTTATATAAAGAGCTCGATAATAAGCTCTTAACAAGCTTTGCAGAATATCCCCAAACCCAGACCGATTTCTGCTACTGGCTTCCTCAGTGAAATGCTAGCATATTCAAGCATTAGATTAAAAATACCAGGACAAGCCCAGCACTTTATCTAATGAATAACTATTAAGTAGAAAATCTGAAATTTTCAAACATTCATATGTCTTCCCATCCAGCTATCTAACTTAAATAGCCATGTGGGACTGAACCAAGTTTAGATACACCATATATTAATAGCATTAGCAATATAAAATTGTCAAAGCCTTAATAGCAAAAAATAAAATTACAAAGAAATCAAGTCATATGTTACATGACCTAATTTAACAAACTTGTATTACAAATGTTATATAAAGAGCTCACAAATAAGCTCTTAAAAAGCTTTGCAGAATATCCCCAAACCCAGACTGGTTTCTGCTTCTGGATTTCTTAGTGAGATGCTAGGGTATTTTAATCTAATGCTTGAATATCCAGCACCTCACTGAGGAAGCCAGTAACAGAAACTGGTCTGAGGTTGGGGATATTCTGCAAAGCTTGTTAAGAGCTTATTTGCAAGCTCTTTATATAAGAAAATTTTATTAATGTAGAGGAAAACAAATAAACAAGCAAATATTTCATAGCAGAAAGCTATTGACAAGAAAATTGTCTGCAGTTTTAATTTTAAATGGAGAGAAAGAAGCCTGAGCAGATATAACAAGGTTAATAATAAACAGGTGACAAACAATTTCATAATAAAATTGAGATATTATTTTGGTAATTTTAAAATATAAAGCAAATTCAAATTATTTTTTTACTTTTGTATAGTGATAAAATATACTTTCAATAAATAACTAAATGAATTATGAATAAATGAATTATTATGATGGTAAAATGTCTTATTTGTATTGGAAGTGATGCAGATATATGTCTTTTCCAAAATATTGAGAAAATAAATACAGATAACATCTTTTATCATAATTAGATCAAGCAATTTAAAGTGATTATATTTTATTTTGTCTTTTAAACATGCAGTAGCTTCAAAAGAGCTTATTATCGCATTCCTTTTGCTCATTAAAGATATAATAATTTTCAAAATAGTTCTTGTTAATAATAATAACAACTGTATTTCAGCTATTAAATTGAATGCATAAATAATTTTTCTTTTAAAATAAAACATTTACTTGAATATAAAAGATATTTAATATTAGCAATTAGCTTGTGTAATTAATTTAACATGATTTTAAATAATAAAGTGTTAAATATATATATAACTTACAGCTTACCGATCTCCAGGAGATGTCATATTTAGAAGACTGGAATTTCCTTCATAACAGTACAGTTCTTCCAATTTCCAGTCAGACAGGCAGGTGAGAATATGCGGGCAAAATGGATTTGCTTGAATAACTTTGGAAGTTTCTACTACAATTTAATTTAACTAATAAATACACTCTACAGGCTTACACCTGCACATGTACAATGTAATATATGAGATTCGAACTCAGACTTTCACACGACCATCAGCTCTCCATGCCATCTCATATTGCTGACCCACCTGATCATACACATGTTGAAAAGATAAATAATCACCAATATACATATTTCATGCTAAACCGGCAATCATCAGTTAGCCCAGATTACTTCACACAGTATTAAGATAGCCAGTCTTCATACTTTAATGAACAGGCTTCAAACTACTCTAACCCACAACTCTTCAGTCATCCATTTCATTGAAAATTTGATGATGGATCGGTCAAAGCCCACATTAGTGCCAAAGTTGTCATCCTACCCATGTTGACCATTTAGTCATTTTGACCCCTCATGTACTGGAGAATAATCCATTTACATACATATGCAAGGAATGAGCAGACCTTTAACGCACTATTTATCTTTCCAACATGTGTATGATCAGGTGGGTCAGCAGTATGAGATGACATGGCGAACTGAGGGTCATGTGAAAGTCAGAGTTCGAATCCCTTATATATTACTAATAAAATAATAAGTATTTAAAAATAAACTGAGCAAATAACTTTGAATAGAAGTAAAAGTAAGTTTAATTTTCCAGTTTTTTTTTTTAAGCCGTGTGTGTGCTTACCAGAAAACTGTAATGTTGGTCACATGACTTTACTTAATCAATCAGAGATGAATATTGGAACACGTCTTTTTTGAAAGTGATTAGCAATTTTAATCTTTCATTAATTAGGTCGCATATATATAGATTTAATCATGACTTTTTACTAATTAAGATGTCCAAGAATAGATTTTAAACACGTGATATCTAGACAGCCAATCAAGACATAAAGTTAATTTTATTAACGTAATTTAATTACCAATAAAAAAAATATTTATTTAATTTTAATATCTTTTACTTTAAAACAAATATCTTTTTTTATTTTATGAATTATTTAAGATTATCATTAAATTATTTAATATTTATATACCATTTATAAAATATATCTTTTAAAGATAATTAACATCTTTAAACAATGCCTTTTAAACTTACCTCTTTTAATAACACACACGCACAAATATTTGACATCCACGTATACTAGACTTGATTAAGGAAACTATAAAATTCCATGCAAATTAATAATCAATATTTTAAAGATAGCAAAATGAAACTTTACTATTCAATTTAAGGTAAAACCTATTTCAAACTAGTTTTTTTTTTAAACTTAACATATTAAAATACTAATTTCAAATAGATATTACATGAATTAACTAATATTTTATTAACTATTACTTTAAATGCATCTTAACACAGATTTAATAAATCATATTTTGACAAACTTTATCTATTGCAACTAATTCAAAACATAGCACATTTTAAACTAACTTTTATTTAAGTTTAACTCATCAAATTTGGATTTTAAGCAAATTATTAAATCAGTTAATTGATATTCTTTTAAAAATTATTATTCAAACATATTTAACAAGGATATTTTATTAATAATTTAGAGTGCCTAGTTAAGATTTTATATAGCTTAAAAATAGCAAAGTTTATTTATTAAAAGGTTAGCTTTATTTGAGTTAAATTTTTTTTAAAAAGTACTATCTATTATATTTAATCCATTTATGTGCCAGATATAAAATTATAATACATATATGTATATTTCATTATAAATCAAAGAAAATTAATATTCAAAAGCAAAGACCGCCCTTTGAATCATGATGAAAAACAAAACAACAACAAAAAAACAAATTGTTTTTTTTTTTTAATAAAATGATATATAAAAAATAAAAATAAAATGAATTAAACCATATTTTACAAATTGCAAAAAAAAAAAAAAAAAGAATTAGTTTAGGTCTAAGTACATTTATGATTATATATATATCAAAAGCTTTAATGTGTACAGTCCAGATATTTTACTAAAATTATAAATTTATCTTCAGCATAATAGCCTCTTAACATATCTCTGGAGTTCTTTTTGGTTGTTTATTATTTATATTTTGAATTAATCGCCAATTTTGGGTCTTTTGAATTCTTTACATGGTATGTTGCTTTGATTCAACAAGCAAAGAAAATACTTCTTTCAGAATATCAAGATGGACACCAAGGCTCCATTTTACATCATCATTATCCTTTGAGCTATTATTTATGAGAACTAAAATATACTTTCTAACTATATGAATTTTTTTTTATAGCTAGTTATCTCTAAACTGCAATGAATTATTATATTTATATCTCTTTCTCTTTCTAATTCAAGCTTTGAGCTGTCATATGATTACTTTCAGAAAATAAATAGTGAATAAAGGTGAATGAATAAATTTATTATTTTAATTCTTTATATATCTCCTTTCTGTCATCTGACAAAAACCTACTTTCCTGTTTTTCAAGCCCCATTCTTCTTATAAAATCTTGTTTTTTATAATGCTAATTATAGTTTCTTTTTTATTTTATTTCATAGAATCTATTTATAAATACATTATTAAATCAGCCCTTAACTATAAAACTTTTTACCCTTAACATTCAAAACAATCTACCTCACAAACTAAACAAACCTATTTTAAAAATATTAAAAACCTCAAATAAAAAAAAAAAAAGAAAAATTCAAAAAAACATATTATCAAACAAAAACAAAATAAAAAACAAAAATAATAAAATTAACAAAAAAATCTCAATATTTCAAAAATTTTTTTAATCTCTCTAAAAATTAATTCCAAAAATAAAAAAAAAAAAAAACAGACCACCACAAAACCACCAAAAACTCCAAAAAACAAACACCCCATAAGCTAAGTTTTCGTTTTGAAGAGGGGGGGGGGGTTGAGTGGGGGGGGGCGCCGGGGGGGGGGAAGGTTAATTATTATTTGAATGATAACACTAAATATTGATGTTTTTTGATGACATAAAATGGTTAAAAAAATTTTTTTTTCTGATAATCATTTACTTTTACAAAGATTTTCTAAGTAAACTTCCTAGAATTTAGACCTGTTAAATTATTATTTAAAGTTTTTCTGTTTTTTATTACAATGTTTTATTAGGCTGGAAGTCCACAAATTGAATTTGCATTTTTCGCCCTATACTGAGAAATTTTGAGAACCTTTTTTTTTACAACTTTAAAATTCATATATATATATTTCTAATATTTTAATTTCAAAAAAATTCAAAAGATGTCAGAATAATTGAATAAGCAGGTCTTTAAAGATTCTTAAATTTCACAATGATGAGTGTCTGTTATATATTTGGCAATCTCAAACTTTGCAAGATTACTTTGAGAAAATATTACAATGATCTAAAAACTTGATTTTTTGGAAAGTTTATGATTATTTTTGTATCATAATTGTGTAACAATTATTGAAAACAAAAATATATATTATTCCATATTTACTTTTTTAAAGAAATGTTTCATTTTTAAATATAAAAAAATATATTCTTCTGAATAATGTTACCATAGTGATTATGGTCATGGAAAATACAACTGTCTAGAAACATCACTAAACAGTCTGTTATAATGTTTAGTGAGATTATAAAAATTATAAATTTTTTTTAAACTTTTAAAGCTTAAATTGATAGATTTACTAGATATTAAAATTCATTCATTCAGATTTTTAAAACCAATATCAAACAAGAAAGATTTCATTCATTTTGCAAAGTGAATCTGCTCCATCTGAAATTTGATGATGAAACAATGCTTTGTTTTGATTAAAATCTAATTTTTAAATAATTTTGAAAATCAAATGTGATTTTTTTAAAAATTTATTTAATTTATAAACAAAAATATCTATCAAATAAGTCAAATTTATTACATTCTGATAAATAATAATGGTTTAATATTAAAGTGAAAGTTGAAAGCTTAAAGTAAGTGAAAACAAAAAATCTGTTGTAGGAGGGTTAACTTTATAAAATTAATAAGATTGCTTCTTTTTTAAAATATTTTCTTTATTATTTGTATTAACACTTGTATAAACTCATTCTGAAAAATGATCATGTCAGGATGTTCACAGCTTCAAGTCACTCAAAAACAGCCAATTTTTGAGCTACGGTAGTGTTTTTACATTTATTTTAAAGCTTAAAATGTACCATAAAATACTGCCCTCTCTAGAATTATTTTACAAGTAAAAAATCAATAATATTGATGTAAGAAGCTACAAAAGAGGAAGAAGGCAGTCCATCCTAAACTCTGATTGGTTGATGCTCATATAGTACCAAGGAGAGCGCCTGTCAATAATTTTCACTGCTACAATTTCTGTCTTGACTTTGAAAATGAAAAATTAATGTCTTAGAATGATTTTTTTTATCATTTTCGTACATATTATGAATTATTTTGATAAAATATGCTGAAAATATAGTTATTTTAGAAAAAATGGTAAGATTTTAATAAACAACTGTATACTTTTTCATGAACATAAATTGAAAACAAAGCCACCGCTAACACATTTGTCAACATTTTTCATCACCCCACACTCTTTATTTTATTTTTAAACAAAAACAAATAATTTAGAGTATTTTTCTGGCATTAATTTACATATTATAATGTATTTTGGTAAAATATGCTGAAAATATAAATTATTTTAGAAAAATAGTAAGATTTTAGCAAAAATTTTTTTACTTTTACAGGAACGTAAATTGAACAAGAAAATCAGTGATGTACTCAACATTTTGTAATAGGCTATAATGTTCTTTTGAGATTCTCCAATATAAAATATTTGTATAATTATAAATATAAATTTATTTTTGAAAAAACTTTCATTCACTTTCATAATCTGACAAATTATTAATATACTTTTTACAAATGAAACTAAAATGAATATAATATTAAAAGATGAATATATTTTTATGGCTGAGTTTGTTAATTGACCAATCAAAAATTTTTCAAGGAAAGAGTTAATTTTAGAGTGATTTTGAATATATATATTTGCTCTTCTAAAATATAATTTGTCAACATCATTTTCTACACTTGCAGATTTTAGTTTTTTTCTTTTTATTGATTAAGTCACCCAATTTGGAGTCAAATGAGTTTTCACTACTTTTTTTTTTTTTTAGAAGAAATAATTTTTAGATTATTTAACATTTTTTTAAAGATTGTTTGTATCATGGGTGATGAAGAATTGTCTATTTTAAGAAAAAGATTAAATGATGATAATAGTTTACAAATTTAAACAACTCTTTCTATTGATGGAAAAATGGAATTATTAACCTTCCACATAACAACAACCTACTTTCAATACAACATGGAATTCTTTCAATAAAATCAAAGGATAGTGCTGGGCTCAATGTTGTCATCTTTAATTAGCAATATTTATATGTAAGAACTTGAAACTACTTGAATCTACTTACAAATATAAAAATATGTGGGATGTGTGTGTGGATATCTATATAATTCTGTTTAGAATTGTTTAGATAGTGCATTGGTAACTTCTATTTCATTTGTTTATGATGATGACTACTACTCCTTATTTATAGCCAGTAAACTATGATTTGGATAGCTTTGAACATTGATGGTAGTCAGCATTAATATAATGATCTCTGACCATGCTTATAGCATATAGTATATGCTTAGTTTTGTTTCATTTAGAACTTATGTATGTGCATGCAGCAAAAATATTGATATATGCTCTTCTATAATATTATGCTTTTGATAGAATTGCTTTGATGATGAATAGCTATGCTTATTACTTATGTCTATTTCTGATGATGGTTTTCTGCTTCTTTTCTCTTATTGCCTTAGTTAAAATAACTATGGATTATTTTTTTATTCCTATAAATATCTGGACCATTGCAATATAAATAAATATCATCAACAACCATTATCAATCCACTACAGGATGGAGGTCTCTCTAAGTTCAATTCATCTTCTCCAATTTTTAGCTTCTCTCCACATCACCCCTGCACACTTTATTATTTCATCCATCCATCTCATATGTGGTCTCTTTCTGGTCTTTTACAATCTCTTGGAATCCAGTTTAAGATTTCAGTTGCCCATCTATTATCATCTCCTCTAACAATATTCTGAGCCCAACTCCACTTCAGTCTTTTAATTTTTTCAATGAGGCCAGTAACACCTGTTTGTTCTCTTACCCATATATTGCATTTTCAATCTCTTCTTGTTTTATATATATATATATAATAATTAAAACAAATTATAAATTTCATAACTTGCTTTTAAGCTTACATTTTATGATCACTAGATGGAGCTTTACCAATAGCTCTAAACAAGCTTTGTTTACATAAGTGCCGAGATAGAATTCAAAATCTCTATCATTCCTCCCTACCTCCAGACCAGTTGGATATATATATATCAAATAATTAAAAGGAAATAAAAGTGCTAACAAAATCAAAATGTATAAAATTTATTTATTTTATGACCATGGTTTCGTCTATTAGACAAATAGACATTCTGAAATAAAAAATACAAACGAAAACAGCAAATATATATTACCCAAAATTCAATGGCAATCACCTTAACATTAAAAACAGTTCTCATCAAGATAATTAGGATTTTCAAGTACTAATAAAAAAGGTCTTATAAATTCTTTTAATGTTAAGATTAATCGACTGTAAAAAAAAAGATTAATTAGAATTGCTTTTGAATTGTGAATAACGGATAGTTATATATAATTAGAGAACTCAGAATTTTTAATCTAGTCATCCTCCACTCCATTTCAAGCAACTGATACTACATGATCACACACATGTGAGAAAGATACGTGATCCCCAATATACATATTTCATGCAGAATCAGCACTCATCAGTTGGAGCAGATCACAATCTCCCACACACATATATAATCATTGCTTGGTGTATATTACTTAGCAATTCCTCAAACTTTAATGGATAGGCTTCAATCTGTTCAACTTTTCAATTATTTGACCATTCATTGCATTGAAAATTCAATGATGGAATGCTCAATCCCTTATTGGATTTGATATTGTAATCATACTCATGTAAATATTACATCAGTCTAATCCCTTATATTATCAGTCCATTATGTATCCATATATATTAATAGTAGAGAAACGGGCCGAATTTATACTTAGTTATAATATAGTGAACATTTCTTTATATATGAAATTAGAGGAATTTGAACTCAGAATTTTTAGTCTAGTCATCCTCCACTTCATCTCAAGCAACTGGTAACCATGACCACACAAAATACAGAGCTGCATGACATATGTATTTTGGGAATCATGTATCTTTTTCACATGTATGTTGTTATGGGTATTGGTTGCTTGAAATGGAGTGGATGAATAGACTGAAAATCCCAAGTTCAAATCCCTCTAATTATATCTATAAGGAAGTATATATATATGCCATTTGTGTTTATAGTTTTCACTTGAGTGGATTTTTTTATCTCATAGGTAAAATCATGTTCATGAGGTGAGAAAAATTTTAATTTTGTTGATATTTTTTTATAGGTATTTAATTTTACCTTGATTATATTTAGTAGTATAGTGTGCTGGTAATATATAAGATATATATACCAGCACACGTCTCTCTTTATATCTTCATATATTCATATATATATTGATATATATATATATATATATATATCAATCTTGAATGTATGGAGTTATCAATTTAAATCAACTTAATTAGAAAGCATTTAACTGCCACAGGCCAAGAGTCAAAGTAAACTGATGCATCAATCTGTCAGTTTACTTTGATTCTTGGCCTGGAGCAGTTGTTCTAGATTAAGTACTTTCTAATTAAGTTGATTTAAATAGATAACTCCACACATTCAAGATTCATTAAAAAATAGTATTACAATATTTATATATATAAGCATCAATCATTTCTATGATTCAAGTTCATAAAAGAATGTTCCTGAAGATGTAAACAGTAACCTTGCCTTATTTTCTGTAGTAGGAAAATGATTGTTAAAATTAATGATGCTCATTTGTTTATAATATTAGTCTATTAATAAAAATACTGATGTCTATCATTATACTTTAAAGAGTTTATTTCCTCTAGAAGAAAATTACTTGTATATGAGATCTATCTAGTGATTTTACTAGAGTTCTCACACCATAGCAAATGATCTTCGTAAAGAATTAAAATAAGGCATTGGCTAATCAACAACAGATAATGAACCAACTACTTGTTCATTAGTAGCATGAAATGTATCTTGGGGTCATTTGTCTTTATTATATCTTTAGTCATGTGATATGATTTCAAAAGAATGTGTGGAGGTGGAGGTTATTTAATAAGTGTATATAAATATTGGTCAATACTGCGTTTTCAATCTTGCAATTATTTATCATTTTTATATCAGCTGGTTTTTTTAAATGTATTCTTATTTATATTTTTAAGACTATATATATATTATTGCTATTTCTAATTTTTTATAAATGGAATCACAAATATAAAATTATTGATTCTGAATATATACTTTTTGATTTAAAATTTTAAGTTTGAAATAATGTTTTTTTCGTCTTAATTTTTTTTTTAAAGAACTTGGCTAGTTTTTTTTTTAATAATAGGCTGTTTTCATAATTTGCCACCTGGGGGTTTATTATTATATTATAGTGTAGGTTTTTGGATTCTGTACTAACTAAAAGAGTTGACACTTCGCAAGTTTAGTTTAGCGCACAAAGAATTGGGTAAGTAACTTTTTTACTTCTAATAAATATTAGAAATTTATTTAAGTTGAGGATAAATACTTAAATTTTAATATATTATTAATATTTTACTTAAAAAGCTTAGAAATCATCAAATATTATGTATATAGCATAAGTTTCCACAATATTACAATTGGGAAGCCGTTAGTATCATAATACATTTATTAATTTTAGTAATAATGACGTTTAAGCACACAGAATATATACATCAAAAAGTAAATAAATAAGTTGATAGACTTTAAAAAAATTTAATATTAATTTTTTTTGGCCGTAAATTGTTCAATTTTTCCCATTTTGAACGCAACGTTTTAAAGATAGGCAACGCAGCACGATCTATTTTTTTTATGTGTTTAGTTTAGAAACTAACTTGTGTATTTTACATTTTTAGTTTATAATAATTTAAATAAGTTGTGTACCATAAGTTAAAGATAACCATTATATTATAAATTATATATATTTAACGCATCTCAGGTTTAAACTGCACCAAGTATAGTTGTTCTTTTTTATATTTCTCTCTCTCTCTCTCTGGCTTTTGTGATATCATTATTATAAATATCCCAACTCTTTTTTTTTAAAAAAAAAAAACATATATGCCTATGTGTGATTTTATTTACGCATGCAAGCTATACGTGCGTAGTGTATATATAAAGAAAATAGAGCAAATAGAGAAAAACCCTTGTTATTGAGAATAATTCCTTTTTTTAGTATTTATGAATTTTTCATAAAAAATATTGTAAATTTACATGTGAGGTAATTACTGTATTTACGGATATTATAATAAAATAAAAAATAAATTTGCTATTGCTATTTATTCCACAAATATCTGCCATAATGTTAAAAGTTAATTATCGTTATTATCACAGATCCACTATGAATATATTTAAAAATGTTAAAAAAAAAAGTTAAACCATGCTTACGCTAAATATCACGTGATTCTTAACCACATGATTTGTCTACAACTTGCATTATTATTATACTTTTTTTTTTACTTAGTTGACCAGGTACGAGTTAAATTTGAGAGGGGACGCAGTTCACTTTTTTATTGTGAATCAGAATATGAATCAAACCAAATGTTTTAAATGAAAATATTGCTTTTAGATAATTTAACAATATTTCATATTTCTTTTGAACTATTACACAAATTCTTTAAATAGTTATCTCAACTGAATTCGATATGCTTTTTTTTTGTCGATCATTTTGTCATAATAACTACTATCGAAGTACTGATTACTGGATTCAATTTTTGCATTTAAATTGGTCATTTGTTTTATTTTTATTATAGCTTCTTTATCAATAAAACTCAAAAATCCAAATGATCTTATCAATAAAAAATAATTACACAGCATTTATTTATAGATTTCTCAATAGTTCTGATATTTATATGTATATTATAAAAAAATATACACAATACGGAGCAAAGAACAGTTTGAAATAATGCTCTTACTTTACTAATATATAATAATTTTAATAAAACTATTTTATTACTTGAATGACAATAGCCAATTTACTTTATTGTACAATTCGTTCAGGATATGAAGCAGATTACTGCTTAGGGTATTACAAATAATCTCTTGACTACTGGTATACCACACCCAATATACTGCAAGACTTTGTGGATTTAAATTAAAAAATTGCTTCCATATAGAAAAATTACTGTAAAGGCTATTGCCAACATCTTAAAACTATGGTCACATCATGGTTGCTAATTTCTTAATATTGAATAAACTTAATTAAAAATGCTTTATGTCTTGCCTCCATGAATCAAAGATATGACATCATGAGACATATTGTCAGGATATCATTCTGGAATATGCAACATTCAATGATCAAGCAGAATAAATTATATATATATATATAATAAAATAATGAGCATGCTAATAGTTTTAAAAAAGCTTTATTAATAAATGCTGCAAGAGAAAGCATTCAAAATCTCTAACTAGAATTACCCCCATCCCCAAACCGGTTTTGAGCTAATGGCTCTCCTCAGTAAGGCATTTATTGATAAAGCTTGTTTAGAGCTATTAGCATGCTCATTATTTCATTTTGTAATACAAGCTTATCAAGTTAAGACACATGATATATTATTTTGTTTTATTTAATATATATATATATATATATTAAATTTTGTTATACTTTAATATATATATATATATATATTAAAGGAAACTATACTTCAGTGGTTTTTATGGAGCACATACCATTGTCAATTTACATTTGCAAAGAGTTCTCAAGGATTTTAAGATGGATTCTTTTCTGCTTAATTAGGATTAATTGATAGAACACATGCAAAATTTTACAATATTCATCATACTTTTATTTTAGATGTAAACAATAATTGTTTACATCAATGTATCTTTTACTTTTAATTCATAAGGGATTATCTATAACCAAACTTTTAAAATAGCAAGTAATTTATACCCACAGTCACCACTGATAGATCACAGCAAGGAAAGATCTCAGCACTAGTTCTCCATAAACACAATTACAAACTTGCCCCCTATAATAATCCATTTTTTATCTTATGATAAGCTTCCAACTTCACTGTCTTTTTAAAAATTTTTCTTTATTTTTTTAGGTATTTAGTTGTCTTTTTTTTAAAAAAATGTATTCAGTTTATCTTCATTTAAGTTACTTAAAGTTACAATTATATCAATAACATTGCTTTTTGCTTGAGTGCATTAGTTTCTTATCCCCATCTTTTATAATTATTTCTTAACACAATCCTTTATATATTTCTTTAAGCTGGATAATTATAGGTCAGTATTTCTTAATTGTAAATCATTATCTAGTCTTTCAAAAATAACATTATCTGTGCATTTTGGATGAATTAGGTAGTCATTATTTATTTTAAAGAGATAGTTCAACTTTTTGCTTGGAAAATGAATGTTTAAGCATTGGCATTCATGTTTTACAATGGATGGAAATAATCCATATCCACATTACAGCATTTGAATGATGGCTTACAATTTAGTAGCAAGGTCTCATAAGAGTATGTTACAAGTCTTAAAGATTTGACTGATTACAAATATCACACATCTATTTTTACTTAGAATGATAATTCTTCCCATTTATTCTGAATCTTGAATATTGATGAAATGATCCTATGCACCATACGAATGTATGATTAGCTGTGAATCATTCAAGCTCTATAAGGTTCAGCAGGCTATAGTTAAAAACATATAAATAGAAAGTGGGACTATCAGTTTTGTGTGGACATTCAATTATTTAAATCTCTGTAAATCTCTCATTCGCATGGTGAGCATAAATTGTTCTATTAAATACATGTGTAGTGAGAAAGGTTGGTGCAAAAATTTTTTCTCTAGATAATAGCTCATGAATAAATAACATTATTGAGAAAAGGCCAAGAATAGTCTGAAGCCAGATGTGATTTAGCCCATTAAGTACTTATATTCTGAACTATGTTAATTTAATGTTTGTATATGCCCACCTACATTGTAGTTAATAACATTTTAAAAAAAGTTGTATAAATTAATTGAACGATTATTGTTACATAATAATTGAACTATTATTGTTAAATAACCTATTTAGAAATAATTTGTCTATATTTGTTTACAGAAATATAAATCTCCAATTAAAATATTACTTTTAAACTTATGTATAAATCTGTGTTTATGAATTCTACTTCATCATTTGAAAGAATGAATATGTAATTATTTTATTTATTTCACAAGTTTATGTTTTATTTCATTTGAAATCTCTCATGATCGATGGAGAAAGAATTAGTTGAAATTTGTAAAACAATATATATTATTTGTAAAAAAACTTTAACTTTTTTTATTATTATTATTATTATTATTATTATTATTATTATTATTATTATTATTATTATTATTATTATTATTATTATTATTATTATTATTATTATTATTATTATTATTATTATTATTATTATTATTATTATTATTATTATTATTATTATTATTATTATTATTATTATTATTATTATTATTATTATTATTATTATTATTATTATTATTATTATTATTATTATTATTATATGTCTCATATGCTTGTTATTGTCTTTTGATCAAGCAAATAAAATTTTTTACTATATAAGTCTCTTACAATTGGATTCTAACATATAAGAATACAATTGAGATATATTTATGTTTTTGTAATTAAAACAATCTTTATATGTGTGACAGTGGGCGAAAAATGTTCCAAAACTCCTTCACAGAAGAATAGTGAAGAAGACATTAGTAACTAAGTTTGTTGATTGCCACAGCATCAGTATTAATAATTTTCTAATCTTATTTTTCTTTCACCTAAAAAAAATATATAGCTACTTATTTACTGACCAACACTGAATAAGTAATTTAATTAGCTACAGTCAGTTACATAAAAAAACATTCCCAAATCAAATTATATTTTGTGACATACCCAAAATTATTTTATTTTAAAATTTTAACTCAATTAGATTATTATAGAATATCTAAGACAATTATGTGAGTGTAACCATTTCCGTAAAATGCGTTTACCAGTCTTGTTGTGCTTAAATTACTTTTTGTTAATAAATTATTTATCAAATTCTATGTTGCCATTATGAAAAATCAAATTTATTATACAGTATGTCAATATTTTTATGTCATTTAAATCATTTTGTTTTCTAAACATCAGAACATTATTTGTTTTTACCAGTAATCATTCCAAAATAATTACTCTGTATTATATCAGGGAACAGTTGAGTTTGTAATTTTACTACTCAATACAAATAACTAAAATATTGGATTAATTTAATGTAGGATATTTATTTTAAGTATTAAGAAAGATGAAGTGTTTTGGATCTTAAGAATATCTGCTGTTGTCTGTCTGCTATTGCTGGAGTGTTAAGAATTGTTGTTCTATGCAGAATATCAACAAATATTTCTGATCTAATTAGACCTGACTAAGTATAACTATGCCTTCCTGGTTAAAAAAAGTGTGATCTTTAAATTATTCATAATTAAGAATATTAATTAAAAAAGAGGATTAAATCTTTAATAAACTTGCAATAATTAAAACAAATAATTATGTGAATATTTTAAATAAAGTGGTTTTTTTTTGTATTAAAATGAACAGGATTTGAAAGTACTATTGCACGTTTTAAAATGATAGAAGCTTTAATTACCTATTTACCTGCAGTTATAAACTTAATTCTGCTGTTAAAAATGAAATTTCATTTTCTTGATGGATTTAAAATTAAAGTCAAATATAGATCAAAAGAAAATTATAAACTTCATTTGGAATTTAAAAAAACCCACAATGAAAGTAAGTTTATTACTGGATTTAATTTATTAGTTCAGAATTAATTAATAAAAAAAAAATACATCTGCAAATAATTGATTAGTAGTTAATATAATTTATATAAGATAGATAATTGAAATGAAATTACATCGTAAAAGCATATTGTATATTTTTATTGAATGATGAAAAAAAAGATTTTATTTAACATCATGATAACATTCACATTAATAATTAAAACATTCTTACATGTTACATATATGAACAAGCAGCCACTGACAAAAAACATATTAATGGTTTTCATAATGCATTTGACACAAAGCCTCTTCAGTTAGTACAAATGCAACTTATTATTTTGAGTTACCGCTGTAAGTGCTGGCTAAAAAATAACCAAGTTTTAAGTAAATTTTCCAAATCTGTTGATCCATTATAATTCAAATTATTCCAATTTTTTATATATTTTTGGATCAAATTTTTCTTGTCTATTAATTTATCACTTTTTTAAAATCATTTTTGATTAATTATTATCATTAAATTGTTAACAATTACTCATAAATGAGTATTTCTCTTCTAACTTCAGTAACAAAATAGTTATAATATATATATATAATATTTGACAAAATATGTTTTTATTTAATTGAATGAATAATGCTCTGAAAGAAAAAAAAATTATTTTCAACCATAATTTGGATTGTTAGATTTAATTTGAAATAAAAGTAGATGATATCTATAAATTAATTAATTCAATCACTAGTTTTAAAAATAATGATTAAGTGAATTAATTTATAGATTCTCCATGCTTTTATTTAAAGTTAAATATACCAATCCAAATATGTTGGAAGACAAAAATAATTTTTGGTTTTAACATGTTACTAATTCCATTGAATAAAATAATTTTTTATATTTTTAAAATATATATTTTTTTTTACTATTTAGGGTTTGCAAGAAACTTTTTGTAACTTTTCATATAATTTGAAAACAAGAATGCAAACAATATTAACATATTTATAGTTTTTGAAATGAATTTTGGGCACATTAAAATTAATTACAATTTTTTTGTTTATGAAGGCAACATCTAAAAAAAGGCAATTGTTAGTAAATAATAATAATAAAAAAAGTTTCATCCTTTATTTGTTGTTTTCTATTTTAATTAACAATAAATGCTTTTTAGCAAATATTCAATAATGTGATGATGTGTTGTGGCTTCTCCTTAAATGAAAAAACACTGCCATCTAGTGAGCATCATTGAAATTAACTAAAATGATATTACGTTTTAAAATTGGTCTACTAACAGTGTTAGAGTGGACAACTGGCTGGGAAACCCTTAAGTGTTTCAGTTTCACATTGCATTGCCATTGATATCTAACATGTGTACTAAATTTTAAGAAAATCCACTCTATAGAAGTATGTTAAAAATCAGTTAAAAGATTTTACCCAGACAGCTAAACAAATAAATGAACAAACATAATATCTAAATTAAATAAAAGCATTTAAAAAATTAGTTTTGCAATGATTATCTAAATTATTTTATGAATCAGAAATGTATCCTATATATCACATGCTGGTTTTTAAATTACATATTTAGCATCTTATTATTCTGGCTTTTAGTATTTAAATTTAGCAATTTTATGCATTTGTAGCAGAATATATATGTAAGATTAAATGTCATTGTTGTGAAAAAGATAGACATAAAAGGAATTATAGATCAGAGATATAGCTTTTGAATGTTGTTTTAATAAGAACAGAATTATCATTGAAGATAGAAGTATTTGTATCAAACTGCTGAAAATATGAAAGTATTTGTAGATTATAAGGATAAGCTGAATAATATATTAGTAAGAATAGCAATAAAAAATTTAGTATAAACATAAATGCTAATACAACATAACAAAGGTAGAAAAAAAAGAGTGATCATTTGATAAAAAAATCATACAATAAGTTAAGCTTTTAAATATTTATAAAGTTGCTTAACTGATGATGGAAGTATTAATAAATAAAGTAAGAATTGTGTTGACTAAACATGCTTTGATAAAGGAAGGAGATTCTTCTGTGTACCATTGAAATGAGATCTTAAAAAGATTTATTAAGTATTTTGTTTGAATATATATTGCTTATAATAATTTCTCTCATATACACTTTAATGCAAAAAAAAATTTAATAAAACTTCTTTATTTTCCTTACAGTTTTTTTTTTTGAAAGATAGAGGAAATTGAGAATGCTCTGATGAAGACTGCTGAACAGTTGAAACTGTAAGGAAAATAAAGAAGTTTTATTAAAAAAATGTTTTTGAGTTAAAATGTATATGAGAGAAGTTATTATAAGCAATATGTATGAATATATGAAGAAATGCAAAAAAAGTACAGGAGAATAATGAGAGTATTTTGTTTAAAGTATGTAATTTTATATGGAACTGCAACATTGATAATTAGAAAAAATGAAGAGAAAATTGGAAGCTTTAAAAATAGGAATTTGGAATAGAATAATGAAAAGAATAAGATCTAAAGTAAAGATATTTATGTCAAATTACTTAAAAAAATATTATTTTGGGAAATTATGAAAAGAAAGAAGAAATGGATTGAAAATCTATATAGAAGCAAAAGAATTCTAAAAAAAATGTGTTGTAAGAACTGCAAAATAATGAAGAAAATAGATAAAAGAAAAAGATTAATTGATGATCTTAAAAAGCATGGATATTTGGAAGGAAAAAAGACAGGGAGAACATGGACTAGTTCAGGACTTGTCTTGATAATTATTTATAAGTGAGAATTTTCTTAATTATAATTAAATAACTAAATATTGATGTACGCTTATATTATGATCATTGTTCTACAAGTTTTATTTAAATAATATGTTAGTTAATTTGTTATCCATTTTAAGAAGTCGTGTTATATATAATTAAATAGATTCAATTGATTTGAAAAAGGACTAATAGATTTCATATTAAATATTGAATTACTCTAAACATGAACAAACATAATTGGCTGGTAAATTATATTTACTAAATTACAAAGTATGTGTTGTACTAATGCAACTATATTGTTACATATATCAAGAAAACTATTTATGCAAAACATAGTGCTTATTAAATTCACACATCCATTGCTTTCCTACCCATATTCCCAAGCAAGATTTAGCTTACAAATAGGGATTTAGTAAACTATTAATGTAACATATATTGGTTACTCAAAAATTTCAATATCTAACAGAGCTAGAGTAGAATGAACATTTTGCTTTTTTTTCATGTGTCAATGCATTGACCGGGAAGCAAACCCGGGCCAGCTTCTTGGAAGGCAGCTATGCTAACCACTAGGCCACCAACACATGACTAAACATTTTGCTTTTGAAAAGCATTGTAAGCTGAAATCGTATATTTTTGTGGTTTTGCACTTACCTTTTAAGTAATGCTTTGCAAACAGTTGGCCATTAATTCTGGGTACCCATTTATACAGAGGTAAAGAAGTATGTGCATTAATTGTTTTAATCATCAATACAATTATCAGAGTTTTGTTTAACAATATTTAAATTACCGATCTTAAAAAATGAAATACACAGATTACATACACTTGAGTAAATAAAAACTTTATTTATAAACAAAAATGACTTTGTACCCATTATTAGAAAGTGGATTAAATATTCTCATCAGTTTTTTATTTGCTTATTGAAAATAAATGTTTACATGACTGGTTTTAAAATGATTATTTAAAAGAAAGAATCTATAAAAAATGTTGTGTAGATAAAAAAAAAAAGGGCCAGAAAATAGAAAAAAGAAGAAATATTGATCTTTACATTTTATTACTAAAAGTTAGTTAGTTTACATAAAAAAATATAACTGTAAAATTTATTAAAAATATATTGATTTATTAAAATTTAAAAATTAACTCTTTGGATTTTTTTAGTTCCAGTATATTTAAAAATATAAGCTATGATAAAGTAATATTTCCTAATTAAGAATTCTATTTTTTATTTATTTATAAAAAATAATATATCATCAATATACATCAGTAATTATAATATTTATATACTTATATAAAGTTTTTTCAGCATATAATTTTATGTTCTTTTCAATGTTGAACATTATGTTTTAACTATTGATATGATGATGTGATGTGATGTACTGTAGCTTCTCCTTAAACCAAGTCAAGAATCTCTCAATAATTATGCCCAGAGAAACCTGTTAGCTACTTTATTTTCCATTCCCCAGTCTAAGTTTTCCCATATTCTGCTCCATACCATTTCCACAACATAATCTTTGTCAACTCTATGGCCTTTATATCTAAATCCCCCTTATTTTTTCCCAAACCCAGTATAAAAATCAATAATCCACTTTTTGTATAATCACTATTTTCATATTTATTCTTTCATAACTTCATTATATGTGCCCTTTCTGTTTTCAAGCATTTACATTCAATTAACAGATCCCTAATATTTTCTATTCCTTCCTTACATAATTTACAGACTAAATCACCCATATTTTTCCACTTACATGTACATTCTCTTGTTGCTAAAGATATATTATTGCATACAGAGTGACATCTGTTGTTTTATAGTAAAAATAATAATTGATAAGTAAAAAAAATATGAATAAAAATAAAATTATGATAGAGCAATTCATATTGTTAAAAATTTAATAAAGGTTAAAATAAACCAACTATATAATAAATACACAGAATAGATATTATATGTATACTTTATACAACATTACATATACTACATTATTATATAATTTTCCATTCACTTTTAATTGTCCAGTTATTCACTAAATTTATTGAAGTTTTATAAATTTTGACACTATTATCTATGTTGTGGCTAATATAAGTTGCTTCATTTATTTGCCTTCTTTTTGATGTTTAAGTTAATATAAAGATTTTATATTTTTATAGCATCTATATTATATCCACATGCTAAATAGTGAATGTATAAAACAGATTTATCATCTCTCCTATTAATTGCATTGATAATGTTCTTTGATTCTTTCACCTGTTTCCTTGTATGACCATAGTAAAACATACTACAGTTGCCACAATTAATTTTATATATGATTCCATTTTTATGCCATCTCTTATTTTATAATTACATATTAATTTTTTCAAACTTTTACTGTTCATTATTTGACCATCCAATATTTATATCTTTATAAATATAATTTTTGTTTTTTATTAATATATTATAATCAATAATTATAAAATAAGAGATGACATACATACAAAAAAAAGCAATTATCTATAAAATTAATTATTGTAATAAGATTTACTATGGACATACAGGGAAATAGTTAGATGAAAGAATCAAAGAACATAATGCAACTAACAGAAGAATTGATTAATCTTCTTTATACATTGACTATTTAGCATATGGACATAAAATAGATGCTATAAAAATATAAATCTTTACATTACATTCATTATCCAAAAACAAATATATTAAACAAATTATATTAAGCATAACATAGATAATTGTATGAATATTTATAAATCATCAATAAATTTATTTAATAACTGATAAATTAAAAATGAATGGAAAATTATATAAGGTAATATGTATAAAGTTGTATAAAGTATATATATATCTAGTATGTGTGTTTATTATGTTATACAATTAGTTTATTTCAACATTTATTGAATTATTAACAATCTGGATCCACTCCTCTGTCATGATTTTATTTTTATCCATGTTTTTTATTTACTTACTTGTTATTACTGTTATTTTTTATTTTGTTTTATAAAATAATAGATGCCATTCTATATGCAATAATATATTAACAGTTAAAATGGATAATATTCAATATTGAAAGGGTTTAAAATTATGTACTGAAAAAAGCTTTTTTCTATAACTATATATATATATTGTAATCACTGTTGTATATTGATATATTATTTTTTATAAATTAATATGGAAAAAAACAGCATAATGGATTTTCTTTGTTTCCATTTTGCATAAAATTATAAAAAATATAGTTATTTACTCACAGTGTTTGAGCACCAAAATGATTGCAACAGCAGTATCAATTGGCCAAACTGACACTTTTTAAAACTTGACTTAATGTGACATTTATCCAAGAATTTATAGCTTTAGAATCTTATAATAAACTATTAGTAAGGTTAAATGTAGTAATGCCTTGCCTGGTACATTTCTGAAATATTCTAAACATGCCTGGTTATTCCTTTTTTTTTCAGTTGTGAATTTCTCACCTTTATTTATATGATATTAAAATCTTTTATTTAATTTACATTAAATCTAAACAAAGAATTTGTTATAGCAATCAATAAAAAAAAAACATGGCCTTTATAGCCTGGGTACATCTGGTTGCATACTAAAATGCAAAACTCCAAAATTCAATTCTCTTTCCAAGTATAATCTAGTTTTTATAAATAATTCATAGCATTTTTTAATCCCCAATTTTCTTTACAAATATTCTATTTTATTGAATTTACATGTATGAATAATCATTAAAAATAAGTCAACCCTTGGACAATGCCAATATCAGTAACAATCACCAATCTCAATCTGTTGTCAAGGCAACCTCCTTTTAACAATAAAAATGTAATCCCTTATAAATACATAAATATTACATTTTTTCTGTGTAATAAAAACTAGACTTGAACAATATTTAAAAATGAAGAGTTTTAATGTTTTTGATTATTCTCAAGAATTTTAAATCTTTTATTTATGGCATTAGGATGATTGGAAATGTGGAATCATATCATATAAGAATCATTAAAAAGCCACAAATATTGAGGAAGATGTACCTATTTTGAATAAAATAAATGGAAGGAAAATAGTAGATTGTTTTAATAGGCTTACAAATATAACTAACAGCAATTTAGTTTAATGAATTATATTTTTTATTTAAGATATAGAAAAGAGACATGTTAAATTTAATAATCCAAGTTAAAAGAATAGGAAACTTATAATTAAAATATTTTCATTGATTTCATTTGGGTATATTTTAGATATATTGACAAAGATTATATTAAAAATTATTAAAATGTAGGCAAAATAATGTAATATTTATTTATGTAAAATCAATGGACTAAAAATTTATAAAAAAAATATAGATTATAAAGTGCTATGTAGCATATATATAATGGGTCAAAAGTAACATTCAGAAAAAAATGGGGAGAAATTTCAGGAATCTACTTTTGGCCCAATCTGTGTGTATAATTAAATAAGATAATTTCTGAATAATATGATAGCATGGATTTCATTTGTTTACAATTTTAAGGTTTTATTGGTATGATTTTGATGATAAACTTTCTAAGGACTCTCAAAAAACTGTATTAATAATGGTAGACATCTGTTTTAATTAGCAATCATTTAGGTAAATGGTCTTTAAATTTTTTTTAACTCATGTTAAAATACTAATAAAATCTGCTAATCATGAAAATTTTAAGTGCCTCTTTGTAATTTTGTCATAAGGCTTAGAAGTCTGGGTGCACAAAACTATTAAATTAAAATTTAAATTTTTAAATATATATCTTTTATATTTGATTTGTAAATTTGACAGCATTGTAGACAACTGCTACATTAAAAATATGCTTTATTAATGGCAAAATTATTTCCTTCACATAAAATAATAAAAATTACAGATTATTAAATATAAATGCTTATAATATAAATTATAGTTTAGTTAGGTGTGGTTATTTATTCATAAAAACAAATTTAAATTTTTTTTTTTTTTGAATTGTAAATTTGACAGTATTATGAACAAATGTAATAGCTTTTTGTAATTGGTTGTAAATTTGATATGTGACAGTCTTGCAGACAAACATTCACATGGATGGTATGGCCAAACATTCACAGGAAACATGACAACCTTCAGACAAATATTCACATGGATATAAATAATTACATATTTATTTAATCACAGTGTCCTGTAATAATTATCTGAGCACCAAAGTGGCAAAAAAAGCAGTACATATCAATTGGTTAAACTGACATTTTTTAAAGTTTTGAATTAATCTGACATTTGTCCAAGAATTTATGTTGAGAGTCAATACCTCCATCATTGGGATAAGATTTCTTTGATAATATTATGTAATAATGATACAATATACATGGCTGGAAAAGTGAAAATATATCATAGAGCAGGGCTGGCCAACGAATCGATCATGATCCACTGGTCGATCACAAAGCCAATTTTGGTCGATCGCAAGGCCAGTCTGGCAAGAGCTGCCCGGTAACGAGTGAAACAAATTAAGTCAAGATTTTCAAGTTTTTTTGTTATTTTTGTTTTTGTTCTAAATTTTTTTTCCAATTCTAGATAGGTGAAGCCCACTAAGTCGTATCATTATTGAAAATAATATTTTTAATCTCGACTTAATGTAGCTAATTTGAATTAATAAATATTGTTAATAAATTACTCGTGTTGCTTTAATTCCCCCTGACATGAGTTTTTTGGCCCGTTAAATAATTGTTCTTTTTTACTAGGTAGATAAATAAAAATAGTATGTATTTCACAACTCTCTCCACTTAGACTACGCCTATGACAATAAATCGATCGCAATACTTTTTTTTTTTTTTTAAAAAGTAGATCTTATGAATAAAAAAGTTGACCATCCCTGTCATATAGTACTGCATATTAAAAACACATTTTTATTACATTATTTATTTAGTTTGAATTTTACATTTTATTAACTAATTGAAAAAGTCATTCTGGTGGCATGAAAGAGTTTGACCAACTAATTTGTACTAATCTGCATGGAACAAGTAAGATCAATTAGCCAAAGTAGTGAGTGCATACAAAAGATAATCGAGTGATTCCAGAATGCTGTTTTTCATGTTAATAAATATTCCTTGCATTCAATCTATAAATTTCAGATCATAAAAGATATACAGCATAATTGTGATTGAAAATACAATTTATTATTAATGCATTTAATAGATCATTAATGGAAAATATGCATAAATATTAATGAGAGAAGTTTAAATATAAGAGCTTTATAATATAGATGCATATATGAAGTGAGGGAATAAACGGTATTAAGAAAAAGGAATAAAAGAAATATGGATTAAATACTCACTTGCCTAAAAATGATATAACGTAATGAATTTTGCCAACAAATTGTAAAAGTCTTACAAATAATTGTTCATTAAAATAAATTAAGTTTAATAAATTTTATTAAGCCAAATTTAGCAGTGATTAGAAAAAATAATTTTTATTTACTAATTACTTATACTGAGATCTTTATTTTTTGAGTTATTGGAAATTAAAAAATTCAAGATATATGTTTATTATAATTTAATCGAAGAAGATAGTGATTTCTGCTAATCATCCAGATTCCACTATGATTAAACTTAGAAGGTATTGATTTATAATTATCACTCACATTTCAGTAATTTTATTCTAATAGACATAAAATAAGATTATGGTTAATTGCTTGGGAGGTCACATGACAGTCAAGCACTCAAGTATCAGGTTCCAGTGATTCGAGTGATTTTTTTTTACTTTCTTCAATTGGAAATTGGTTCGTGAATCATTAATTTTTAGGTCTATCACTCTATAACTGCATGTTTAACTTTTAGATTAAAAGTCATATAAATGATAACAAGTAACATAGACAAGTCTTGCGTTGTTAGCCGAGAGGTATCGCAGCCGCCATGCAAGCAAGTAGTTGGTTACAGACGGTTGTGGGTTCGCGTCCCGTCCGATGCTATGACATATGGAAAAAAAAAAACATAGACAAAGGACTTAAGAGAAAAAAAAAATTAGTTCAAAAATACTTGCATTTATTTGTCAGATGTAGTCAAGCGTTAATGACATAATGGTTAGCATAGCTGCCTTCCAAGCAGCTGTCCCGGGTTTGCTTCCTGGTCAACGCATTTGACATATGAAAAAAAAAATTAAAGATGTAAACTTCAGGAATTTTCAACCAATCGTCTTTTAGCACTACCAATAATAATTTACATAGAAATTTGAGCCTAACTATAGTAAAATAAAAAACGTTTTTAATCTTTTTATTTGCAGAATTGGTATATTTAAGTCTGGTAATAAAAAACCATTGTTTTAAAACATTAATTTAATTAAAGTTTAGAGGAATGATATTTGCTAAGACACTTCTAACTCAGAATTAACATCTTTTCAGTTTTCTTCTTCTTGACCAATAAGCTTTATTGCATTTTAAAAATAAAAGACTGACCATAAAAGCTGAGCAAAGATTGCAAAAAAAAAAATTAGATTTTTTCTTGAGATTATAAACAATATATATATTAATTTTATTATTTTTAATAAAGTATTATTAGAGTAACACAATCATTTTCACCTGTAGCTAATTTTTCAATGAATTTGTCTGTGCTAATACCAAAAATTTAAGCAAAAATAATCGTTACCATGATCTGCTAAAAGATAGGTTTCATCCATCAATCCACTTCATATTTTTTAAGATTTAATTTTCTGAGCTACTTTTTGAATACTCATCTCTACTCTTTTCAATCCCTTTTTCTTTATCATTCGTATTTCTATTCAATATATATTTTATAATTTCCTTATCTCAAACTGCATAAAAAAATCCAAATTTTCTTTGTCTATAATTTATTCTAATGAATCATTTTTTAAATTCCTCCCAATATATCTTTTCAATCTTCTTTAAACCCCAAATTACTACAGTTTAATTGATATGTTCAAACTTATCACAATCACAACTTCGACACAAACTACTTAATGAAAGCATATTAATAATTTTTATTAGTCATTCATTAGACTAGAGATTATCCACTTAAGCAGATAGAAAGCAGTTCCTACCTTGCATGAGAGTTGTGTAGTGAAAATTACACTACAGAATAAACTATCCAATCTTTTTTTAATCAATTGATAATTTCTATATTCACTATAAATTGACATGTCAAACAAACATTTTTTTAAAAAAAATCTCATCTCAATGGACCACAAAATCTACTCTTGTATCACACCTGGTAGCCATTAGTACTATTTTCATTGTAATTTTTTAAATATTATTTTCACCACTAGATATCCAGCTTCCTAAATATTTTAGACATTTACCAATGTTTACTTTCATTGCTTTATATTTATTTATTTTCACTCAAACTTTTAAAAGTTCTACATAACTTTTTGATAGTTTATTCTCACAGGTGGAATCTACTATCAAATTATTACAAGATTGATATAATGAATTGTTTTATCTCTAATACTAATTTTACTGTAGTAAAATGTTTATTTAACCATTTTTAAAGTTTATATTAAGTGAAAGAAGAGAAATAACATTTCTGATTTATATCTCTTCATTTATCTAACTTTTTTTTTTATAAGACTATTAAATATTTAAAATCACTAAACATCACATGATCATCATCTCTTATACTAGCATATAACTGTTATTAAACAGGCAAAACTCTTCATACAGTAGTACCACCCTGTGCCAACCAGAGTAACCAATGGATGCCAGAAGGCTTGTGCATACTGCTCTCAGATCCAAGACTCCACACTGATAAAGGCCACAAACCAGAAAATAGTCTGGGGATATTGGATGAGTAGGCAATAGATGGGGATTTTATGCACAAGCCTTCTGGAATCCATTGATTACTCTGGTTAGCACAGGGTGGCGCTACTGTATGGAGAGTTTTGCCTGTTAAATATTTAAAATATTTTACAACACACACGTTATTAACTTTAATATTATCTATACTTTTATTTTCATTTAAATAAATAATTAAAAATAGGGTAGACCAGTGAATATTATATTTAGAATTTACACACATCATCACAAAAATAAAAATAATATTTATGCAGATCTTATGGAACCTCTGTACAATAAAAAAGACTTAAGCCAAATTCATTAGTGTGACAACCTAATATGATTATGATCGGGGTTTAAATGTAGGATAAGTGAATTTTAAAAAAAGTTTTAAAATCACAAGCAGGTTAAAAAGTTTTTCTAGATAAATAATCTATCAATAATCAAGTTAGCTATCCAGAATTGGATTGTTAATAGTTATTAATTAAAGGGTAATGACTACAGGTTGTTCATTTATTGCTAGATGAATGTTAATGTGCTGATCGTAAAAAAGGAACAATTGTAAGATGACATGCTTTTTGTATTGGTGCAAAATGTTGTATTCCTGCTAGTACCGAAACCATGGGCTACCTGAAAGTTACATAAAAAACATATGATATACTTGTTAATAGATTATAATATATATGCAACTTAAAATAAAGTAAAAAGTTGGATGATATAAAAAGTATTTTTATACATTATTAGACAAGACAACAATGAAACAAACAAGTCATCAAACAAATTACAGTTTATAGCAGGAATATAATGGGATCAATTATAAAGTATCACAATTCTAATTAATTTAGAATCTTTCAGGATAAGATGAATACTATAAGTCAAAGTAAGAAATTTTGATGGAAAAAAGGCCCATTGTATTTTTTAATGTTACCGTTAAGAAAAAATACCAAGGATTTATTAACAAAATGAAATCATAAAATATCATGCATAGATGCAAGGTTTTCTGGAAGAATCAAATTATTTTAGAAAAAGTTTCAGTTTATTTCATACAAATATTTAATGAATGTTAACAAGAAGATCAATTAAAAGAAGATTGTCAGAAATGGTTAAAGCAAATACGTAAAAATAAATGAACAAATGAAATTATTGAGAGAACAGATAAATATTATATATCATATAAGAAAAGAAATACTTGAAAAAAGTAAACCTTAATCACATTATATTATAAAAAGATGATTATAATTAAAAACTATCTAAAACTATTGCTTTCCTGAAAGGTTGTGATGACAGTGTTTTAGTTGTATTTATATTTTGAACTATTTCCATAATCTAATATGAGTATTGAATATCTTTAGAAAAAATTAACTTTATTTAAATATACCAAATACATTCAACTGTTATTAATAGCACACAGGTTAGTATATTCACAACATTTCAAGAGGTATTATTCTTCCATTTTGTTCAGGTGTTGCTGGTCTGACCGAACCTGGACTCTTAGATCCTTTGTGTATTGAATTTTAAGGAAAAACTCTAAAACCAATTCAACCATCCTGCCAAAGGTAATAGCCAGTAGAAATTTCATATACTTGTATAAGATTCCTTCTGATTTCTTGACCTTTTTCTAAGAGCAAAGTTGATTAGTGGTTTCCATACATTATGTATAATCACTCTAGGTTGACTAATGGAGTTGTTCACCATTGTCATATGAGCAGCTTCTTTAAATTTTTTTCTTTGTACCTTTTCTTCTCTATCCAATATTTTTGTATTTTCCCATTTGAACATGTGTTCCTTAGTACATAAATGGTCTGCTATCTTAGACACATCTGTTTTCTCTTTTTTAATCATCAGTTGGTGCTCTTGCAAGTGTTTTTCAATGGGACAACTGGTCTCACCAATATATTTCTTTCACATTCACATGGTATTTCATAGATGCAATTTTTTTCTTTCCAGCATTTCAAGTTTTAGCTTTGCAAATATTAGAATTCTTCATAGTGTGGCATTGCTCTGGAAACTTGTTCTGATGTTGTAATGATTGCAAATTTTCTGTAATTTGTCTGCTATTTTTGTTATATATGGGTACACTACAGAAACAATAATTGTTTTTCCTCAGAGAGCAAGTTAAGCTCTTTTAAGAGAAAGAATAAATTCTCAAAAGTTTTCTAAGTATCAAACAGTGCATTCCATTAATAATGTAGAATGTTTTCTAAAAAAAACTTACTGATAAAGACTTCACAAGAGTTTCTCAAGCATAAGAAAATTATATTCTACATTACTTGGAAAATAAAAGACTGCCAAAAGAAGAAATTTTCTAGCCTACATGGGAACATCAAAAATCATAATGTACCAAGCAAGAGTACCTGCTTCATCTGTTAAAAATCTCAGTTCTAAACATCTAACAGAAACTGAAATTTCTGTTCTTGAAAGAGGATTAAACTTTGCCATAACATTGTCTAATATTCCTTTATTAGATATAATGGCAGTCACTGGGAAAGCCATTCATAAATTGCCTTTAAAAGAAGCAGCAGAATTAGGCTGGAGAATAAAAAGAACACTTGATGAGAAACAAAAACTGAATTCAAACATATCCTATGATGAGAGGAAAGCAATTAAATCTCTAAAGGAGATAAATCTATAATTATTTTTTCTGCTGGCTAAGGCAATGCAACAGTTGTAATGGATACAACTGATTATGACAATAAAATACAATAACTCCTCACAGCAGGCCAATACAGAAACGTGGGGAAAAATCTGATACAGAGCACAGAAACAAAATTATAAGCATTACTTCAGTGATCCAAAAAAATAAAATGACATCATATTTTAGCAAAATTTCTCACCTTTATGGTCTACCTAGAATCCATAAGGATCATGTTCCATTATGATCTATTTTTAGTTCTAGAAATGCTCCTTGCCAAAATTTGTCAAGATTTCTTCTCAAACTTCTAAGTCCTTTGGCATACAAGATCCCAATCTTTTGTCAGGGATTCTAGACACTTTGTAGAATTAATCAAGACTGTGAAAATTGAAAGGACTGATTTACTGGTAAGCTTTGATGTGGAAAGTTTATTCACAAATATACCATGAGAAAAAGCATTGTCTATTGTAAAGAAAAGATTAAATGGTGATAACAGCTTACAAACTAGAATAATTCTTTCTCTTGATAGTATAATGGAACTATTAACATTTTGCATTAAAACAACCTATTTTCAATATAACAGGATTCTTTGACAGAATCAAAAAATGGCTGTGGGTTCACCATTGTCACTCCTGATTAAAAATATTTACATGGAAGAACTTGAAACCACAGACATAAAAACTACTCCATATCCACTTAAAGGTTGACTTCATTATGTGGATGATATCTTTGTTATATGGCCACATGGTGAAGCACTACTACAAACTTTCTGGAAACACATTAACAACATATTCCCTTCAATTAAATACACAATAGAATCAGAACAAAAACAAAAATTAGTATTCTTAGATGTTCTTGTGACGACTCTCTCATGGCAAAATCAAAACTATAGCTTACTAAAAACCCACACATACAGGAAAATACTTAGCCTATACATCCAAATACAACATGAAGTTATAATATCACTATGGAACAGAGCAAAAGAAGTTTGTTCAGAAAATAGTGATTTGAAAAAAGAAAAGATCTATATGGAACAAACTCTTCTGAAAAACAGTTATCCATCAGCTGTTATTAAGAAAACTTTAAATAGACAACAAAAAGAACCATCAAAAGCAAAAAAAAATTATTGGTACTGTAGTGTACCTATATATACCAAAAGTAGCAGACAAATTAAGAAAAATCTGCAACCAGTACATTATCAGAACAGCTTTCCAGAGTCATACCATACTACAATGTCTACAAAACCTAAATTTGAAATGCTGAAAAGAAAAGACTACATCTATGAAGAACCATATGAATATGAAAGGACATATATTGGTGAGACCAGTTGTCCCATTGAAAAGTGCTTTCAAGAACACAAACTGATGGTGAGAAGAGAGATGTGTCTAAGATTATAGACCATGTATGTACCAATAAACACATGTTCAATTGGGAAAATACAAAAATATTGGATAGAGAAGAAAAGGTACAAAGAAGAAAATTTAAAGAAGCTGCTCACATGACAATGGCAAACAATACCATGAGTCAACCTAGTGTGACTATACATAATGCATGAAAACCACTAATCAATTTGAGTTTAGAAATAAGTGGAGAAATCAGGAGCAACTTCATAGATAAGTATAAGAAATTTCTACTGACTGTTGCTTTTGACAGGATGGCTCAATTGGTTAGATCTTAGGGTCCAGGTTTGATTCCCATTATAGTACTATCATTGGTCAGGCCAGCAACATCTGAAAATGGGAGAATAATATCTCTCAAAACATTGTGCATATACTAACCTGTTTGATGTGCTTTAACAATTGAATGTATTTGGAATATTTAAATAAAGTTAATTTTTTCTAAAGACGCTCAATATTCATATTAGATGGTGGAAATAGTTCAAAATATAAATATATCTAAAACTATTATTTTAGAATATTTGAAAATAGAATATAACAATAAGTAAATGAATGTAAAATTTGTTATGAAATGCATAATGTAATACAAAAATAAATAGAAAACAAACACCAAGAGTAAGAAAGAATGGATGCTGATTTACCATCCCATTTAGAAAACTCTCCATACAGTAGTGCCACCCAGTGAAAAACAGTAATTAATGGATGCCAGAAGCTTTGCACCTAATATTCTATTTAGTGCCTACTCATCCAATATCCCCAAAATAGTTTTTAACTTGTGGTGTTCATTGTGAGAAGCCTTACAGCTGAGAGCACTGCACTTAAATGTTTAGTTTTTTACTCCATGATTTGTTTGTCCTTATTTCAGTTGTCCATAATTATTGTACAATCTCTTTTGTTTTTATATTTTTTATCTTTTACTGAAGATAAAAATTACTATTAATCTCATGCAAAATCAATTATATACTCTTTCCACATTAGTTTTAAAAAATATCTTCTAATAATAAATTTACCATATTTCAGCTTCAATTGATATTTAGTTCTGTAAGTTTGTTATAATGTAGGTAGACTATGTAAATTCTAAAATTACTACTAAGTCTGTGAATTGCTATAATCACATATACATTCAAAATTAACTTCTCCATAAATATTATTATATAACTAATATTTTTATATTGGACTATTTCCATCATCTAATATGTGTATTGAATGTCTTTAGAAAAGTTTAATTTTATTTAAATATTCCAAATGCATTCAATTGTTAGTAATATTGCAGCAAACCGGTTAGTATATGCACAATGTTTTAAGAGGTATTTTTCTCCCCTCTTCTTCAGGTGTTGCTGGCCTGACCAGTGACAGTACTAGCATGGGATTCGAACTTGGGTCTTTAGATGCTTGATTATTGAATTTTAAGGTAATGCTCAGTTGGTTAGTGTATTACCTTAAAATTCAATAATCAAGAATCTAAGGACCCAGGTTTGAATCCCATGCTAGTACTGTCACTGGTCAGGGCTCAGTTGGTTAGAGTGTTACCTTAAAATTAAATAATCAAGAATCTAAGGACCCAGGTTAGAATCCCATGCTAGTACTGTCACTGGTCAGGCCAGAAACACCTGAAGAAGAGGGTAGAAAAATACCTCTCAAAACGTTGTGCATATACTAACCTGTTTGCTGTGATATTACTAACAATTGGTGCATATACTAACCTGTTTGCTGTGATATTACTAACATTTGTTTGCTGTGATATTACTAACAGTTGGTGCATGTACTAACTGCTTGCTGTGATATTACTAACATTTGTTTGCTGTGATATTACTAACAGTTGGTGCATATACTAACCTGTTTGCTGTGATATTACTAACATTTGTTTGCTGTGATATTACTAACAGTTGTTTACTGTGATATTACTAACAGTTGGTGCATATACTAACCTGTTTGCTGTGATATTACTAATAGTTGAATGCACTTGGCATATTTAAATAAAATTAAACTTTTCTAAAGACATTCAATACACATATTAGATGATGGAAATAGTCCAAAATAAAAATACAGCTAGAACACCATCATCACAAACCTTTAGAAATACAATATTATTATATATTCTCAATATTTTACTTCACACTTAATAGCAATGGTTTATATATAGTATTAAAATTATTAGAACTTGGAGCTTAATTATAATTTAAACCTATGATAAAATACTTTACAAAAATTGTTGTTTGCAAAAGTTTTACCTTTTTAAAAATCAATAATTGATTTATTTCTTATATAAGAATGCAAAAGTTAGATAAAATGGATCATTTTTTCCCTAACTAATGAATTACATTAAATAAGAAATGTACAGTGGAGTTCAACTTCTCCATAGATATTATTTTAAATGTAACCATTTTATAATATTTCCTATAAGTCAATATTTGTTTTTATCTTTAGAATTAAAAAATTATTTTCAGTTCAAAAGGTTGTGTAATATTTTTTTTTAAATATAGTTTTTTTTTATTAAAGCAAATTATAAAATATTCTTATTTTTTTCTTTAAAATTTTTAAAATTCTTAATGTAATTAACTTATTATCACTATATTACTGTATCCATGTTTATATACTTTTTTGGAAATTTTAACGTTCATTAATTGTTGATTTTAATAAAATTCCTTTTTTGATTTTAAAAATATTTTTTATCAAGATTCACAATGGGAACTTTAATAAATTCTTATCAAAATTATACAAATTTGTTAAAAATTATTTTTATTTAAAAAACAAACAATAAATTTCAAACTATTTTAATGTAAAATAATTTAAAATGTTTTAAAAAAAGTCACAAAATGTTTAAGAGAATATTTAAATATATTTGACTACAATTAAAATATATTTTTTAAATTAATTATGTAATTAGAATAAAATATTAATTTTAAATCATTTTTTAAAAAAAAAATAATTATTAAATAAATAAAAATATAAAAAAATGTTAAATAAAAAATGTTTTTAATAATTTAAAAGTTATAGTAAGAATTTAAAAACATATTTAAAAAATCAATTTTTTAATTTCCTGTACATACTAATTTGTACTATAGCTGTATTAGATTAATTTTTTAAAAATTATCATTTTTAGTGTTTCTGAGAAAACAATTGAGAATTGAGTATAAATACTTCAATTAAATAAAGTAAGCATAAATGTTATATTAATTAAATATATAGGGTATATGAGCACAGACTTTCACACGACCAACCACTCTCCACACTATCTCATAACACTGATACCCTTGAACACACATATGTTGAAAAGATAAATAATCACCAATATACATATTTCATGCTAAACCAGCAATCATCAGTTGGTCCAGATTACCATCTCTACACATATATGCTATAAGTGCTCAGCTATATACTAAGATAGCCAAACCTCATATTTTAATGGACAGGCTTCAACCTACTACACCCTCCAACTCTTCAACTGTCCATCCAATTGAAAATCTGATGATGGAATGCTCAAAGGCCACCATGAGGCCGAGATTCTTGTCGCACCCATGTTGACCTTAGGTCAATTAAAGATATAAAATTATATTTGATAACGAAAATTTATCTAATATTAAATGCAATTTATAAATAGAAAAGTAAATTTTAAAACAGTAATGTGATGTGATGTGCTGTAGCTTCTCCTTAAACGAAGTCAAGAATCTCTCAGCAATAAAATCTGTTAGCCACTTTATTTTCCATTCACCAGTCTAAGTTTTTCCATACTGTAGTGCCATCTGGTGCATGCCTTAATAATCAATGGAAATTCCTATTTAGTGCCTACTTATTCAATATCTCTAAACTAGTTTCTAACTTGTAGGCTGGTTGGCACTACTATATCAAAAGTTTTGTTACTAGTTTAACTGCTTATGTAAGCACAGGAATGGTGATAATGTAATATAAGAGTAAATTTTAGATTTTTTTTTGTTAAGAAAAAGTTATAGATTTGGAATGCAATATAATTTTTTATATATTTTTAATTATAATTTAAAGTTGATAGCAATAAATAATCATGAAAATATGAAAATAAGATATATTTTCTAATAAAGCAACAAAATAATAAAATCTCAGCAATATTTATATACAAAGCAAAAAGGAAAATAAAGTCAAAAAGCTAATAACTGCAAATATTTAATATTTCAAATATAAATAATAGAGCTTGTAATTGTTTTGGTTGTGTTCTGATCTATCGTGCCAGCCGCTTGATGGTGTTGATGCAAAGCAAAAACACATTTGATATAACGTTCCCAGGCCAGCCATTCTATACAACTATGATGTCCATAAAGTTAAAAATAAAAGAATGTAAGCAGACTTTTTGGGACAATAATTAATCAGAGACTGGCTTTTTTTGTGTGTGTGGGTGTCGATAAAAAAGTACGTTACTTTCCAAAAGCAAATAGTAATACATTGGAGACTTTTTTGGATTGTAATTCCAACAAAATTTTACAATGAAAACTGACTTTGACTTTTTTGCGACAGTAATTAATCAGAGATGGGATTTTTTTTGTTACTTTGTGTACCTGAAAAGGTTACGATAATTTTTAAATACAAAATTAAATTACATTTTATCCTCTTTTTTTGGACAGTAATTAATAAGACACCATGTTTCAGGGGGGTAAAAATTAAATTATTTTGCACTCTTTTTGGGTGTGTATATATAAAATTATGTTACCTTTTTAATAACAAATAATAGTAAATATAGCAGAGACTTATTTGGACACTAATTAATCAGAGATGGGCTTGTTTGTTTTTGTTTTTTTTTATGTATCGGAAAAGTTATGGTAGTTTTTAAAAAAAAATTAAATCACATTTTACACTTTTTGGACAGTAATTAATCAGACACTGTGTTTTGGGGTGGGGGAAGTAAATTCCATTGCAATTGACCAAATAAAGTTATTAATAATTATAACAAACTATTATAATAAAATCTGACTCTGGTGTCTGGCAATTGGCCATTTTGAAAATTGGAAGCAGCCATCTTCCCTGTCTCAGATGATTTCTCATGATACATTACTTTCATCATGATTTTCAAAATAGTGCTGTGCTCCATCCTAAAATCCAATTTGTAATGCTAACACAGTCCTGATGGAACAGTGACGACATTGTTAAAAGTGTTAGAAGGTACCAGTAAGTCAGTTCACATGAAACAAAAAAAGGTCAACCTGAAAAGTAAAATTATTTAGACATGATGCAGTCAACACACCATCACACAATACTGTAGCAAAAATATGCAACTCAGCATTACGATAAAGTGCGTAACACAACCAACTATGGCAGCCAATGAAGACATTTTTCATTTGCTTTTAGCATAAAAAGAAGCCACAGAGGTAGTCAGCAGCCAAGTAAACTTACTCTTTCTGTGTTTTATCACAGAAAGAAAGCTATCAGCTTGGCTATGGCTGCGAAAATGGCAGATTTATAGCAATTTAGCTAGAAATAGCACCGTCAAGCAGCTGACATGATAGATCAGAACACAACTATAGTTTTTTTAAAATATATATATATCAGTATAAAGACAATATTAATAAATTGCACCAAAAATATTTGCATAAAAATTCTAAGCAAATTTGTAAAAAAAAGGTAACTTACATATTAAAATATATTACTACATTCATTATTTTTAATGAGTATGCTAATAATTCTTAACAAGCTTTTCCAAATATCTCTATCCACAGACCAATTTCTAGCTCTGGCTGTCATCAGTGCATTGCATGATATTTATGTATTAGATTTAAAAATATAAAGTCAAGCCCAGCATTTATCTAATAGTAAATTATTAAATTAAGTTACATGATGTATGACTAGATTTTCTTGCAATTATATTTAGAATAAGACTATTCACCTAGATGCGATGGTAGTGACCTCTACAAATCTTTAACACAAGATTAATGACTTTAAAAGACAAGAGCAGCCTCTTATCTTTGACCTACTTTTTAATTATATAGGCAAATCTAAAGCATTTTAATTTGAGAACATGAAGCTATTAACTACTTCACTGATTAAGTCCACAATTTCCATACAAGCTGACATACACAAAATGTTTGGATTTACAGCAAGTCAGTGTGATGTTCTTATAATTAGAAATCTTTTAAGACAATTTAAAGTTGTAATTAATAATTTGTTAAGTGCATACTCATTATGTACATAATATATATTAAGACTATAACCTTAAGACTATGCACCTAGATAGCTTAAAATATGTTTTAAGAGATTTCTAATTATAAGAGCTTCACACTGACTCATTGTAAATTGAAAGATTTCACATACGTTAGCTTGTGTAAAAATTGTGGACTTAATCAGTGAAGTATTAATGGCTTCCCACTCTCAAATTGAAATGCTTTAGATTTGTCTATATAATTAAAAAGTAGGTCAAAGTTAAGAGGCCACTCTTGTCTTTTAAAGTTGTTAGTCTTGTGTTAAAGATTTGTATAGGTTTCTACCATCACATCTATGTGCATAGTCTTATGATTATAGCCTTAATATATATTACATTTGTAATGAGTATGTGCTTGACAAATTATTAGTTACAACTTTAAATTATAAGAGCTTCACACTGACTCACTGTAAATCAAAAGATTTCATGCAAGTTAGCTTGTATAGAAATTGTGGACTTAATCAGTGAAGTAGTCAATAGCTTCACACTCTCAAATCAAAATGCTTTAGATTCACTATATAATTAAAAAGTAGGTCAAAGATAAGAGGCTGCTCTTGTCTTTTAAAGTTGTTAATCTTGTATTAAAGATTTGTATGGGTTCCTACCATTGCATCTAGGTACATAGTCATAAGGTTATCACCTTAATATATATTACATACATAATGAGTATGTGGATAACAAATTATTAAATACAACTTTAAATTGTCTTAAAAGATTTTTAATTATAAGAACTTCACACTGACTCATTTCATTCCAATATCAGCCTTTCAAGCTAATTGAGCACGCGCCTTTTGAGAGTGTTAAATAAATGAATACTCTCCTCTTCAATCCAAGATATAGTATTTATGCAGGAATAAAAAGAATCCCTCTTATTCCTACGACTCAAATTCTTTTATATGAGCAAATCTGAAGAACTGTTGAAGAGAGCGTGAGTAGATACACACTTTAAATTACTATTTACGATGTTTTTTGACTAAATGACATCGGTGTAATTACTTAGAATTTACTAAACATCATTCTTACTGAAACATAATTATGAGTAAATAAGCAAATATTTTATCTAGTGCTGTGCTTGCAATTATATTTCATTCCAATATCAGCCTTTCAAGCTAATTGAGCACGGTGCTAGATAAAATATTTGCTTATTTACTCATAATTAAGTTTCAGTAAGAATGACGTTTAGAAAATTCTAAGTAATTACACCGACGTCATTTAGTCAAAAAACATCGTAAATAGTAATTTAAAGTGAGTATCTACTCGCACTCTCTTCAACAGTTCTTCAGATTTGCTCATATAAAAGAATTTGAGTCATAGGAATGAGGGATTCTTTTTATTCCTGCATAAATACTATATCTTGGATTGAAGATGAGAGTATTCATTTATTTAACATTCTCAAAAGGCGTGTGCTCAATTAGCTTAAAAGGCTGATATTGGAATGAAATATAATTGCAAGCATGGTGCTAGATAAAATATTTGCTTATTTACTGACTCATTGTAAATCGAAAGATTTTGCATACATTAGCTTATATAGAAATTATGGACTTAATCAGTGAAGTAGTCAAATCAAAATGCTTTAGATTCACCTATATAATTAAAAAGTAGATCAAGGATAAGAGGCTGCTATTGTCTTTTAATGTTATTAATCTTGTGTTAAAGATTTGTAGAGGTCCTTACCATTGCATCTAGGCATATAGTCTTAAAGTTATAGCCTTAATATATATTACATACATAAGGAGTATGTGCTTAAAAATTATTAATTACAATTTTATATTTAGAATATTAAAGATTAATTTATTGAATAAATAAAGTTAGAAAGGATATATATATATATTTACATCTAAATAAATGAATTCATGCCAATGTTTTGGCATAAAGGTAATTTGGAAGAAGTCTTTTTTTAGTTTGTGAGTATATGTAGAACCATATCCATTATCTAGAATTAATTGTTAAATTTCTTTAGAAAAACTTGAACATTATTAAAACTATTCAAATGCATTTACCTATTAATAATAGCACACAGATTTGTATGTAACAATGTTTTAAGTGATATTATTTTCTCTTCTTTGGGTGATTCTAGCTTGACCTTTGACAATACTAGCAGGGGGTTTGAACCTGAGACCTTTAGATTTATGAATACTAAATTTAAGGTAACACTCTAATCGATTTAAAATTATGAACAATTTATAAATGTTTATAATTTAAATTATATTTAGAAATATGTTGTCAATATAAAATAAAATATCCATTTTTCACATTTAGATTTTGCTAAAAAGTTTCTGGGTAAAAAAAAATTAAGTTAACATGGACAGGAGTTAATATTAAATCTATTTTAATTTCTTTATTAAAATATTTTTAGGTAATAAAATGTATTTGAAGCATAAAATTCCTATTAAGGATATTTTCTATCAAAATTTACATCTTTGATGAGTCAGAAAAAAAAAACATTAAATAGCCATCCCATAAGCAGTTTCGTTGTCTTAAGATATAATTGATCAGTTTATATTGCATCAGTTATTAGATTCTTAGATTTCAAACAGTTTTTTAAATTTACTTTGATCAATTAATTTTTTATAATTACTTGTAAAATTTTGTCTCATCTCTTTAAGATTAGCTTCTATTGATGTTTAAATATCACTTACAATTGCATGAAGTATTTTCTTTTAGTGCCTTCTATAACACTAAAATCATTTCAAACATGCTGACACTGTATAAATGACATTTATTCTATGATTATTTTTAAAATGTTTACAATATTTATGGTTGAGAAGTGTTTTTTAAGTAGTTCTCAAATTAAAAATAACCAATTATATTGTTAAAAATTATTTTATAAAATTACTTGTGAAAATGCAATATGAAATATATAGGTCACACAGGAAAGACTGACATTGAAAGAGATAAGGAACATGATAGGCCTATTAAGAGAAAGAATATGAAATGAGGTCATATATACATTTTTCGACACTGAACATAAAAGGAATTGTAAAAAAATACTCAGATAATAAAGAATGTTAAAAATTACAAGGAAAGAAAATGTTTATAAACAAGGCAAACTCTCCATACAGTAGTGCCACCCTGTGTGAGAGTTTGCCTTGTTTATAAACAATTATGTGCTAGTATAAGAAGTAGTGATCATGTGAAAGAAAACCTTATGAAACTTTATATATTAAAAAAAAAAATTTAAGAATGTATAAACATACTTAAAAGTCCATCACAATTTCTGGGGGAAATGGGCATTGTTAGTATATTGGAAACTTTAAAATTATAATTAAAATATTAATTTTGTAAATTTTGTAACCATATATATACAAAAAAAGATTGTAATAAGTTTTTCATTTATATGTATATATGTGTTTTACTACCTATATTTATGGTAGTATAATGTAAATAATATTCACTAGATGGAGTTGTAGTAGAGTAGTTGTCATGTGATTTTATAAAAAGAAACATCTTGATAAGGTTCCACTAAGAATAAAAGTCTGCTTTGATATATTAAATAATTTTTTAATTTATATTTAGTTGTTTATTTCAATTTTGTTGTAGATTGATTATTTTAAATTTTATATATAAAAGACAACATTATGGACAAATTTTTAGCATTAAAATTTGATTATTTAAAGTATTTATTGTTAAAGGTCTATAATAAAAGATATTTTGCTAATACATCTGCAATTTAATATTTATTATATTCTTCTCTATATATTAAACACTAATTAAATTTTCAAGGTAAGGTCGAAAGTGTTTTAATAGTACGACATTTACCTGTTCTGCTTCATACTAATTTTTTAGAATGATAAATTATACAGGTGATGTTTATTATCTTAAATGAGTCAAATATATTTAAATGGACAAAAACTTGCAATTTTTTTATTTTGAAAATTATGTTGACTATATGCTTATATGAGCATGTAAACTTTCTTTGGATTTTTTAGATTTGCTTCCATTACCTTAGATGACATTAATTGGAAAAGTTAATTTCTTTTTGATGTTGTAGTAGTAGGAACACTATAGAATCAAATTAAATTTCTTATCAATGTTTTCAGTTTTAAAAATAAGATTACATATTGCATAAAGTAAATAAATCCACTGACAGTTTAAATCTCTCAGATATTTTTGTCTTATAATGCAGTGTTCTCAGTGTATGTTTTGCACAGGTGACTTGCATTTTGTGAATCCACTTCACGTGTTCCACAAAATAAAATTATTGTAATAATAATATAGATAACTCTGTGGTATGTGACATAAGTGAACTGCCCACATACTTTGTTTTGTTGTGGGATTTGTATATTATTTAGATATCAGGTAGTAAAAATATCCTGCTATATCAAAAAAGCTGTAAATGTTTTATTGTTTTTTTCTACATCTTATTCTTGTGGATTAGGTCTCTTTTTTTGAGATTTTTTAATGTAAAAACAAAAAAATGTGAAAGACTTGAAAACATAGAGCAGGAAGTGCAGGAATGCCACTCACTCGTCCCCACATATTTCAGAAATATGTGAAAAACGTCAAGCACACATTTCATATTAAATTTATTTTTTAATTTATTAAAAGTTTTTAATTTATTTTCAATGATTCTTTAAATACAATGATAATAATATAATAAAACTAATATGTTCAGGTAACTATAACAAGTAAATTGTCTTTTTATATTTGACTATTTCCAATATCTAATATGTGTATTGAATGTCTTTAGAAAACTTAACTTTATTTAAATATTCCAAATACATTCAACTGTTAGTAATAGTACATCAAACAGATTAGTATATGCACAGCATTCTGAGAGGTATTATTCTCCCCTCTTCTTCAGGTGTTGCTGGCATGACCAATGACAGTGCTAGCATGGGATTAGAATCTGGACCTTTAGATTCTTGAGTATTGAATTTTAAGGTAAGGCTCTGGCTCAGTTGGTTAGAGCATTACATTAAAATTCAACACTCAAGAGTCTAAGGGTCTAGGCTTGAATCCCATGCTAGTACTGTCACTGGTCAGACCAGCAACACCTGAAGAAGAGGGGGAAATAATATCTCTTGAAACATTGTGTATATATGTGCTATTACTAACAGTTGAATGTATTTGGAATAATTAAATAAAGTTAAGTTTTCTAAAGACATTCAATACGCATGCATATTAGATGATGGAAATAGTTCAATATAAAAATATAACTTGTCTTATTTCCTTCCTTATTACTCTCCAATATAAGGTACTTTAAATGTTTACATTTCTCATAAAATATATATATATATTTGACAATTTGATGTTATTGATGAGTCACAAAGTAATTATTTTGTAAATTTGAATTTTTGTATGTTAGTGTTCCTCATGAAAAATATTACGTGAAATGACTTCTGCAATTCTACAAAGATTGAGAACTACTGTTATAATGAATAACACATTATATTTTTTTTATGTTAAGTGCACAATTCAAAATGACATTGATCTTAAATATGCCCAGTGTTTTTCCATGCAAACCACAGTTTGAATAAAATATTGTCCAAAATTATTCATTACTTGAAAAAGGTATAATTTAATTTATAGAACGTTATTTATTATTACCATTACAACTGTTATTATTTTTGTTTCAGTGTCACATGATCTTTCACATGATAAACCATTCAATTACAGTATTACTGCTTTACTTCTTTTATACATTGAAATGTTTAAATCTATTAAACCACAAACATTTTTAGCATAAAAGAAGTTTTTAATATCTCTTTTTAAAATTAAAATAGTAATAGATATATTATATTGTGTGGTGATTATTTAACTGATTCAACAATGATTATTTTTATGTTAAATCTGCATGACATGCATACGGTTGCATTTAACAACAGCAACTCTTTATATATCACTCACCCTATAAGCTAATTATATTAAGAAAATACACAAAGTTCATTTCCTGAATTTTGTTTTTCTGGTACTATTTAGCAGAAAAGTATTCTAAGAATAGGATTTTTCCTTACAAAAATTTCTTTAGAGAATGTTATTATTTAAATGGTGGAAGAAGTGGTAATACAATAGACGTTGAAAACCAATATAATCATCTACTGGATAAAGCTGCATAGAAAAGAATATTTTTAAATTAAAAAAGCTGTATGCTTTGAAATCTCTTGAGTTGATTTTGAGTTGAAGTCTTTCTTTGAAGATTCTTCTATATGTATTGAATATAATAAGCTAACAACATCCTAATTGTTTACTCCCCCTATGACAAGCTAATAATATCGTAATTGTTTATTCCATGAAGTCTCTTTAAACATATATATATACACATTATATCTGTCTGCCGAATATAACATTCATTAACATATTAAATTATCACATGATCATCATCTCATACTAGCACATAATTGTTGTAAACAAAGGTAAAACTCTCCATACAGTAGTGCCACCCTGTGCTAACCAGAGTAATAGGGATTTTATGCACAAGCCTTCTGGCATCCATTGATTACTCTGGTTAACACAGTGTGGCACTACTGTATGGAGAGTTTTGCCTTTGTTTATATTAAATTATCATTGGATTATTAAAAACATTTCTCTCTTTAAATAAACTTTATAAAACCTTGAAGATTTTTAAAAATAAATATATATTATATATCAAATTTCTTTAAAAATTATTTTGAATTTATTGGAAAATATATTTGATAATGAATTTACTTTCCAGTAATTATAAATTTTTTAAAAAGTTATTTGCCTTTAATATATGAAAAAAAAGATTGCTTTCCCAAAGTAAATATTTTAAAACTCTTACCAAATGGTGTGTAATAAATAAATTAATGAACTGCATGCTCGAAAATGCATATCATAGTAATAATTAGCAGTGATTTTGAAAACTAAATGAACTGAGCTTTATGTTATTAGAAAACGATGGAATATAAAGAATGTGCATATATGAGTTTTATTATTTAATTAATCAGAACATTTTATTAAATATAAAATAAACAAAATAATAAATCAATATATTTTAATAAAAATATTACATTACATTGATATTGGTGAACAAAATAATTTTTTAAAAAGAAATCTAAAATGTAAAACCTATATATATATATATGGCATAACTTGATACTAAAATGAAATATGCCTATGTGTTTGAAAAGGAAGGTTTTTATAAATGTGTTTTGTCAGTTTTTACTTATTGATCTGAGACTTGGACACTTAATAGAAAAGCAATACAGAGACTTCAGACCACTCAAAAAAGTATGGAGAGATGCATGTTGGGAGTAACAAGAAGGGATCAAAAATGCAATGTATGGGTAAGAGAACAAACAGGTGTAACTGACCTCATTGAAAAATAAAAAGACTGAAGTGGAGTTGGGCTGGACATATTGCTAGAAGAGATTATAATAGATGGACAATTGAAATTTTAAACTGGATTCCAAGAGATTGTAAAAGACCCAGAAAGAGACCACATGTGAGATGGATGGATGAAATAAGAAAGTGTGCAGGGGTGATGTGGAGAAGAGAAGCTAATGATAGGAAAAGGTGGATTGAAATTGGAGAAACCTTCATCCTGTAGTAGATTGATAATGGTTGATGATGATGATATGGCATTATTAGCTTTATGATGTAAGCAATACATAGTTGGAGTGCAGTTTGAAATTTATAATTGCCGTTTAATGTTATAATTGACTATTTGTTAGTCTGCATTCAAAACAGGTTATACTTACTTGTTTAATGGAGTTTATTTAAACTTTGAATGAATTATTTCACTCTTTGTAGGCAAGTTACAATCTTTAGTGTCTGTATAAATATATCACTTCATATATAAAGGTGGATTTCCAGCTTTATTGTTTAAAGAAGGTTGCCTTGACAACAGGTTGAAATTGTTGGTTGTTATTGATATTGGTATTGTTTAAGTGTTGACTGCTTTCATGTATTTATACATATCTTTTAAATTAAACATAGCTCAATGTATATATAAAGAAAGGGAGTAAATCACCTTCCTTCCAAGTTATGAATTAAAAATACTGTAAATATTAAAGAAAAAATCAAGAATAGAATAAATCAACATATTCTTAGATATCTGATGTTATAACCATATCTTTGTCAACATTTTTTGTAATTCAAAGTGAAATTAATTTATCAGCCAGTTGGAATATGACACTTAATAAGGTCAGAGATAAAATCTCTCTTTTAATATCTTGACAGTAATAATTGAATAAGATTTAAACTTTTACATTAAACATAGGTCAATGATATGTAAACAAAGGGAGTAAATTACTAACCCCCAAGATATAAATTAAAAACACTCTAAATTTTAAATAAAAGATCAAGAATAGAATGAACCAACTTTACTTGGAGCTCTGATATTTATAAGCATAATGTTGACAAAGGTATGCTTATAAACATCAGAGCTCCGAGAATAGATATTCATTCTATTCTTGAGTCTTTGTTTAACAATTAGAGTGTTTCTAATTCATAGCCTGAGGGAAAGTCATCTACTCTCTTTGTTTACATATACATTGAGCTATGTTTAAATATTATTTAATTATTACATTCAAGGTGTTAAAAATGAGAATTTGTTTCCTGCCTTGTATAATTTGATTATGAGTTTAATAACTCTTAAGTACCATTTTCCATTTGGCTGATAAATTAATTTCATTCTGAATTACCAACAATGTTGACAAAAGTATGCTTATAAACACCAGAAGAGGACCAACTCCTGGCATCATCAAAAACATTTGAGGACACTTGGACATTATACAATATGCCAAACTAACAACAAGGCAAAAGGGGCAGGGGCTAACAATCAGATAACAAATATGTGAAAGATCTAATGTTCACACCATATTGGACAACATAGAGTCATCAGAACCCAAATGGAAATAACAAAATAGTTAGAACAACAATGTAAACCTCAATTGTATGGTTACACATCACTGTATACATTAGAAATAATAAATTATTATTGAAACTAAACATCAGAGCTCAAAGAGTAGGTGAATTCATTCTGTTCTTGATTCTTTGTTCAACATTCAGAGCATTTTTAATTGACAGTCTAGGGGAAGATGATTTACTCCCTTTATTTAAATATATATCAGTGATGAAGCATGACTTTGGCACACTTCTTTTTTTATATAATGTTTTTATTTCACTTGCTACAACAATTTTTACACAATAGCACTTAATCTGATGCTCTTATCTGTAAATCAGAGAATATATTATCAATATATTTTTATCTTCCAAATCCTTTTAACATTCTTAAAAGTTTTAACTGTAAATTAATCTTAGCATTGTTTGAACTTCTTATAATTTATGGAATGTGTTAGTCAACTTCATTCTTTCCATATATAAAAACAATTCAACTGTTAGTAAAAAAATTGAAAGTCGATAGTAATTCAACACAAAAAAATAAGAATTTGAATTGCTCATTATAATCAGATTGTGATTAGTTTAAACATAGATAATGCATTATCAATATATTTTTATCTTCCAAATCCTTTTAAGACCTGTAAATTAGATCTTAGTATTGTTTGAACTTCTTATAATCTATGGGGATATGTTAGTCAAGTTCATTCTTTCCATATATAAAAACAATTCAACTGTTGGTACAAAAATTGAAAGTAAATTTTTTAAATTGAATTTAGATTAAAGCTTTTGAAAGTTTTAGTGAATTTTTCCATGGAAGGACTCATTCTGTTCAATATGTGGACACTTCATCCCTGATATATATATAATACATATTTTGCAGGTTCATCTGTGTTAAAAACTTTTAATATTAATATACTGATGTTTCGACTTGGTCACACAAGCCACCCACAGAGTTATAAAAGGTAGAAAGATGGTTGTAGAAGCGCTACAAACACTGATTTGAATAAAATGTTAAAATTCCACCAATAGCAAAAAATGTTAAATTTAGGAATGGTTTTTAAAAAAATCTTTCCAAATAGGAGGAAGTTTGCATGTATCATCTTGCTTATTGATACAATCCGGCCTTTTAAGTATCTCAATGGCTTCTCTAATTTTGCATTGGTAGAGATTATCACATCTGGATATGATCCTGGTACTAGAAAAATCAATTTTATGACCTGAATCTATAGTATGGAGTGAGAGTGCTGATGATGATGAGTGTTGATTAACTGCCTTAGCATGCTCATCTCTCCTAACACTGATGCAATGATTACTCATACCTATGTAAGAAGCTTTACAATTTTTACATGAGATTTGATAGACACCATGAGATTCAAGAGGGATTGAATCCTTAGGCTTGGTTATTATATATATATATATATATATAATACCACCTGATATATTTTATATCGCCATTTTGTATGCTTCTACCCGTAGCTTCGAGTGAGGATATTTGTGAGCATGGTCTGATTCCATCTCACGCGCCAATCTTACACATGGATAAGAATTATCTCATCGAAAACGTAAATAAGGGTTCAGGTATATATATACCTCTATTTATGGTAGCGCATCCCTACCAGCTCAATCTCAGGGTTTGGGGACTATAGTCTAACTAGAGAACAAAGCTAAACACTACCCAACTAAGTCTTATGTGTCTATCTATTCTGTCCGATAATTTATCCGTTATAAATCTAATAACCCAACCCGAATGTTATCATACCATTTACTCTATTTATTATCATACTTAATACCAATAAAATCTCATTTATCCACGCATATAAATATATCAATATTCAAGCGCACAGCCCATTTACCCTGATACACCCATATATATAATTCATATACACATCAAAATAGTGCAATTATACATCAGAGCTGTTTATTTAAGGTTGTTATTTTATTTAATTTAAAAGAGATTTATTATAGGAATTAATATTGAGGTAACACTAGTTTCTTTACCAAGATGCATTCATTGAACATATATTTAATGTAAACATCAATTACCTTAAGTACCGTCGACCGTTCACACGGTCAAAGACAAGTCCGCATTTATAATTCTCCATGAATACTGGTCTGGTTGATATAACGGATGGCAAAGATTTCCAATATGGTATATCGAATAGTTTATTCCAGAGGTGGAGTAGATGATTCACTCACTTTATGAAAGGGTCCCATTTCCTAGATCTTTCATCGCCATTACACTTGATGAACAAGAATTCTTTTGTATAGCGAAATTCGTAGGTCCACTTCAGATGGGTTCCACGACAACTGTCCACTGGATCGGTTAACGAAACTAGTGCTATTGAATTACCCCGACATTTTGGGTGAGAAATATTAATAAACTTCTTAAGAAAATTTTATACGTCCACACACTCCGTAGTCCAAGCCGCGTTTTATTTTTTTCCTTCTTTTTGCTCTCCTGCCCACAAAAAAGTTCTTTTGTTTTCACTCTTTAACTTTGTAAAATTTTCTTCCAATATCCCTACGTCACTGTCCCGTTCTTCTATTGTTTTCCAAAGATACCCACCTGACCCGTTTTCAGACTTCTTGACGCCAGTTATTACTAAACCACCTACAGCAACTGATTTATTTCTATTTCTATCTTCATATGTTCAAAAGATTAATTAGCAAAAGAAAACACGTGTTACCGACAATATCATTAACCAGACTTAAAGAAAAATTTTAACGGATAAAATATATACGAATAATCAATTACAACTTACACAGCTCCGTATATAATTGCTTGTAACCATCACCGTTAATACATACACACATTTTATACTCACATATACAAATATATTTATATAAGCATACCCCCCTAACATTCACACTCTTTGTAACAGGGTTCGAATGTCTATTTACATATATATCTTTTCGTATATAGTCGCTCAACATTAACACTCGCAATTAGTAATATATTACATACGCTTGTATTCGAACCCCGTTTGTTACATACCCCCCTGGTGCGATAGCCTTCAAATACCTTCTGTGTATTTGAACGGCTTCTTAAACGACTTTTCCTTATCCTTTGTTCCCCTCGGTACCATCTTTCTGTTTCGGTGACCACGGTCCCTTTTCTTGGACGAAATTTGGCTTATCTGGTGGACGTCGAGCTTCCGGTTCGTATTGCCATCTCAGTATGTGACTATCATCACCACCTTTTCTATGCATGGCATTCCCGCTGGTGTGTCCTTCTTCCATCCCAAATTTAATATTTGGCATATCTTTAACTTCCTTCCCTCTCTCCAACGGTGTGTTATGGTCATATATACTCATATCCAGAGCATTAAGCAGCTCTGCCACTTCTCCGATGGATGCCTTCCTCACCCCCAACATCATTCTTTCCACATTCATAGGCATATTGTGCCTTACAATTCGAATGATGTGGCTTTCAGATAGGTGACACGCGTCCAGTGTCCTTAGTCTCGCCACTTGGCGATGAAAAAATTGAGAGAAATTTTCTTCCTTTCCTTACTCATATTTCTCTTGCATCACTTGGTACTGCACGAGTTCCTGGCAGTCTTCCGACCAGAAAGTCTCTTGTATCTTCTTCTGGTACTTCTCGAAAGTTGTGGGCTGTTGGGACAATGAGTCCCACCACTCTTGGGCATTCCCACTTAGATGGCTGTACGCTACCACCAATTTACCTTCCTCTGGCATGGGATTCATGCCAAAGTATCTTCGTAGGCTTTGTAGATGTTCCACGGGAGCTTCCCCCATTTGGCCTTCAAACTGTCGTATCTTTAAAAAATGGTTCACATGGGTGTGTACCACCACACCCCTACATTTACCCATATGCTCCGGTCTTTCCGTCTCACTAGACTTTGGCCCCTGTTTTATATTCTTCTCTCCTTCATCTAAACTTCCTTTTACTTCTTTATCGTCAGACTTCTCCACTCTTTCCTTGCTTTCTATCCCTAGTATCCATTCTATCTCCTGAAATCTCCATTCTAGACCTTCTAATCTTTCTAAAATCCTCTCCAATACATTTACTTCCTTCTCTTTCGTCGCCTTCTGCTTTTCCCCATTCTGTTTATTTTTTGGCTTCATTTTCTCTCTATTACTATTTTAATTATGTGCCAGGTTTGTCACCCCGGTTTCCAGTGGTCCACTGCATGACCCACCCAATAGACCTTTGCCCCTCCTTATTATCATATTGAGCGATATTGTTTTATAATATCCCAATGTTAGATAAATTCTTCAACCTCGATTTATAAACTATGACTTTATATATATACACAGGACATACCTGAATGCTATTTTACCCCTTGACCACTCGAGAACTTTTCTATCCATATATTCACACCGCCAAATATGCCCATCTACTATATTACCAATATGTATTCAAACTCTTTCTGATTTATAACAAACTATCGCTTTTATTTTTTTCCTTTTTCTCTTTTTTTTTTTAAAAAAAAAAATCTCCAACTCTCGTTTGTACGCTCTTTTTACATTGGGATGCCCTTTTAAATGCCCGTTCTCTAACATTCGCAGCCCCATTAGTTGGGACGCCATTATAATACCACCCGATATATTTTATATCGCCATTTTGTACGCTTCTACCCATAGCTTCGAGTGAGGATATTTGTGAGCATGGTCTGATTCCATCTCACGCGCCAATCTTACACATGGATAAGAATTATCTCATCGAAAATGTAAATAAGGGTTCGGATATATATATATACCTCTATTTATGGTAGCGCATTCCTACCAGCTCAATCTCAGGGTTTGGGGACTATAGTCTAACTAGAGAACAAAGCTAAACACTACCCAACTAAGTCTTATGTGTCTATCTATTCTGTCCGATAATTTATCCATTATAAATCTAATAACCCAACCCGAATGTTATCATACCATTTACTCTATTTATTACCCTACTTAATACCAATAAAATCTCATTTATCCACGCATATAAATATATCAATATTCAAGCGCACAGCCCATTTACCCTGATACACACATATATATAATTCATATACGCATCAAAATAGTGCAATTATACATCAGAGCTGTTTATTTAAGGTTGTTATTTTATTTAATTTAAAAGAGATTTATTATAGGAATTAATATTGAGGTAACACTAGTTTCTTTACCAAGACGCATTCATTGAACATATATTTAATGTAAACGTCAATTACCTTAAGTACCATTGACCGTTCACACGGTCAAAGACAAGTCCGCATTTATAATTCTCCACGAATACTGGTCTGGTTGATATAATGGATGGCAAGGATTTCCAATATGGTATATCGAATAGTTTATTCCGGAGGTGGAGTAGATGATTCACTCACTTTATGAAAGGGTCCCATTTCCTAGATCTTTCGTCGCCATTACACTTGATGAACAAGAATTCTTTTGTATAGCGAAATTCGTAGGTCCACTTCAGATGGGTTCCACGACAACTGTCCACTGGATCGGTTAACGAAACTAGCGCTATTGAATTACCCCGACATTTTGGGTGAGAAATATTAATAAACTTCTTAAAAAAATTTTATACGTCCACACACTCCGTAGTCCAAGCCGCATTTTATTTTTTTCCTTCTTTTTGCTCTCCTGCCCACAAATAAGTTCTTTTATTTTCACTCTTTAACTTTGTAAAATTTTCTTCCAATATCCCTACGCCACTGTCCCGTTCTTCTATTGTTTTCCAAAGATACCCACCTGACCCGTTTTCGGACTTCTTGACGCCAGTTATTACTAAACCGCCTACAGCAACTGATTTATTTCTATTTCTATCTTCATATGTTCAAAAGATTAATTAGAAAAAGAAAACATGTGTTACCAACAATATCATTAACCAGACTTAAAGAAAAATTTTAACGGATAAAATATATACGAATAATCAATTACAACTTATACAGCTCCGTATATAATTGCTTGTAACCATCACCGTTAATACATACACACATTTTATACTCACATATACAAATATATTTATATAAGCATACCCCCCTAACATTCACACTCTTTGTAACAGGGTTCGAATGACTATTTACATATATATCTTTTCGTATATAGTCGCTCAACATTAACACTTGCAATTAGTAATATATTACATACGTTTGTATTCGAACCCCGTTTGTTACAATATATATATATATATAATGATCTGGAATTAGTTATATTCTCCCTGGACAAAATATGATGACAAAGATAGGCATGATCTGGAACAAGGCTAATGTACTTTGAGTATAATTGACCAATAGTCTGAAGAAAATCATATTATGTATAGATTAATATTTACCTTTCATAGAGGTATAAGATTAAGGACTATTTGTGAAGAAATTTTCAATATTCTATTCTATAGTTAAGGACCATTAAGCTTATGCAGAAGTTAAAAGATAGAGTTAACTGAGATTCCATTTTATTTTATTCTGTTTTCTTGATAATAACACCATAGAAAATGAACCTAATATGGAAATAGTTATCAATATTAATATGAAAATAAAAATCTTTATGACTTTGTTTGTCCTTCAGTCATTTATTCATGAACATTCAGCTACCCTTTTTTTCACTATTCATTAGATATCCTACTTTCCTGACCATCAACAAAACACATATTAGAGATCCTAAGTAAATTATTATGACATAAGACTTTTCTAGTATTACTAAGAGTTCTATTTATAAAATATTAATAGATAAAAAACAGCTTAAATATACAGATTATAATATGATGATAATGAATTTATTATGTAGATGTAAATGTACATTAACAAAGATTACTGGCTAGAAGTATAATTAATTATTTTTCATCCATTACTAATGATAAATAATGATTACATTATTTGATTTTCATTTTAGGTTAAATACCTAATTCCAGTGATTTTAAAGGTGTAAACATATTTAGAACTGCTTTTTTAAAATTAAAATTATTCAATATTTATAGGCTAATTAAAATTTTTTTAATATGTATTCTCATTAATATTGACTTACAAATGATTACCCTTTGAATTATATTATAGATATAATAAACACCTCCATACTTCCCCATTTTTTTAAAATTCATATAAAGATACAATAAAAGACAAATGACCCCCAAGATGCATTTCGTGCTGAACCAGCACTCATCAGTTGGCCCAAGTCATTATCTCTCATATATTACATCTATAAAGATATTACACACGGGAAAGAGAAAGGTGAATAACTCCGTGCGTGTGTAAATTTAAAAAAAAAATTAGATATATTAATCTTTAACTGATGTTTAAAGTTTATATCTGTGCTAGATATAATCTGTAGTTTCGAAAATGATTAGTAATAAGCATTATTGTATTTATCTGAAATGGATGGCGTCAAAGTTGTGAGTGGAGGGAGTTTGATAATGGTAAATGAAAATGTAACCATGAATTATATTAGTATGTTGATTTTTTATTATTTCAATAAAACTATTATTAATTTTTTATTATAAGATGTATAGCATGTGCTACCTTATGTAGAAAATGTTATGTAGAAAATGTTATTTGTAATACACTAATAGTAATGTAGACACATACACAATATATAGCACTAATAAGTAAAATGCCTTTAGACAAACTTAAGGATATTTCAGAAATAAAAATAAATTGCATAATATAATAAAATAACTATTATCTCATCCAGAATATAATCCTCAATTCATAAAACCATATCACATCTTGGCTAAAATGTTGTTACAGCATATAAATACTATTATAATATATGAAAAACTAATTTTGAGATTCACATCATGGAAAATACAGTGCATTAAAAACATGCTCTACCAATTCGATCTGCTCATTCCATACTTTGTCCACTTTATCCACAATCTGTTTTTGTTTTCAGTTTGATAATTTATTTCTTCTCTTATTTTCACAGCATTTTTTACTGCTATCATTTTCTTTAATTTCTTTAATATTCTCAGTTAACTTTGTATGCCACTTTCTAAATCTCCCATTCTTATTATTCTTTAACTTGTCCAATCTAAGATTTGGTTATGATTTCCTTAAACAATTGTTATATTTTTTGGGTCTATACCTTTATATACCAATCAGTAATATCTTCAAATCATTATTTTATGCTAAGTGAAGTCTTGGTTATAAATATTCTATAATTAACTGTCTATTTTTTAACTTTCCTTTTTCTTATCTTCCTTCATTTTCTGGCATTCTTGTAGTTTGTTTTTTAATTTTTTCACATTTTCTTGAATGTATTAATATGGCTTGATTTTTTTCTATTTTATTTTGGATCTGTTTTGTATTTTGCTCTAATTTTTTGATATGTGTATTTTTTTCCAATTACTTTTCAGATTAGTCATTACATTTTTTATTATCTCCAGTTGTTGTTGCCTTTTTTTATTTTTTTCCAATTACTTTTCAGATTAGTCATTACATTTTTTATTATCTCCAGTTGTTGTTGCCTTTTTTTATGTCTTCACTCATTTCATGTTTGCCCTTTTCTAATTTTTTCCACACATTTTATTATCTTTTAGAACATTTTCAACACTTTCTTGCATTTCTATTTCTTACCTTGTTCTTTTATTTTCATGGTTTAACTTATTTAGTTCTGTGAAAGTAATTTCCACATTATCTTTTTCATACGTGGATACGTGGATGAATCTGTTACTTCTGTATCATCTGTGTTTTTTTCTTATTTTCATTTGTCATTTCTCAGTTCTTGTAATCTATAGTTGCTATTTCTTTTTTCTCTGTGTTCATGATCTTTTCACTGTTAACAGTACTACTCTTTAATTTTATTTCTTTTTATAATATTTCAATTTAAACAGAATTATCTTCTACTTTTTCAATGGTTTTATAAATTGTTCCCAGTATTGTCATAAATAAATATTGGAAATAAAATCCAAACTTTATAGTTGTCAGTTTGGTTTAGTCAAGGATTAAAATTATATTAAAGTCATCTAAATTGGTTGATTCCCGGGCCACTTTTTTAATTTAATTGAAATCTGTCATGATATTTCATTCACACTTTTTGGAGTTATTTTTTTCAAGAATTACATACATTTTATTCAAGCTCTTCAGAGTTTGTTTTTACAGGCATCTCAGAGTTGATTTATGCAAGACTGGAAGATTGGTTTATTCATACCCTATGTTATTTACCATTTTCTATTAATATTAGTCTACAACAGATTATCACCTACTTTAACTAGTAGTTATCTAATCTTTGGATAAAATACAATAGAAAGTTAGATATGACCTAATTGATGACAAATGTGCTTTGGGTTCTGATAACTTGAAGAAACTAATATTTTGTATAGATTACTGTTTATCTTTTCATATATATATATATAGTTAAGATTTAGTTGTGATGATGTCTTGATCATCCTATTTTTTTTATTTAAGAGTTACTAAGTCAAAACAGGCAAAAACTCGCTATATATATTGCCATAAGAGGAAGTGGTCATGTGATGTTTATTGAGTTACTAAGTCCATATAATATTTTAAAAATAATGTCAATTGAGTTTAATATGCTCCAATTTTACCATAACCAGTTGTTTTGATGATAAGATTGTAATAAATTAATCTAATACAGGAATGGTTACCAACATTAAAAATGCAAATAAAGTTTTCTTATTTTTATTTGCCCTCTAATCATTCATTCATAAACATTGAACTATAATTTTGTCATTCTTTATCAGATCTCTTCCTTTCCTGATTATCAGCTTGTCTTACATTAGAACTCCTAACTAAATAAGTAAGCAAACAGTTTATACTTTGTGGCTAATTATGAATCAAAATATATAAAATGCACTAACACATACGGGCACACAAAGCTAAAAACAAATAAAGAAAATATATATTATTATTTTAATATCTATTCCATTAAATGGCTAAGTGCTTTCAAGGGTCAAAGCCCTCATAATCATAGCCGTATTACAAACTATAATAAATTGACTCAAGAGTGATGCAAATTTATGCAAATGAAATAATTATGCATTCCATTTCTTGGATATTTTGTAGCAAGAGTTTTTTCTATTGAACCGCCATCTCTAGATATAAAGAAAGCTTCTTTTATCTTTCTTTTAAGATCGTGCCACTCTCTGCACACCGCCACTGAATTTCCTGGTTGGCAATCGTGCCCAGCTGAAGCATGGTACTGTGCAAAAACTGAACTATGAGCAGTGTCCACCAAAGCTTTATTATAAGAATAGGTATGTTAGTTAGCCTAGTGGACAGAGAGGCCGTAGTCTCACCATAATACGATGATCTACAAAATTTTTCAGGGCATGCAATATTATAGACCACCTGAGGTGTCAGCGAGGGTGGTAGGCAGTCCTTGGTATTATTAATTAGTTTCTGGCGACTCATGAGATTACTAAATAATAATTCTACTTGTAAAAACACACAAATAAATTCAAGTGTATAAAATATAAACAAGGCAAAACTCTCCATACAGTAGTGTCATCCTGTGCCAATTATGTGCTAGTATAAGAGATGATGATCATGTGATGCTTAATGGTTGTACGAAATATAATATGATAATAATAATTTGATTATGATTTGCTTAAATACATATTGACAAAGAGTAATAAATAAAACTATAATTGACAACTTTTCATCTATTGTTAGACTATTCTTTTCATTAAATTATTCATTGTTGATAGTTTGTTTGAATTCCTCTCTTGTCATTAATATTGACTTATACATTTTTACTTATTAAATTATATTACTTGGCTTGTTTCTCATTATCCCATTAAAAATAATATTTATCTTTATTGCATAATGTACAACGTTTGTTACCACATGTAGAAAATATTCACAGAGGCAAAACTCTCCATTCAGTAGCACCACTCTGTGCCAATCAGGTCAATCAATGGATGCAGGAAGGTTTGTACATAAAATCCCTATCTAGTGTCTACTCATCCAATATCCCCAGAATGGTGATCACGTGATGTTTGATGGTTTAATGTAGAAAATATATTATTTGTAATATCACTTAAATGAAATTAGTAATAGTTTTTTATTTTTATATTTTAAGTGTCATAGCATCAGCCAGGACATGAACCCGCAACCTGGGCAACTGCCTGCAAGTGCAAGGCAGTCGCGCTGATCTCTTGACCACCAATGCAAGACAATTAGTGATAGTTGATATTGTGAATATCACTGTATTGCTAAAACTATAACATCACAGATATTAATAAGAGTAGAGAGTCTATTTAAAATAATTAACATAAATCTGCCTTGGCTTCTAATTAAATTCTAGGTTCTAATATTGAAAATAATAAAACCAATGAAGACATCCTATTTTACATTCAGTAAATATTCTCAATACTTCTGAAGAATCTAATAATAAAAATAATAATCTGGAGAAATGATGTTGCTGAAAATAATAAGTTAAAAAAAACTTTCAATGATGCAAATGAAGGAATAAATACATTTGAAATGGTTGCACAAATTAAAAACAAAAAATAGTGATACTAAGGTTATGGATAACAAATATAATTATTTGGGTATCTCTGCTAATAGCAGAAATATAATTAATCATAACATAGAACCAAGTAATAATATAACAAGTCAGAAACAATTTCATGTATAGTCTCAGTATAATATTTGTTGTATAATTAGATGAATTTAGAATATAGTTCATAAATAAAAATAAATTGCAAAGGATAATAAAATGGTTGTTGTATAATCTTACGATAAAAATAATGAGAATCCTCTAAATAAAAACACTGTACTCATTTTAATTCATGATTGCATAACATACCTTGACTAAGAGATCATGGCATTTGGAAAGCTAATTTGGAGAAACATATTGCAATAAATATAGCTGCTTTGGAAAATAATTGTAACTTAAGACTATAATCAATTGTAACTATTTGATCAGCAATATATATTTTTGTTTTGTTATTTTATCATAGAATAACATCTTTGGACTCTTTATCTTTCCCCAAGGCATGTTTATTAACTATACATGGCAAATGGAGTTCAACATTTGCAAGTATAAATAAATATAATAAGTTTCTCTTTCTTATTACATTGCCAAATCAATATAATATTAATATCATTTATGTTATTTATTACTTTTGAAAATATAAGTAGAAGTTCTGAAGAAGATTGCTGGGGCAATCGAAATTGTCAATATTGAGTTCTAAAAAAGAATTGTAAAAGTAAAAAAAAACATAAATGATATTAATATTATATGAATAAATATGTATACATATGAATTTCGGACTTCCTTATCTATATGTAAAAACAATTTATGATACACACATTTATTATTAGTGATTGGCTTCTGGGAAATAATAATTATTACAACTTCTTTTCTTATAAGAGATGAAAAAACAAGAAATATTCTTTCTTATATGAATCATAAATGAAGCTCTGGTGGTTTTTTTGATACACTCAATAATATATAAAAATGAAAGCGAATATCAATAAAGCTCATTTCATATAATTGGATTACAAATCATTATTAACGCTTGTGCTGATTTCTATGCTATAACTAAAATAATTTCAAAATAAGCATAATTTAAAACATATTATTCTCATTAAGTAATTAAAATATCATTCATTGTAAAATTTGGCTAGATGTAATAAAAGACACAATCATGATATGAAATACTTTTTACTTATTTCAAATAATTTGTATTTCCCAAAATCTCATATCTATTAATCTCAACACACTACTTCAATTTAAAGTACTCTTATTCACAACTATGTTATATTCCTATACAATACTCTTATTCACAACTATGTTATATTCCTATACAATAGCTTGATTTATCATTAAATGTGCTCTAATTCTAAATCCACATTTATTAATATAATTAAACTTTTCTTTACTTATTTATAATTTACAATTTTTAGAATAAATAGTTATGTATTATTTTCTTCAAATATTATTTAAATATGTTGTTAATTTTTAAAATAAATTCCATATTAATTTTTGTCATATGATTTCTACAGTGATATTTTGATGTAATTTTTACTTTTAATTAAATAATTTAATTAAGGGATTAGATTTGTCAGTCTGATGAAGTATTCTATTTTCTTACAATTTTAATACATTTTCAATAGGTTGTATATTATTATTTTAAATTTACCAACAGTTGACATATTTTAAATTTCGTGAAAGTGTATAAATTTAAAATGAATCTTATTTATTTAAAGCAATTTTAGATTGTCATATTTTAAAATAAACAAAATCCTTAATAATTTGAAATAACTCTTTTTTAATTACTTATAATAAAACATTGTTATCATATTTATGCATTAAAACATACAATACACATTTAAGTAATATATATTAAGGCTATAACTATAAGACTATGCGTCTAAAATGCGACAGTAGGGACTTCTACAAATCTAATCTCAAGATTAACAACTTTAAAAGACAAGAATGGCCACTCTTATCTTCAAAATAATTTCTAAATATATAGGTGAATTATATTAATAATACATAAAATATAAAAATTGTGAGTGAATAAAATTAAAATCACATTACACTTTATAAGTGAATAAAAAAATACATTAAAATTTTATGGTAATGTTTTTTTTTAAAGCTCAAAATATTTTTAAGAAATAAGATTAAATAAAATAGATAGTATTTATAATTTTTTCCAAGTTTTTTTCTTCAATAATATGAGGAAACACTTAAATTTTATAGCATTGAAAATTTTAATAGGCAATATCTTGAGGAAATGTAATACAGAAAATGACTATATGCAAAAATGTATATGAGATATGCTTAAAATTTGAATAAACTTTCCACTTTTTGCTTAATGCACTTTTGACTAAGTTATATTAGTCATAGTCATGGAAATGGACAAAGAGGAGAAGATTTCAGGCTTTATTAGAGAAACATGTTAATAACCCATTCACATGGTCAACATTGGTGGATGAGTGGTCAGCACAGCTGCCTTACAAGCCATTGTCCTGGGTTAGTGGGTTTGCTTCCCAGCCGATGCTATGACACATGAAAAAAATCACCCATTCACATTTCTCTATGACTAATATAACTTAGTTGAAAGTGCACCAGTCAAAAATTGTGAACTTTATTCAGTTTTTAAATGTATCTTGTATACATTTTTGCTATAGTTATTTTCCATATTAAATTTTATAAGTATAGTTTTAGAATAACTTCAAACATTCCTAATCTTCATGCAAATATAAAAATGGGATTATAGCAGACCATTCATGAAGGCTGAGACTTTTGAATTATTGGTTATAAATTATTATCTAGTGCACTTTAATCTAAAAAATAGATTTTTTTAGATTGTATTTTGTATAATGAGAAAAATACCTATACTCATTTCTGCTTTGCTTTCTTTGATTTTTAGAAAAAAACAAATGGGCATAAACTAATCAGATAATAAACTACTGGATTGAATCAATGAATTTAGCATTATTGTGGGAATCAAAGTCATATTTAGGTATTTAACTAAACTGATTTGATAATCATAAGAAAATAATATCAACTCAGACCTACTATATTCAACTAACACACCATATAATTTCCATTCCATGAAAATTTAAAAGCTTTTTTTCTGTTTGATATAGATGCCATTGAAAGCAATTTTTCCATTATGTAGAGAAGCATTTCCCTTTAATAGTCAGACATTTCCCCTTTAAATTACTGTCACTTTAATTTTTACATGATATTAAATTCTACACAAAACTGATAGAAAATTTAGCAAAATTTATCAGAACTTAATAGATCTCATTTAGATAAAATATTTTTTTTAGAACGTTTGGGAAAAAAAATTCCCAATCAATTAATTAGTTTAAAAATATAAGATTGTTGCATTTTACATCATAAAATAACAAGTGCGTGCACACACACACATATATTAAAGCAACTCTTGGCTATCTACCTAATCTTAAACAAAAAATTTCTGCTTTTAGTTTTATATATAATTATTATTTTGAAATTTTTATTTAAATAAATTATTTGTTATTTGTCCTATTAGCAAAAATCAAACATTACCTGTGAAAAAAAATGTAATTTATTCAAAAATATTAAAAACTTATTTGTAATGTGAAATTTTATTTAACCAAAATCCTTAAATAAATATAAATTATTTAATACACATGTAACAAGAATTCCTCATTTCTACAAATATAATCATAAATATAAGTTTAAGTTAACTTTACTAAATATAGTTTGTATTATTTACTTCTTAGCTTTTTTATTCCAGTAATGGTGTTGCAGCTTTCCTTTTAATGTAGTGATAGAACTCTTTTAGCTTTATCTTCACCATGATGTCACTTCTTTTTGTGTATATCAGCAATGTAACATACTATTTATTTTTAGATACTCCAACATTAGATGTATTTTACTCTTTCAAAAGCAAGTCACTCACACTAAATTAACTTTCTATAAATATTTCTATCCTTTGCTTTACTCTTTAAATACTCATAACTACGTCTTTTCTTAAGCCCATTAATATTTGCTTCTACTTTTTTTACTCTTTCCAGTCCATATCAGTATAGTTTTTTTTTTTTATAGTTTTCTTGTTTCAAAGCATAATTTTCTATGTAGTATTTTTTTCTGTTCATACTTTTTTAAATAACTGATTTTTGTTTACTATCTTTTCCTATTTGTGTTGTTTTAGAATCTAATTTTACATTTTATAATTTTCAAATCATTTTTTATTATTTATATGAAATATTTTAACTGTCTAACAGTCCATTTTAGGGGTATAATGATAATACTATATTTAAAATTGTATAGTATATACAATTCATTTATAATTCATATTTATGTCTATTACAATACAAAATCCATAACTTACATATGTATCGAATTAGGTATTTTTATGGATTTTTAATTTGATAAAGAAAAAAAATATATATTCATGTAAACAGAGATAACTTTACCTTTTGATGTTGACAGGAAAACAGTTACTATTTGACAATTCTGAGGGTGAACAGGTTTATTTTATTAACCTATACAATAGCAATTTTGGTTTAAATAAATAAAAAGTCATTTTTTACTTTAAAACCCAAGTTGTTAAAGATTTTAAATCCAGAAAGTTATTTTTAAGAGATATGAGAATGCAGATGAGTAATATCTTCCTTGACATCCTGCAAATGATAATTAATTTTTTTCAGAGAATTGCTATGTTGAATTAGATATTTTCATGGATTTTCAATTTGATAAATAATGGTTATAAAGAGATTATATCTATGCAAACAGAGATACTATTAACCTTTTGATATTGTCAGGAAATCAATTACTAATTGACAAAAATGAAAATGAGTCCTTTTTACTCCAAATCCTTATTGTTATAAGGGATTTAAACACAGAGAGCTTTTTATAAGTATGGGAATACAGAAAGCTATCATCGTTCTTGACACCCTGCTAATACTAATTAACTTTTTGCAGTAAGTTGTATAGGTTGAATTAGTTATTTTTATGAATTTTTGTTTTAATAAAGAATAGAAAGAACAGATTATAACTGTGTAAACAGATATAACTTTATCTTTTGATGTTACTTGGAAATCAATTACTAATTGACAATCCTAAGACTAAGTATATTTTCATTATTAACCTATATAATAGCTCTTTTGTTTTGGGTTTTAATAAAGTAAAAAGGATCTTTTTTACTTCAAACCCAAGTTTTTATATGGATTTAAAACCCGTTAAGCTATTTTTATAAGTATAAGAATACAAAAACCTAACATCTTTTCTTGACATCCTGTGAATAGTAATTTTTTTTTTCAGAGTTGGATATGTAGAATTAGTTATTTTCATGAATTTTTATTTTAATAAAAAATAGAAATAAATATATTATAACTGTGTAAACAGAAATAACGTTATCTTTTGATGCTTCTAAAAAACTAATTAGTAATTGACAATCTGAAGCTAACCAAATCAAAAACTAAAGATCTATTGTATAGGTTAATAGAGAAAACTTGTCAATTAGCAATTGGTTTCTTACCAACATCAAAAAAATAAAGTTATCTCTGATTAGTCAGATATAATCTTTTTATTTGTATTCTTTATCAAATTAAAAATCCATAAAAATATCTCATTTAACATATACAACTTTCTGGGAAAAAACAATTATAATTTGCAGGATATCAAAGAAAATATTGATTTTCTTTATTTTCCCACCTATAAAAATAGTTTTCTGGGTTTAAATTCTTATAACAACTGCACTAAAACACAAAGAAAAAAGTACACTAATGAAAAACAGGGGTTTAATACACGAGAACCCGCAGTTACAATGTCCCACAATCAGATATTCATTTATAACAGTATAGAAATAGAGGTCCCACAAGTTGGGTGACCTTTGTAATGCTACCACTATTTTTGATGTTGAACCTGGGATGATGGCAAATCATCATCAACTCCAGTTCAAAATAAACATAAAATTTAACTATCAGTATAAAATATAAAATGGCACAAGAGACTACTCTTAAGAGATCAGCAGCTAACTATCATAAGTATATGCATAATTAACTAAAAGTTCACCAGCACTAAAATAAGTATAAGTTATTCATTATTGTGAATGATCAACAATCAAAATAAATCGTCAACCCGGTGACTGGATTTGAAATAGGTCTGCCATGAACCAGGCAAAATATTTAGCCTTTGCCAGCTTGGGTCAATTATTTAAACATAATTTGAATGAACAAACTAAGTGCTCATTCATCAGAATATATAATAATCAAAACAATAATTCTGGAATGTTAAAACATACTGATCATCATCAATGCTCTGGACACTTAGTACCATTAATGTACCAGACAACTATAAATTTAATGTCTAATAGAGACTAAACTAAATAAAAATGTAGTGCATGGACTTTAAAGAATATTCTCTTTGTCCCATTCCAGTATAATTAGCAACTGGATGTCCATACACTAATATATGCCCCTTTCTATATAGCAGTTATGAATGTAGCTTGTAAAGCAAGATCTCTATGATTTATTATGGTGATAAAAAGAGAAATAAATAAAATAGCTTATTATAAATAATCTTAAGTAATTTATAGGCTTTCCCTACTTATAAATAAATAGTTTTATTGGGATCATCAAAAAAATCCAAAAATATAAGCTGTCATAATATAAGGTCACTCATACTAAAATTTGTGAAACAGGAATTGGATAGAATAAAGAAACTAAGACTAAAAACATATTTTTAATTTTAACAAAAACAATTATTTAATTTCTAATTAATTTACAACAACAATAAAAAATGGCATGATAGTAGGTAATTTCAACCATCCACTTCATCAAAACAATATAGTTTGATAAAATTATATTAACCAATTTTAGTCATGGATTAATTCTAAATTCATTAAGCTATTTCTTCAAAAAAATTAAGATTCTTTTTTCTATTTTTACAATATTTCCAAAAGTAAAGATAATAATCTTTGGTTTAATTTCTTTAAAATATTGAAGAATTAATTAACAGCATGTTCAGAATCAAAGATAATCTTCTATTCAGCTTAGCAAGAAAAAAAAAATTTTAACTTTACAACAGATTTTTTTTTTCATTTTAAAAACTATTTCATCATTTGTAATATAAATTTGCCTGGGTTTTTAAAAAAGTCTAACAATTTGAAATATTTTACCTTAATGAAATATTTACTATTATCAATTCTTATACAACACAAAAACAAATTATTATTACTTTTATGAAACAAAAAAAAATTATTAACAAAAAAATAGTGTGCATACATAGAAAAATCTGTAGCCATGGCTTTTTTATATATGGAAACCTTTCTAGTTGCTTCTGATGGAATTTCTTTCTGAATGCTTCTAGACATCAGCCTGGTTAAATTTGTTTTTTTCCTGGATCTGTAGCAATTCCAAGTAAATGAAAAACAGCACATTTTGTCCATTTGGTCTCCTCTTGAATTTCCAGGTGAGACATATGTAGAGAGAGATTTATGCTTTTGGTCAAAGGAAAGATTACAGACTACTTTAGTTTTTTTACCCTTTCTACATTTTCTTCCAGTGAAGGTAGGCCACATGGAGGAAGGTGATGCCTAACTTGTAGCTGAATCTAGCACATATTTTTCATTGCAAAGCCATTTTTAGGGCTAAACTCATAATATGCTAAAAGCTTAATTAAAACTTCTGCTATTATATTTAGTAGTTTAGTAAAGACTTATGCTTTTTTTTGTCAGCTGGATTAAGCTTGGGCTGTTCTCATTTGAACAACTACAGGAATCTTTTTTCATACCAGACATTTGGATCTTATGATTTATTGACCCACCCCTAATATTTGTCTACAACAATCTTGCTCACAAGACAATCACAATCTATCTTTCTTATCACAATTTCCACTACAATCAATTAAATAAATTCTCATAGATGCAATTGTTCAGTTATTTCCCTCCTTAATCAAAGACATTGAAAAACAACTCTGTTTAAAAATAAAATTTACAAAGGTATCAAACTCTTATTTTGTTTTCTTTCTTTAAAAAGCTCTTAAACACAAAACTTAATCTCTTAAAATAAGGTACAAAAACCAAAGAAAATAATTTGTTTCTTTTCTTGATACATTTTTCATAGTTTAAATTAAAACTACTAATTAATTATAACTACTACAGAGGGAGAGTGTCAAAAAAAACTTGTTTACATTTTTTCACAATTCTCTTTCTCCCATTTATAATCATTTATAACTTATTAAAATAATTCCTCTATTAAAATCATATTATTATTAACAAATTAAATGTTTGATAATTCTCACACTATCATATGGGGACTTAAAAATATTGAGTTAAATAATGACCCTTTAAAAAACTAAGTATAAGAAAATTAAATCTTACTTTTCCCCATTAATGAAATAATCCTTTAATTAAACCTGAGTTCGAATATATTGCCAACTATCTAATTCTTATTATCTTTTTCTTTTAGTGCAGCCATGTGGCCAACTGGTTATAATTCACATGTGCACACACATATACAGCTAAGTGTGTAAAAGGATATGTTTTTAATCATATATATAGTTGCTTATTACATAAACATAATATATATTATGATAGATATGAATGTGGAATAACAAAATACGTCCCATTCAAGAAAATGCATGTATTATATTTTTCCTCCTTGATATAGAAAATATATAGAATTAACTAATGATGATTATATTCCACATCAAAACATTGAATTTAAAACTAAAGTATATTGATCGTCATCAAAATAGCGGCCACTTTTTAAATTGACACCCAAAGAACCCTATTTAATGATCTCAGTTTCCAAATGATTTGGGAAACATTTAGGTTTGCTGCCATTTTGCAATTAAAATAACCAATGTTATTCTATTTGATCTCTGACAGTTATTAAATGTACAATCATGTTTATACTTCATAAATATATAACAGAGGGTAGAGTAAAAAATCGACACAATAGCAGTGAATGATAATGATTTTGATTTAAAAATAGCTAATACTAAAATTTAAGATAGTTAATAATGAGAGAAAACAACAATATAAAAATTCTGTGATGCTTTATATATGTACAGCTTCATAGAATTTTTGTGATTGTTTTCTTTAGTTATTAATTATCATTAAGTTTTAACTGAAACACAGGCTTATTATATACCTGTGTCTATATATGTAATATATAGGGTATATGAGCACAGACTTTCACACGACCCACCACTCTCCACTCTATCTAATAACACTGATACACTCAAGCACATATATGCTAAAAAGATAAATAATCACCAATATACGTATTTCATGCTAAACCAGCAATCATCAGTTATACCAGATTATCATCTCCCACACATATATACTATAAATGCTCAGATATATATTAAGATAGACAAACTTCACAATTTAATGGACAGGCTCCAATCTACTACACACTCCAACTCTTCAACTGTCCATCCAATTAAAAATCTGTTGATGGAATGCTCGAAGTGCATATGTATTAAATGGATTATGTCCTGTACATGTAGGGTTCAGATTGACCTTAGGTCAACATGGGTGTGACAAGAATCTCAGCCTCAGGGTGACCTTTGAGCATTCCATCATCAGATTTTCAATTGGATGGACGGTTGAAGAGGTGGAGTGTGTAGTAGATTGGAGCCTGTCCATTAAAGTGTGAAGTTTGTCTATCTTAAGGTATATCTGAGCGTTTATAGTATATATGTGTGGGAGATGATAATCTGGACCAACTGATGTTTGCTGGTTTAGCATGAAATACGGATATGAGTGATTATTTATCTTTTCAGCATATATGTGCTTGAGTGTATCAGTGTTATTAGATAGAGTGGAGAGTGGTAGGTCGTGTGAAAGTCTGTGCTCATATACCCAAATATTACATTAAGTTTTAGTTTGAACTATTTTTGAATCGAAATCAGATGAAAAAAATTTAGAATTAAAAATAAATGTTAAAAGAACTAAAGTAATGTTCAATTGATTTTCTCTAAATAAGGAAATAAAGATTGGTAATGATGAGTTAGAAAAAGTTGAAAATAATGATGAGTTAGAAAAAGTTGACAACTACATATACCTTGGTCAGATTATTACTACAGATGAAAACATAACTCAGTTGGAGTGCTTTTGGTAAAAATAATATTAAAAGAAAATATTTCTATGGGTCTGAAAAGGATTTTTAATAAATATGTTTTATCAGTTCTTAGTTATTGATCTGAGACTTGGTCACTTAACAGAAGAGAATTACAGGGACATCAGACCAGCCAATGAAGTATAAAAAATGTATGATAAGAGTAACAAGAAGAGATCGAAAACAAAATACATGTATGAGAGAACAAACGAGGGTTTTGACATCATTGAAAGAATTAAAAGACTGAAATGGAGTTGGGTTGGACATATATGATAATAGTGCTGTTGAAATATTAAACTGGATTCCAAGAAATTGTAAAAGACTTAGAAAGAGGCCACGTGTGAGATTGTTTGATGAAATACTAAAATATGCTGAGGGTGATGTCAAGAAGAGAGGCTAGAGATAAAAAAAAATCTATTGAACTACATATCTTGCATTTTCCCGAAGATTTCGTAGTAATGGTATTTTAATTATATTTATTTGTTGGACTATTTCCATTATCTAATATTAGTATTGAATGTCTTTGAAAAAATTTGATTTAAATTTCCAAAATTACATTCATCTATTAGTAATAGCTCACAGGTTAGTATATGCACACATTTTGAAAGGTATTATTCTCTCTTCTTCAGGTGATTCTGGTCTGACCAGTGACAGTACTAGTGCAAGAATCAACCCCTAGTTTCTTGAATGTTGATTTTTTAAGTAATGCTATCCAACTGAGCCATCTTACCAAAAGCAACAGTCAGTACAAATTTTATACACTTATTTGTGAGTTTTCTCCTGATTTCTCCATTTTTTCTAAGATAATAGTTGATTAGTGGCTTCCATACATTATGTATAGTCATACTAAGTTGATTTATGGGTTTATTTGTCATAATGAATTTTCTTCTTTGTACTTTTTCCTCTCTATCCAATATTTCTGTATTTTTCCAGTTGAACATATGTTCATCAGTACATACATGGTCTGATATCTTAGTTACAACTGTTTTCTTTGTTCTAATCATCAGTGTTACCATAGTCACTTTTCAATGGAGTGACTGGTCTCATCAATATACATCCTTCAACATTAACATAGTATTTCATAGATGCAGGTTTTTTTTTTCAGCATTTCAAGTTTAGGTTTTATAGATGACTCTGAAAGCTGTTCTCATGTTATACTGATTTCAGATTTTCCTTGATTTATTTGCTATTTTAAGTATGTTTACCATATCAAAAATTGTTTTTTTCTTTTGATGACTCTTTTTGTTGTCTATTTAGGATTGTCTTAACGACAGCTGATGGCTAACCATTTTTCATGAGTTTGTTCTATATAGAACTTTTCTTTTTCCAAGTCATTGGTTTCTGAACAAACTTGTATTTCTGGCATGATTGGATGTATATACTAAATATTTTCATGTATGTGTAAGTTTTCTGTAAATTGTCATTTGGATAGATTGATGGATAAATGAATATTTTGATAAATGAATAGGTAAACAATATAGGCAGATAGTCAAATATGTGGAAATAAGTAGTTCTATACTTAAACAGTGTATTGCATGTTTTACAATAAAAGATTATTAAATTTATGAAGCTCTAAAGCTACAACTCTGACCATAAATGTCATGTTGAAGGCTTAAATACTTTTTAGATTTATAATTTTTTATTGTTGAATGTGCAAAATACTGTCTAAATATAACATTTACATAAAAATGTAAACAATTATTGAATTGAAATTAGATAGATAGATAGATGGATGGATGGGTGGATGGATACATACACATAGATACTTAGAAAGATACATAGTTAGGTAAATAGATAAATAGATAGATAAAGAGATATATAGATGAATAGATAGTTAGGTAGATATTACAAATAGTTAAATAGATCGATATTTAAATGGATAAATAAATAGATAGAAAAAGCGAATAAATATATATATTAAAAGTTATCAATTAAAATATATTGCCTTTTCACTCAACTTCCATTTTTATACCAAAATATTATTCTTATTTTTTAAATTTAATAAAACTTGTACATAAAGTGAGCTCTAAAAAATTCAAAATATAATAAAAATTTTTTTTTATTAAATAACAAATACAAATATATACTTATATTTTAATTTAAAGTTAATTTTATTAATTATAATTCTAAAAAAAGTACAATAATTAAATTTTAGAAGGCAAAGAAAATGATACACATCATGAAAACTTAATTAATAAAAAATAATAATATAAATACAATTATGATAATAAAAAATAATATGTTGTTCATGTTAATAAACAAATATGATTGAGCTTTTTGCATTTTTAGCATAGTTAATCTATCGAAAATGTCATTAAAATTAATTATTGTGATACAGATTATTCAATAAGTAAGATGGTTAAATTTAATAATGTTTTCTTCCTGATGTGATAAACTTTTGAATTAAATTAACTGAACACAATGTAAGATTTTGTCATGCTTGTATTTACTTATTTGCAGAATGCAATTTAAAATCATTACAGTTTTTTATTTGATGCTTAAATGTTTTGATAAATAATATATAAGACAAATTGGTACTGATTTAGTGTGCTCATTGCCATTTTGAATTTTAAGGACTGCCCAAAACCACTACTGACACATTTAAGCAATAAATGGCATCAAATAATCAACATGTGATTGCGAATGACCATTCATTACAAAATTGCAATTTACACCAATAATTAAACAATTAAGGTGCAAATTTTGTAGAAGTATGCTAG
>JAQFVV010006221.1:11207472-11286583 GCA_028023455.1 Epiperipatus broadwayi | reverse complement strand
TAACTTGCCAAAAATAACTAGGTATCATTTACAATCCAATATTGGATATTTGGCTAGGTTAACTATGGGTGAGTTAACTGATAGAAAAATTCTAAACCTCTTGAGAAAAGAATTTTCTTTGACCTAGATTCAAACCACAGACTAGTACTTTTACAAGTGACTTAATCTAACTGTAGTTTGATGGTTCTTGATGAAGCTTTTTTGGACAAGTACGGAATGGGGTTATTGAAATGGAGTAGAAGGTTCAATTCTCAAACACTGTAAATGTTGTATGGGTATTTAAAATTTAGTATTCAGGTTATAAAAAAAGAAAAATTAAAAATAATATTATTAAGCATCACATGATCACCATCTTTTTAACTAGCACATAATTGTTTATAAACAAGACAAAACTCTCCATGCAGTAGTGCCACCCTGTGCCAACCAGAGTAATCAATGGATGCCAGAAGGCTTGTGCATAAAATCCCTATCTAATGCCTACTCATCCATATGACTCATATGACTATATAAGGTATTGAGCTTAGATTGAAAATATTTTTGTGTTTTCAATTTCATTCTCATAGTTTTATAGTTAAGTAGAGATAAAAGGTGGTTGCTGGAGGGTTGCATTAGATCCTAAGATCTAGGTGCAGTACTCTCAGATCCAAGGCTCCTCACTGACGAAGGCCACAAGCCAGAAACTAGTCTGGGGATATTGGATGAGTAGGCATTAGATAGGGATTTTATGCACAAGTCTTCTGGCATGCAATGATTACTCTGGTTGGCACAGGGTGGCACTACTGTATGGAGAGTTTAGTCTTGTTTAAAAATAATATCCATGGTTAAATTTTTTTAGGAGCAATTTTATTTATTAAATAGATGTTTAAAATAGTTTTTAATAATCTTCAAAAAATAAATATTTAATTTAGTTAATCCTATGCGTCAGTTCATTTATGCTCTTCAATAAAAACATTTTATTATAACAAAGTATAGTAGCCTATATTAATAATAGAAAACCAAATTTATTCGTTAAGTAAGGTTTTTGTTTTTGAACAGAACTAAAAGTGTCTATTGTGGTGCAAAACTTTTCAAACGTAGCAAACATTAATTTTTATTTCTTATTCTAACTTAAATTTAAGGAATACTTTTGAATTGTTGATACCTCAGTAAATGTTTTGTTTAAAATGTGCATGATTTATATACAAAATAATCACTAGTCAAGCGTTGTTAGCCAGTTGGTTGCAGACGGGTGTGGGTTCGCGTCCCGGCCGATGCTATGACATATGAAAAAAAATAAAATATCACTACTAATAATGAAAGATAAAGGAATTATGAAAGATAAGGAAAAAGGCTGTGGAGGGTAAAAAAGCTGACACCGTGATCTTAGGGTAAAGAGAAAAAATTAAAAAGACTTGAAAAAAAAAAAAATCTTATTTAATGGACGAGATCTACATTTCGACATATAATTAAAACAATCACAATAAATACGTGTTGTTTTTAGTAACTTGCTATATACGAGATTTAAAAGTCAGAGAAATGGAAAGAATTTGTTGAATTGTATATGCTTTCGTCTAGTTGTTTCAAGTCAAAGCTATCCTAAATATTTTGATAAGTATAGAATTTTTGAAAATTTTAACTCTAAAATATTATTATTTAAATGCATCTTATATTCATTATTATTATAATGTATAGTATTAGTGACACTTTGATTTCGTTTATAAAATATATTATTAAACAAACGAACAGACAAATTGTAATCTATATATATATATTCATCAACTTCAATTGAGGCTGTATGCTGTAAAACCAGTCATAATTTCCTAAGTTTAACTTCGCATTCATCTGCTTACTTAAAAGGTCCCGGAAGAGCAATTCTATTTTTGCAATAATAAATCTATATTGTTGGGAATACTGGTGCCTTCTAAAGCCGCATTAAATCTTAAAGGTTTCAAATGTTTGTTTAATATGTGAGGTCATCTTTTGTGGCCAGTCAGCAGATTTAATTAAACTGATTACTTTCCATTTAGTTGTTAACTAATTGATCCTTTTTAAAAATTAATTGCCTACTTTTTACTTGAATTAAATAAATTCTTCAACCTAGTCGTTTAATTAATAAAAGTGGCATGTAGACAGTAATTGAGTGTGTTATAATTTATTATCTGATTATAATGCAAATTTTTGTCTTTTTTTTTTTTTTTAGTTAATGATATTTGCTTCTCTTTTTGAAAATATTTAAAGTTCAAAAAATTATTTTAAATATAATATTATAGTTCACCGTGCGTATTCACACACATGAATAAATGCATATATGTATTCTATAGTATATAGAAAAGTATACAGAAGGAAAGGGCGGAACCGAAAAATTCAAAATTTAAAATAATACAGAAGTCATTTGGCTTCTTTATTCTCTCAAGGGATTTCTGTCATTCTTTTTTGATAAAGTAAATATGATTATTGCATTGTGAAAAACAATACTGTTAATTTTAATCATTTTTTGCAAGTCTATGAATTTTAAATTAAAAGATATTTTCAGTTAATCACATTATTTTCAACTGCACCGGTTTGGTTAATATCCGAAAAATTATCTATGAAAACTCAAAAATTGATTACTACAAAATTCTCTCACTTAAAGACTGCCTTAAACCCCCCCCAAAAAAATGCAGTAATAAGACTCAATTTTTTTTTAACTTATGCCATATGGACAGTTAGGTGTATGAAATATTTCACTAATCTGCACCTGGATGAAGATACCTATTTCATTCAAAAACTAAACCAAATGAGGAATAGAGATCAATTGCTTACATCAAAACTTCAATACAAAGATACCTGGAACCTATTCACAGGTCCACAAATATCTAAGACTTAATGCCCCAAGCTCAATCGCATCAAACAAACACTCTAAACCAAGATGTACATAACAAGCAACAAGGCTCATTCAGGATTGATATGTAAGATGAACAACCTTCTATCACAACAATATTATGCCCTTTACTTAACACCATCTTTTTAAATATGTAATTAATTTACTAAATAAATTTATATTTAAAAAAAAAGAAGATATTTTCATTTCACCATAAGTCACAAACTTTCTTAATATTCAAATAAAAGATAATTAAATTAATTATGCATTATCAACAATATCATTTTTTACTATTACTGATCCACTGCAGGATCAAGGTCTCTTCAAATTCAATCCATCTTCTCCACATCACCGCAACACACTTCCTTATTTCATCCATACATCTCACATGTAGTATCTTCCCAGGTCTTTTAAATCTCTTGAAATCCAGTTTAAGATCTCAACTGTCCATATATCAGTATTTATATGCTCGTTTATTTGTTCATTTTTAAAAGTTCTCACATTATTAAAAAAAAATTGTAGATTTCAATTAAGAAATAGATTCTCAGTTCTGTATAAATTGATGTGTATTTGCAGGTAATAACATACGTCAGTGACTATTAAATTATACTTCACAATTAGATAAGTGATTCTTAAATAGGCATGAACCAGATATTGAAACTTCAATAATATTTCAGAAAATTAAATCTAGTTGAATTTATTTCTAATCTGAAAAAAAAAAAATTGAATCTTGTGAAATGTTTAATGGTCGAACTTTTAGAAAAAATAGTTTTTTTTTTCATATGTCAAAGCATTGACCGGGAAGCGAACCCTGGCCAGCCGCCTGGAAGGCAGCTATGCTAACCACCAGGCCACCAACGCTTGAGAGTTTTTTCTAGTAAAATGCGTTGCATGGTTTACTTAGAAATAGATGGCATATAAATATACTCTTCTTATAGTTACGTTGCAGTCTCACAGATTAAAACACCATTAATACAAATTTATCCAAGAGAGTAAAAAAAAAGAGTTTATTTTTGTTTCTGATTTCTGTTTACCACAAACAACATTTCATATTTAATTGAATAATAAACTTGTTTTAAATATATATTTAAACATTCTCCATTTATCTTAATCTTTTACACCATAGTTACTATTTTACCCATTAACAAATCCATTGACATGACGTAGCTCTAATGAATATAAAATAAAACATATCTGATATATATATATATATATATATTGTACCCTCACTTCTCGATATATGATATAATTTAAAATATGACTAGCTCAATCAAATTATTATGCTCGGCTAAAATATGTACAACTATCTTTAATATATTTTTATAATATTATAACTTATCAGACTTATTCCAAACTTATCAAAAATTAATTTAGTTCAATATTATATACTAATTAAATAAATATTTAATTAAAATCATGAGACTGTGAAGTGAAGTTACAATTGGTAATCAGATTTACATTGAGTCAATGTCTCTCTAAGACACTGTCTCAATGGCATAAGAATACTATTACTTCTTCATTATCTCATTCCTAACTCTACAGCACTCTTATGACTTTTATAAATAACTATCTTTAATAATAATAAATAAATAAATCTCAATCTTTTGTTAAGGAACTATAAATAAATGATCTCAGGTTCTTCTAATTATCTTAAAGTAATAATAATTCATGTAGATAGGAATAATAAGGGATTTAATATCAAACCTAAATACACCTAACTTATTCTAATAATAATAATCACTAACAATAATAATCTTTAGGGTATATCTTAATCTTATCTACTGGGTTATACTTTTAATCATTAAGAAAATAAATAAATCATTCGCATATCTTTCATTTCCATATAGTATCTTAATTTTAAAATAAACCAAAATCTTATAATTCAATAATTTGTGGCAATAAATAGTATTATACTCTTATACTGTGCATTATAATTACTTTATGACCATTGTAATATCATATGTTAATGTCAATTAATTTCTATATTTATATTAAGAAAATATTGTGTTTCTTCTAAAATAATAAAATAATAAATTCATATTGTGCAAATATTATGTTTATTCAAATTATCTGTTGTCAAATGCTGTGGTGTAAAATAATGAATTCAACACATCTTTTAAAACAACTTAACAAATTTATTTACATTAACTTTAACAAATAATTTATTTACACTATTTACATTTAAATGGAACTAAAGAAAATAAAAATAAGAAAAATAATAATACAAGATTTTTACACTGTTATTATTTCCATAACTATAAGTAGATAATTTATACATTTCAGAGAATGTTTTATTAATAAAATTCAATTAAGTTTATGACTTTAATTTACATAAACATTACTTGTTATCAATTAATATAAGAAAAGATTTTATGTAAGGTATCATTCATGTAGCATGTATGTAAATAAACCAACTTTAATAATTTAAATGCAATTTCACTTAAGTCCTACTATTATTTATATTATAATGTATAAGGCTGTATTACATTTATTATCAGTATGACTTAAATATTAATCAATGTATAAACTAATATAATTTTGTAGTATAATAACAATTATTGACCATCACTGTTTATTTCATTCCGATATAATGTCATACTACCTGTCTTATTAAAATATGCAATACGTATATGTACTTTTAAAAAAAAATAATATTTTAAAATTATTCAATAATTTCAACTTTTATAAAGTATAATGTTAAACAAAATTCTATGATTCTTTGCCATTTTGAAATCATTACTTTCTTTACTTATTATTCCTATTCCTTTATAAAACTACTACCTACAAAAGTCATTTTAACATTATTTAATTTCCGGAAAACAAATGACCAATTTCAAAATAAAAAATAATAACGATCCAAACTCTCCTATACTTCATCATCTATTTACAATAAGCCTTCAATCAAAAATATAAATTTCTATGTAAAATTAACGTAACTCATTTAATAAAAATAAAATAAAATATAGACCTTATATACTTCTTATTAACTTTAAAAGAAAAAAATAAATAACTTACACTAGTATAATAAAATCTAATTTCTAATATTGGAACAAAAACATTGAAATTCATTCACGAAAGAATCATATAATTATTTCTAGTGTATCATATTACGTTGTACTAAATTTATATCATTAATTTAAAATATGCATATTGAAATAAAACTGCTATTATTAGTCTTGTGCGTGTATATTATTTAAATATTAATACATTCATTCAATAATCATATAACATTTGTCCGATCTAAAGAAAACATAGTAAATACATCAAATTATTATTATTATTACACAATTTTACCATAAATAACACTTCAATGTACAGTCCATCATGATGACCTCCAGGATTCCAGTTTTACAAAATAATTTCACATTTACACTCAACAATTATTCTTTAAAATATTACGTGTTGTATAATTATAAAATAAACTTTATGCAATAAAAAGTTATATTAGTATTTAGTTATTATTTTTTTAAAAAAAATATAAATGTACCTTTCCTATCTTTAATAAATCAATAATTAATGAAATATTTATGTTAGTTAATAAATAAGACATATTACATCACATCCAATGGTGTTTTCATCCAGTTGTCATTGTTCTTTTTCCTAGGCACAAATTTTCACTAAACATTACTTCCTTTTCCGGTACATCACGTGTTCTTTAAAAGTTTTTATGATAAAAATGAAAACGTTCTTTTTTTAAAAAAAAATAAAATAAAAAATAAAAGTCAGTTCCATCAGAAAACAAAAATAAAATAGTTTATGAGATCCGACTTCATTTCTTCTTAAGGAAAAATATTATTATTTAAAAGTTATTATTTTTAGAATTAGTCTATACTTTACAAAGTTCTGGTTTAATTATTTTAATTGATTTGATTTGGGATATCCACGTAGATTTATTTGCGCATTCCGTAACAGATATTTAGGTAAGATTACTTTTAAAGTCTTTTGTACGACCAGCGTTTAGACTCTAATAATATCATAATTTTACTTATAAGTATTTCTTGGCCAATTAACTTCCGATTTATTTGCCTTATAAAACTATCAAAATTTAGTCTTTTATACCATAAAGACTTAACAAGGCAAACATTTATATAATCATTGTTATTTATCTTTACTAAATTATATACTTAGATTTATAATTTATAAATACTTTCTTCATAAAGAAGTATTTCTCATGCTTTTAAATATCTGATTTATAAAAATCAACTATCCTTAGCTTTTAAATTTATACAAAGTCCAACGTATTACTATTAGGCATCTAATGACTCTCCTAGTCAATCCAGCGTTTGTTAAATTTTCAGTATAAAGTCTCCAACACATTTTATCCTTATATGATGTTCTCATGATTATTTGATAGTAAATTGAGCATTAATAGGAAACGATTAATAGGGAACTACAATAAATTAACACTGCATATCCATCGGTAACTTTTATAAATTATTTTTAAAACTACTCTCTTATAATTTTTAAAAAACGATTTTTAAGAGCGTCTACAATCACTTAACTATTTTTAATAGCACTCTTACTTCAAGAATTTCAATCACAAGTCACCTCCTAACAATTGAACCTTGGTTTTATACCAGAAGAAAACTCCCACTTGATTGGTGAATTAAACAATTGACTTGCTAGCTTATTTACATATTTCACCAACAAGACAGAATTAAAAATAAATAATAACTTATTTAATATTTATTATTTATCACACTATTAAATTCTTAAATTAATATTCATCATTTATTTAAATCTATTAAACATTTTTTAAAACATTCTTTCTTACTTAATTTCACTTTTAACTTTTTATAAGATTATTTTTATAAATAAACTAAGTCTATTTTTATTCGTTATGTTTTTAAACAGTATTTTAAAATCAGATTTAATATTTCACATTAATTATCTTTATTTTTATTTCATGATAGCCAAAATAATATTTATAAATTTTATAACAGAATTCTTAAAATAGTTTTGCAACTTTACTAAAATACTCCCAAGCATGTGTGTACGTATTTTAATTAACATCTGTTTCTTTACAACAAAGCTACAGTTGCTTGTAATAATCTAAAAATAAACTAACAATACATTTTTTAAAAATAAATATTTTTAAAATAAATAATATATTATAACAGCTTTTAAAATAATAATTCGATATTATTAAAATCAAATATTAATCTTTTATCATGGAACACTAATAATTAAAATATTTATATTCATTTATTAAATACTAATTTTTATCAACAAATAAATATAGGCATTTAATTTTAACTTGTCTTTTAAAACTTTAACTTTAAACATTTATTTATTAAATTATTAATGCAGTATTGCTTATGGCCAGTTTTCCCAACCATATACTATTATCATTCCCATTGAAATGTCTCTCTTAAACATCAGCACAATTTTCACATATCAAATACTCATGAATTACTTTAGTTACACTTTTTAAAAAAATTGTCATAAATAAAATTCACATCATATAGCTAAATATATCTTAAATTTAAAATTTTTTAGTTAGATTGATACATCAATTTATGGAGACCCACACAAAAGGGCACAATATATATATATATAAATCTTTAGTTAAAACTATTATATTTTAACTAAGAAAATTAATTTTAAAAAATTCACTTTTTGTATCAACAAAATACAATTTTTTTAAGTAAATTTTTTAAAATGAACTTAAATTTAAGACTCCAAAATCCAAAATCCAATTCATTTTTCAAATTTAATCTAGTTTTATAAATAATACATAAGATTTCTTAAAGTAAGATTTAAAAAGAAAAGAGGATTTAAAAGTCATATGAATTATTTAAAATTTTATTTAAAAAGATGAAGATTGTGTTGAATGGAAGAGTTTTAATGCATATTATGATTCCTCTTTTTGCATTTGTTTTTGTTCTAAGGGGCATCCAGAAAAACTTCAAGAAAATTAAATATATTTCTTAAACAAACTAGAGGCAATCAAAAATCCATTTATAAATATATTTTATAATAATTTATAAACAAAATAATCGATTTGTTGAAGGAGATAACTCTCTTTATGCAAAATGCTATATTAGTAAAAGTTGTGTTAAAGTAGCCTATATAGTAATATCATTTGAATTGAATCACAATATTTATTTTTAATATATGTCTTGAGAGTTATCTGATGGCAGTAAAAAAGTGTTATATATGATGGATTAATCGAAGTATGTGGTTGAGATTTATTCCTGCACAGTAAAGTGAATGCGTAAAAAAAGAACTCATGGTGGAATAAACCACACAAATTCCAAACATTTATTCTAGTAGCAATGATGGATGATAACAAAGTACTCCAATACACTGACAATATATATATATACACACACACAAAATAAATGTTTGTTAATTAAAAACTAATAACAATACAAATAATAAATGATAATTATTATATACAGTCTTTTAATCCACAGAAGTGCTTTCGGTTAATTCATTCAACTGCCGTTATTTAACTGCAGTTGAAGAAAAAGAAACTGTATAAAATAGTTAATTAACATTCTATTTATTATTTTTATTGTTGATTGTTGTCTGTATTAGGATTGCCTAAGTGGTAATTGGTTTCTAATGGTTACTTATAAGCCCATTTAGCCTTAAGCATTATACACTTATTATTTAAGTAATACTTTGGGTGCAATTTGAAAATTATAATTGCAAGTTGTAATGTTATAATCGACTATTTATTAGTCCGCATTCAAAGCAGGTTGTATTTACCTGTTTAATGAGGTTTATTTTTATTTTTTTTTTTTAATGAGGTTTTTTTAACTTCTTTATACCAATAATTTCAATCTTTGTGGTCAAGTTGCAATCTTTAGTGTCTATATAAATATACGCGACCATAAATAAAAGTAGGATTCCAACTTTATTGTTAAAAGGAGATTGCCTTGACAACAGTTTGAGATTGTTATCTCAATTGTCTAAGTGTTGACTGGTTAAACAGTAAATTTTGACATGCTTCACAAAATATGTAAATATTCTTTCTACAATATTGGTTTTGTGTTCAGCTTAACACATTTTTGGTGCCATACACTATAATCATACCTTTGTGTATGCGGTTTTATAATGGCTGTCATTAAAATATATACGAGATGATTTACATATTCCAGTAATGCAATAATTGAATGGTAATAGCACTTTTATATTATATTATTGTTTGTGATGTACCAAGTCTCCTGTATCTAAATCTATGCACACCAGTTGTCTATGTTCTTTTTCAGATCTAAGAACAGTGACTATTATATAGGTACTTATGCTATGTTATCCTTGAAGTGTTGTTGGTTTGAGATTTCCTATCAAATAATGTTATGAATTTTGGGTTGTTACATTGATCCATAAAATGTTAATCTGATATATGTAGAGAAAAGTATAGAAGATTTGCTACATTGTAAAAAATTACAACATAATAAATAAGAACTATTAGCATTCAATTATTAAATCTCTGAAATATGTAAATCAGCTTGTTTACATATTAATAAGAGCCACTATAAAACAGCATTCAGAGATGAGTAAAACATCTATGATTTTAGTGCACAACCCTGAAAAAGTATTAATCTAAAAGGAAAATCAAAACATCACAGAAAGATTAATTATTCGCTTCATAAAGCATACCAGCAATATATGCAGAATTTACTACATATAATTAAGAAAGCTTAAAACAATATTATATATATCATTAAAAGCCAGTCAACACTTAGACAATCCCAATATCAATCAACAATTTCAAACTGTTGTCAAGGCAATCTCCTTCTAACAATAAAGTTCACACACAAATTATTAATACAAAAAGTAACCTGAAGATTTACATAAAATAAAAGCAACAATCTGTACCTTCATTTCCCTTTTTTATGACTCTAGTATTAAATAGAGGGATTTGAATTTAGGATTTTCAGTCTACATTGATTCTCCACTCCATCTCAAACAACCAATACTCCTGACCACACACATGTGAAAAAGATCAATGATCCCCAAAATATATATTTCATGTCCAACCAGCAATCATCAGTTGGACCAGATCATAATCTCTCATACATATATACAAGCAGTGCTTAGCTTTATATTAAGAGAGTGGTTCCTTTAACTTTAATGGATAGGCTTCAATCTTCTCATCCATCTAACAACTCAACTGTCCATTTTATTGCAAAACCATTGATGGAATGCTCAAAGCCTTTAATGGATTTAATATTGTAGTTGCACACATGGAGATATTACATCAATCTAACCCTTCATGTATCAAATCATAATGAGGGATTTGAACTTTGAATTTTCAATCTATATTCATTTTCCACCCCATTTCAAAGGACTGATATGTGGTCTCAGATGACATATATATTTTTAAGACACAATTATCTTTTTAATTTTTATTATCTATTTAAATAGAATCTCAATAACACTATTTTTACTGATTTTTTCCGTAAACTATTTTTTAACCCAAATTTTATCAACTATTACATATTTTGTATTTTTTATTAGAATTAATTTTTGAGTAATTAAATCACCCCTTTTGGCAAAAAATAGGAGTGCTGTTTGTCTCCTGTACTTTATACTTAACAATAATTTAGGTGATAATGTGCTTCTTGTAAAAGATAGTGTTACATGTTGATGTAGCATGGCTTTATATAATGTTTCACATAAGTCAGCATAATTTGAGTTATTAAAATTTCATGTTATGTATTGAACTGCCATTTTTTGCAAAACAATTATATTGATATGGAGCTGTTTTTATACATTTAATACCTTCTTCTTTCATGAACTCTTCAAAATTCTGGATAATAGCCCAGTTTTAGTATCAGTCATCACTATTTTAGAAATTCTATGGTAAGCAAAGAACTCTCTTAGTTTCTTAATATTTTTTCTTGATCCTGTATTTTTAAATACCTTATACTTAGCTCATTTGGAATATACATCATTAACACTAGAAAACTGGCCATTCCTATGGCTTGCACAGTTGATGTGTACTCTTTATCATGGTCTGGTTACTACAGGCCATGATAGCAAACTTCTTCTAGGTTTTTTTTCTATATTTAGCATAAATCATAATCTTTAATATTTTTTTAAATATCCTTATGAATTATCAGCCAACATATGTATTCATGGAACAGTGACGCCAGGAGGTTCCTAGAGTATTAGTTTTAAAACTTGGGTTCTAAAATGGAACTACTACCCTGTCTCCCACCAGAACATATCCTTTCATGGTCGATAGCTGCTCCTGAAAGGGGCCGAATTATCAATCTTTGAAATGGTCAACCTTTGTAAATCAATCGCACGAACATTTGCTATCATTTGTCTTTATGTTCCTAATCTAATTGTTTAATGCCAGTTATATAATATATCTATATAATGAATTGCATTTTATTTATGAGAGATTCACTTTTGTCAAGTATTCTCAACAGAGCACTTCCCTTTTGATAAGTTGGTTCAAAAATTACGTGCAGTTAACACATTATGCCAACACAGCAAGTATGGGCTTTGATAGTTGAGGCTTATTTTTTAACAAAATGCCCAAAAAAGATTTTGCTAGTGGTGATTTAAAAAAAAAAAACCATCCATATTAGTATTAATAAAGCTTCTTTACTCCCAGTGCAATTTCTAGGACTTTCTTACAAGTTGGCTATAATTTCTTTCAACTCATGACATTTATATAAAATGCAAAAGCTTTAGCTCTTTACTCTTTAACTGTTTTGTGACTGATCATTGCTCCAGTTCTGTATTGAGAGGAATCAGTAGTCAATATTATTTCTAGACCACTTTCATAATGCATTAATAATCTATGAGACATTAGTAGTGCTTAAGACTATTTAAAAATATTTTCTTCCTCCTTTCTTCATTTCCATCTGTGCCTTTCAAAGAAGATTATAAAGTAACTATGTTGGGTGAGCCTTTTTTAAAAAGAATTCCCACAAATTAAGTCCTAAGATCTGCCTAACGTTCATAGGAATAGGTGCTTCATTAATTGTTTTGACTTTTTCAGGTGTAAGATGTATCCCCCATCCTGTATATTATAACTTAAAAAAAGTATTTCTACTTTTTCCCAAATTTACTTTTCAGGATTAAATTTAATCCAAAATAATTTAATTAGTTGCACACTTATAAATTTATTATCTTTATTTTGAAAAACTGACTTAAGAATTTACAGTGATCATTATATTGTCATAACAGAAAATTACACTCTTTATAAATTGGATATGTACTTCAGATTGGAAAAAAATGAAGCAGTGGTAATCCCAAAAAGGAGATGATTATATTTGTAATTGTTAAGCATTTTCTTCATTACTCAAATCTGAAATGCTGATTCATATCCAGTTTTGCAAAATGTAAACATTTGTTATGGGATATGCATTTTTATGTAGATTTTCATTCACAGTTATAAAATAAGTACCACAAAGACATATAAAAGCATATGATTTAATAATAATTAATAATATTTTGCTATTAAGGCTTTGGCAATTTTATATTGCTAAAGTTATTAATATATGGTGTATCTGAACTTAGTTTGGTCCCATATGGCTATTTAAGTTCGATAGCTGGATTGGAAGACATATTTATGTCCGAAAATTTCAGATTTTCTACTTAATAGATAAAGTGCTGGGCTTGTCCTGGTATCTTTAATCTAATGCTTGAATATTCTGGCACCTCACTGAGGAAGCCAGTAGCCAAAACCGGTTTGGGGTTAGGAATATTCTGCAATGTTTGTTAAGAGCTTATTTGCGAGCTGTTTATATAATAATATTAATAATAATTAAGGTCGAGCCCACTCAGAGGTTTCCATTGGTGTTAATATTTCATTTACAATCAAATGTTGAATTTCCTCCTCTACTTTTGCTTTTTGAATATGTGGCACTTTTTTGAGGTTTACAAATGATGGATTTAGTATTTTCCATAAGTTGAGAATTAAGCTTATCTTTGTTCAGATTTAAATAAATAAGTAAAACAGTTTTTTAATTTTTTTCTCTCAGCTCAAGTCCTTAAGGTCAGAATTATTTTTACTTTAATTTCAATTGAATATTTACATTTACAGTATCTCTGCCTCTTTAGTAAATAATCCAATAGTAATTTGTACCACTTTGATTATATATGTTGCATTTCCATTGCCATCATTTGCTTGAAAATTAGCTTTTTAATCTGCAGTGGATTCTTAAATTTAAACAAGTATTTCCAATATATATAATACAAATAAAATGTCCGTTAATTAAAAACTATTATAATAATTTAATGGCAGTTGAGGAGGGTTAAGGAATTAACCAAAAGTGCTTCTGCAGATTGAAAGATGGTAGTTAATTACCTTTATATTTATTATTTATATATGCATGTTGATACGAAGATTTTTATGGGTTGTATATATAAAAGACATATTTTGCGGGTTCATCCATGTTAAAAAATTTAAATATTGATATACCGACATTTCGACTTGATCACACAGTTGAAACGTCGGTATATCAATATTTAAATTTTTTAACATGGATGAACCCGCAACATATGTCTTTTATATATATTATGAAGCAGTATATCCAATCCACTATCTATCTCCTTGGTGATCTTGGTTTTGCATAAGTTCACAATTAGTATATATTAGTCTAATTGACTAATATGAAAGTTTTTACTTGCATTATTTTAATGACTATTTTACTTTAACCATTAGACAAAATTGATATTTTATCTCATCATCATAATCTGTCTTCTGGAAGACTTTTGCTGAGAATACATTATTTTTATAGATCTCACATTTTATATTTTCTCACTTGTTACTGTGAGTTAATTTTCTTTTTTTCTACAATAACTTTTTTTCCTGTTAGCATTGAAATCTTTTTTTTCTACAATTTTCTTGTGTCATTTTCTCCATTTTGTTAAACCAAATATTGCTGTTTTTTTGATGAAGGATTATTTTAAAATGGCTTGCACTGTTTTAACACCAACTTATATAGTATGTCTTATCTTATTCATTTAAGTACATAAAATCTTTATTGTCTAGTAATTGTTATCTTAATTTCTTGCAGATTTTGAGGAGGCCATACTCTTTGAATTGTTTTCTAATTCCAAAATGTAGCTATATGCTTAGATAGGTCTAATCTAAGTTTTTCAATTAGTTTTTCATAAGTGAGATTAACAGTACTTCATGCTTTACATAATCTATCAACAACCTCAACCATTCATTTTTTTCTCAAGACATACCTTTGATTTATCATAATCAATTTTATATAGTAGAAAAAATGTCTACTCTCACCTTTTACAAAGGCTATTCAGAGAGATTATTTATATTAAAATTGCTAATAAATGTTAGTCTCCTTAATGATATTTTTTCTTAGTTTGTATAAATAAAAAATATCTCAATAAATATTTTTTAATGACACCCTTTTAAAAATATTATGTTTAATTAACCTTTCTCCCCCGTTTCTTTTTTTATGGGGGTTCTAAAGAAAATACACCAAAATAATTTTATATTTTTTCTTTTTTTTTACCCCCCCCCTCATTTTCTTTTTTTTTTAATATATATAATTATAATTATTTTATATCTTAAAATATAATTTTATTTTTTTTTATTTATTTTTTATTCTTTTTTTTTTTTTTTTATTATATATTATAATTATAAATTATTATAATTATTTTAAAATGAATAATATTAATATATATATATAATATAATAAATTTTATTTTATTTATTTATTTATTATTTTCCCATCCTCATTCCCCCCTTTTTCCATTTTATATTTTTTTATTCTAATTTTTTTTATTTTTTTTAAATTAAAAAATTACCCCCCTTTCCCTCTTTTTTTTTTATTAATTTTTTTTATTTTTTTTTCTATTTTTTTTTTAAATATTTAAATAAATATATTCTTCTCTCCCTTTTTTTTTTTTTTTTTTTTTTTTTTTTATATTCCAGAAAAAAAATTGTGAAAAAAATAAGAATAAATATGTAAAGATAGGAGAGGTATTATGAATGTTATTAGGAATTTTGAAAAATAATTTAATAAAAATGGTATGAAATAAATAATAGGAATATATTTATTTATATTAAATTATTTATATGTATAATTATTAAATATATTATATATAAAAGGAAGAATATAAATAAAATATAAATATGTTTTTTAAATGTTTTTTAAAAAAAAATGATGTGAAAAGAGGATTTTTTTTTGATGTATAGATTTATATATTTTTAAAGATAATATATTAAAATTTTAGTATTAAAAAAGTTATATATAATATTGTAACAGTATGCACAATAGGTATAGTGAGACATTATTCCAGACCCACATTGGATGCCAACTGTAACGGTAAGGGTCAAAGGACTTCAGGAGTAATAAAAATCATGATTCCTAAAACTTACAATAAAGAAATAATGAGAATGATCAATATAGGCAATTATAAGAAATTATATAATATGGGATCATCAGCAATAATTATCAAGAGACATCAATTGGTATTAAAAGAAGTCCAATATAAAACAGGCTAATCATCATCTAGCCACTTCCAAACTTAGAGCTTAGTGCAAAAGTGATTAATATTTCTTCTACATACATATACTTAAGTGCTAATAGCACAGTAATAAAATATCAAGATCATTAGATCAATGCTAATCATCATTAATTGTTTTGACCATTTGGTAGTGACCATCAATAAATTAGATATAAAATCTACGATGTTAAGTGATTAGATTATAAAGGTGACTTTTATATGCTTAGCACCATATGAATAATTCTACAATAATTTGGATATTCACACACAGATATACCCATATACATATACCAAATATCATTATTGTCTATACTAGCTTTAGGATCACAAAATCCGTAGTAACTACTATTGCAAACAAAAGAAAATATATTCTAGTGTTAAATACTAACTCTATGAATAAATATGTCACACTCTGGTAATTCATACAACTGCAGTGGATTGATAATGGTTGATGATGATGATAAATAATACCATAAAAATATAAACAATAAAATTAATAAAATAAAAAAAAAAAAATATATAACAAAACATATTAAAACTGAAATAAACATAATCAAACTCAAATAAAATATTCCAGTTAATATAAAATAAAATATACAATATAAATATAAATTATACATGTGTATTTCTGACTGTATATATACATAAATTAAGGACAAGATTAAGACAACATTTGAATGATAGAAATTCAAATGTTACTATACATAGTAAAGAATTTGGACATATAAATTTTAAGATAAAAATGTTAGAAAAAGTAAAATTATATAAAGAAAGAAGGATAAAAGAAAGTTTATACATAAAGAGAAAAAAACCTATCTTAAATAAGATGAATTATATAAAAGATAGATTAAAATAAAAATAAAATAGTATAAAAAAGGTATTGTTTTAAAGTAATTGGTTAAGAGTATAAAAATGACAAAAAGAAAAAAAAATATTGGTATTTTATATATATATAAAGAAATGTGTATATATAAAAAAAGAAAACTTTGGAGAGAAAAAAGAAGTAAAATGTGGACTATGTAATATATATATGTAAAAGATGTATTGAAATATTTTTCCATGTGTCACACACTGAAAGCACATTCAGCTGTATCTACAAAGTAAATAATAAAACCTTTTCTGTTGCAGATGTAAAAACGTTCTTCTAATATATTATGATGGTGTAATTGATTAATTATTTCTTATATTTTTACATTTTATTTATATTTTGTAAGTGTTAGTGAGGACCAGACATGGAACATTTGGAGATGGTTATCCCTTTTAATAATCTTATCATTACCAGAATTTTTACTTTTGAAAGTGTTTCCATTAAATGTTGATGAAATACAAAATACACCATAGATTGTTTCAACTTTTTTTTTTATATTGCAGGTTTTCTTTCTTTTAATCGGCTTTATAATATTTTCTAATACTTTCTTTTTGAGTTTTATATAGTATTAAGTGAAGAAGAATGTGTGTCCTTGTTGAAAATGGGAGAATCCATTTAATCCAATTGTGGTCATCCTTTTGGGCTTTGCAAATCGTTTAAATGAGATCTTTAAATGTTTGCGAATTTGAAGTTTGGATTTGTCAGGTCACTCATATCAACTTTATTTTATTGGTTAGATGAACAGACATTAGACATCATGCTTTTATGCTGCTTTAAATACATTTTTCCTTTTTCTTTACATCAATTTTAACTTTAGCATTCGTAAAATATGAATTTAGGTATTTTAATGGATGTTTTAGTAATATCTTTTATTCTTTGGTTCTTGGTTTATTTGTTTTTATCTTTGTTTTTCATTATTTGATAAATAGATCTGAAGTTTTATATATATAAAGTCATTTGCATTCATTAATTTGAGGCTTTTGATTGTATCCTTTCTATTTTCATTACGAAGGTCATTCATTTATTATTTCTAATAGATTTCTGCATTATGGTTATTTTATTGTCTGCTACTTTAATCATTTCTAGCACATATACAATTGTGAATATTTCTGAAACCTTAGAACAATTTTAGTCTTCATTAACGTTATTTATTGACGAATAATTAAAAATAATTTTTATTTTTTATACAATGTATTTTTAGATCATTTTATTTACTTTTTAATACATTTCGCCATTTATTTTTGTATTAGTCAATAATCATTTTATTTTCTCTTTTATTATCTATTAGTAATTGATTTTAATAAGTTCCCATGATTTTTAAGATTGATTGCTAATCGCTATGGAAACGGGTAAATAATAATTATTTTTCTTTTTACTAATAATACCCCTTTAACAAATATTGAAAATATTATCTGAATTTATTAATTAGATTGTAGGTCATGTAAAAATAGAAAGACAACAGCCTTTAAACAGCTCATTGCAGATCAAAGGTCTCTCCATCAGCCTTAAAAAACAATATGAAAAATTCGGGAGTGGTTTGATTTGAGTAGCTAGAAATTATTAAAGACCCATCTGCTGACCAATATTGTTTGGCTAAGTATGTAGGATATGGACTGACTGCTTTAAAAAAAATACCATTTTTTAATGAAAATTTTTAAAATATACTCAGCCTAAGTTCAATTACAAAATAGTTATTGGATGATTGAAGAGTTGGAGAGAATTGAAACATATCCATTAAAGTGTATAGATTTGCTATCTTAATATAAACCGCACACTTATTATATATGTGTGCATGAAAGATGATTTGGACCAACTGATGAGTGCTGGTTCAGCATGAAATACATTCATTGAGATTTTTCGCACGTATGTGATCATATGTGTCGGTTGTATAAGATGAAGTTGATGACTAATGGGAGTTTGAAACTCAGGGTTCAAATTCCCGTTAGTTACAAATTAAATAACTAAAGTATGACTTTAAAAGAATGTTTATCATAATAAACTTCATCGATAATAATAACATTTTTTCATTGTATTACAGTTTGAAAAATATTCTATTAAAGAACAACATGCCATTGCATGTATTTATACTATCATAAGTATACAAAACATTCTATTGAAGTCGTGGTCTTTAATGAGATAAAGATTTTTTTTTTCCTCATGTGTCATAACACCGGCCAGGAAGCGAACCCGCTAGCCCGGGACAACTGCTTGTAAGGCAGCTGTGCTGAACTCTTGATTAGCTCAGTAAAGAAAGAAAAATCTCTTGATCCGTGAATGACAATATTATGCTCATCCTGACATATTAGGTTGTTCAAAAATGCACAAATTTCCATACAATTAATCATACTTTTTTTATATTTAAAATTTCTTTTTCTGTTTATAGTAATGGCTATTATATCATGTGATTTGAAATGTTTATTAAATGGCTATGGGTTACAACTGACTGCTGATGCGATGATGCATCAATTGACTGCTTGAAAGTGGCTTATCAATTTTAACATCTTGATTACAGAAATAACATCCAAGTAGGATATGAGAATGGAATAATGAAAACCGAAAATTTTGATAGACATCAGAGGCAATATGTATTGTAAAATAAACCAAGAACCTTCACCGCAGTGAACAAGGGTGTAGATTATCTCCTGGTGTAATAATATATCTTAATACGTTAGAATTTATTAATTTTAAAAATCAGACTGTATTTTTTTTTAAAGGAAGAAGTGAACTATTTTTTTTTGGTCAAAATTATCTGCTTGTGATTTTGGAAATAAATTATATTGAAAATCAAAATATATGAAATTTCTTATGAAATATATAAAAGTGTTTATTATTGCCATATTTAAGTTTTTTTTTTAATATTGAATCTGTAATAAATAAATAATCTAATGACTCATCATTCAGATCGCATGGCATTTTAGCACCAGGAGTGACAGGGGTGAAATGCAACCTTTGACTCTTTACTTTGCTCTTTTATCGGTATACTAAAGAAACTCCATCTCATACAACCGATACACATGACCACATACATGTGAAAAAGATAAATGATCTCCAATATACATATTTTGTGCTGATCCAGCACTCATCACTTGGTCCAGATCATCATCTCCCACACACATATATAATCAGTTGCTTACTTTATATTAAGATAGCAGATTTTCAAACTTTAATGGACATGCTCTAATCTTCTCTACCCTCCAACTTTCCACTCGTCTATATTATTGAAAATCTGATGATGGAAAGCTCAAAGCTCTTGTTGATGCCAATCTTATTATCATATCCATATTGACTTTAAATCACTATGACCCCTCATGTATACAACCTTTATTTGTCCATTTAAATACATAGAAGAGGAATGGACAAATACAAGTTGAGTATGCAATATTTAAATACAAGAATATTGTCTATACTGAACTCAGTGTAATTAGAGGGGATTTGAACTCAGATTTTCAAGCACCCTGCAGCTATCCATTCCATCTTATACAACCAATGCACATGACAACATACATGTGAAATAGATAAACGTTCTTCAATATGCATATTTCATGCTGAACTAGCACTCATCAGTTTGTTGGTCCAGATCATCATCTCCCTCACACACATATATATAATCAGTGCTCAGTTTATATTAGGATAGCAAATCTTCAAATTTTAATGGACATGCTTCAATCTTTTCCATCCTCCAACTTCATCCATATTATTGAAAATCTCAAAACCCTTGCTGATGCCAATATTATTGTCATTAAAATTTGAAGATTTGTTATTTTTATATAAGGTGAGCACTTATTATATATATGTGTGGGAGATGATGATCTGGCCAAACCGATGAGTGCTGGTTCAGTTAGAAATATGTATATTGAAGATCATTATCTTTTTCACGGGGTCATATGTATTGGTTGTATAAGATGGAGTGGGTGGCTATACGGAGCTTGAAAATCTGAGTTTATATTATTTTTAATTACATTAGGTTCAGTATAGACAATATACTTTTTTTTCACATGTCATAGCATCGGCCGGGAGGCGAACCTGCAACAACCGTCTGCAACCTACTGCTTGCTTGCAAGGCGGCTGCGCTGTCTCTCGGCTAACAACGCTTTGACTAGACAATATCCTTGTATTTAAATATTAAATATTAAGTATTATATATAAATAATTTGCATTTAATAGTTTTTGACAAATATTGGTAGATAAAATATTTCTATTAGCTTGACTTTTTTTCCCCGCCTTGTTTTATTAATATTAATTTATTAGTTATAATGAAAAATGTTAATATATTAATTTTTTTTGTATTGTTGACATAGCTTGTGTAAAGAAAAGTAATTATTTTTGAACCGTGTTTTCTACTGAGCGTGGCAGATAAAAGGATATTATTATGGATTGCTGTTTACTTAAAATTGCTCTACTGATTATAATTTCACAGTATCACCATCATAACTCATGATTTAGTGACAGAGAGTCATTAATTATCAAACCACTAAGCGGAAAATTGACACCATAACTTGCACATTTTATTAATAAAATGACACACTTTTTTTAAAAATAAAAAAAAAATTCTGAGTTTGGTTAAAAGGAAAATCAAATCTTTTTATACGTTCAATTTGAAACACACAACAAGAAGTAATATTTTATTATAATTTTCATTTTTTATACTGGAATCATCATTTTTATATTAAAAATAGTCATTTTAAATAAAGTTTCATAGATATATTTCTTGATAATGGCAGAAAGATGGCATATGTATAACAACCAGATGCACCTGGCCTAAATAGGCTGTGATTTTTTAAACTGGCTGCTTTAAACAATTTTTTTTAAAGGTTTAATCTCTTAATTGATAAGTGCGGTATGAGAAAATATTTAAAATCTCTATTCAGAACGTTGGTCTGGAGATACGTTCTGAATAGAGATTTTAAATATTTTCTCATACCGCACTTATCAATTAAGAGCTTGTTTGAGCTATTGGTACGCTCTCTATATTACATTTTTGTAAATAAGCTTATAAAAGTAATGCCACGTTATATATGACTTGCTTTTTTTGATTATTAAAGGTTTAATTTAAATTAGACAAAAGATTTTAATATATATAAATAAATGTGAGAATTGTACACCGGCCTAAATGGGCATCATTTCGATTTCAATTTTACGCTAACCAAAATTAAATGTGAATATAATACTATAGTATCTATTTTATCTTCTCACTAAATATCACATTTCAAACGTGAATTTATGTAATGTAATTAAATTTTCTTCACTATTTAAATACTATATCTCTGTAGTTAAAAGCACATGTACTGATTTTTTTCTGGGCATTTTTTTATTACTGATGGAATTATTTTCTTCACATAAACATAATATGTTTTTAATTGGTTGTGAATTTGACATGTGAAAGTCTTGTGAACAAACATACATTCACCAATGAGATACTAGAGAAAATAGAGATTGTATATATAGATAGCACATTTCATATAGTCATTAACATATTACTAAATAGAAAGCAAGAAGTAGTTTTGAAAAACAAAATAACTATATGTTAATAATCACATAGTTAGTTAGTTGCCTGAGTAGTCATATGACATAGATTTAATAATTTGTACATTTTGAATCTGTCATCTACAGTTACTCAAGGTTCTACTCAAGAAAGATGTGTTCTACTATTTACCTTCAGTCCTCTATCATCCCAATTTTGAATTGTAACCTTCAATTTTATATAAAGTGAAGCACCATGTCTGCTTGACAAAATATCAATGAGATAGAAGCATTTCAGAATGCAATTCACATTTTAAAAAGAAAGCTCTTTCATCTTTTTAACCATTAGGTCATGAATAAAGTAATTAAATATATACATAATAAGTTGTGTACTTTGCTAGTTTCTAGTTTACAACAATATATGTTTACTCTCTAAGTTTGAAAAACATATTAATTTATTTTTAGGGTATCACTTCTTTTATGGCTTCATGCATTCTGTGTATTACTAAGATACTTTCCAAATTTTATAAGTTCTTATATTTTGACTATTATATACTTAATGAGATGAAAAGTTCTGTAAAAAGTATATAGTAATAAAGAATAAGAAAGTGAAGTATAATTATTATATCTTTTGAATTGACCAACATTTTAAATGAACAAGCAAGACATACAATAAAATGTATAAAGAAGGAAAAAGTTTCAAGAAATGATAGAATTGTAAGTAATATATAATAGGTGGAAAAATAGAAAAATTGCTGGCAAAGTTATATACTGAAACAGTAAGGTCTGCTTTGCAGATCTTCGTTTCACCTTTTTTTACCTATTTCCTACCCTCATACCTTAGTTTGAACCCCAATCTATCATAGTGTGTCTGCAATGCGCTTATATACCAAAAATCCCACCCAATTTTAAACCACGAGTACAACACTCGTATTATATATATATAAAAGTATAACTCATTCCCAAATAAATAAAATATTATGGATTATGTATATGTTCACATAATTTGGATTTATTTAAAAGTAGTTTATATAAGTCATAATTGCACATACACTGTGATATGTATTTAAAACTTATGTTCAAATTGTAAATTTGTTAGTTAAAATTATTTTGTTTAAATCTATTTACAAAAATATATTACAGGTGTAATATATTTTTAATTTAAAATAAAATTCACATTCGTTTAGTAAATAGATTCAAATATTGCAATTTAAACAAATATTGCAATTTAAAAAGTAAAATAATTTTCTTTTGAATTTAAAAGTCATGCCAAATATTTCTGTTAAAATAAATGAGGGCTGGTAGAAACAATAGTTTAATTATTTAATGTTATAAAAGCTTATCTAAAATATACAGCAGATGTCCACTTAAGGTTTTCTTTTAATTAGTAAAAGTTATTTTAATTAAATCTAGTTTGTAATTCGAATGTCAACAAGGAAATTAACAATAGAAATTAATTAAAATTTTGTTGAATTTCTTTAGACATTCGGATAGGTTTAATTACAGCTGATAAGTAAGCAAAGTCCGATATATTTTTTGTAATGCTCCAGGGCAGTTTGTTTATTTCCACTATAAAAAGGAGGGTTTTCTTTTGTTCTCCATTCTAGTCATTTGCTGATGAAATGTTTCTACCCAAAATTATTCTAGTGATTTGCTAATGAAATGTTTTTAACCGAAATTATTCTAGTGTTTCTAATGAAATGAATCTAGTGAAAATATTCTAGTAAAATATTCTTCAAAATATATTTTCCTGAGATTTTAGCTATGTGCCTGCAAACTTAAATTTGAAGCCGAGTTTTTGTCTCCAAATTAATTGACCATGTTTACCACACCTCTTGCTAACCGTGACATGACTGAGTAGAATGTCAAGATGGCTATTTCCCTTTGGGAATGGCCAGCTGCTGCTCTAGACCATCGAAAGCTATCACACGAGGAACCCTGAAACTGCTGCTGCTGCCAAAAACATGAACAATTCCAGATTTTGCTGCTGAATTGTATAAAGCCTGCTGGCCATCAATCTACCTTCAAATGCTTCTCCAGAATTAACCTAAATTAACCCAAGAGCTCTTGTGATTCCTAACTAACATGCTATAGATATTTTAAATTGTTTTTCTTTTATTTCTCTTGACTTATGTACTTCTTTAATGTGTTTAAATATAATCAATAGTTTTGCTCTCTATCCTTGGGTTAATATTTTCTATTTATTAATCTTTCTTTTATTTTATTATGATAATGTGTCAGAATAGTCTCTGACTGAGTGAATTATTCCCTTTGTTGAAAGTAAGATGCCGATATTAAGGCATCTTTTAAATTTATAAATAATTCCCAATTTTATTATCTCGCAAATCACTCGTTCGAGGGCTGTTCTAATCTTCTTTAATATATATAATAATCAAATAGTTTAAAATCTACATTTTATTGATTTTAATCTAATATGAGAGTATGTGTGAGGTCAATGATTAAAAGGTGCCACAAATGCATGATTGCATTAATAAACCTATACGTTCTTTTCAAACCGCAAGCATGCATTTACCTAATTTTAAATACTGTATTCTACTTTAATTTCAAAGTTCATCATTGATGTCGAGAATGTGCGGACCCTTTTAAATGAATTTCTGGGAATTTGATTGGGCATTTCTCTCAATCCAAGTAAACCCATTTTGTATGTTTTATATACATTAGTCTAGTATTGCTAGTAAATGAATTGATTGTTGAGACCGCTTTGTTTCGCTTTCCAAGGATTTTAAATGGCCAAGTCCATTCCCTTTTCATTTCCTGCGGTTCCCAGGCAGAGTGTGTACTCAAATGTCACACCTGGGAATTAGATGCAGTCATCACCCAGCCACTAAGTTGTGGACGAGTTCAAACTTCGGCTGTTCGTGACAACACTTTTCTACGGGTCAATGGCGAGATGCCCTCTGTAGTCATTCCAAATATTTCACTACTGTTTTATTTATATATTTATTTTACAAAGCATCCGTGACTTAAATGTGTCACACCCTCCATCCTTTAATAAATTCATTATTAGCAATACCGATCTCCCATCTGCTTTAATTATTATTATAAAATAAATGCCTTGATCACATCTCCACTTCATCGTATAGTAAGCTTTTGTTCGTGCTATTCTCGAAATCAATAAATATTATATGACCAGTAATATCAAATATTTTATTAAACTTTTATAATTACTCAAAGCACCTCGCACATGTTCCCATCTCTTAACTCTTTAACTGCCTCTTACGAGGCATCTCGTCGACATCTGACGTCACACTAATTCTGCTAGTTTTAATGGTAGAATATTCGTTTGACAGTTATTGATTAGGTTTTTAAAAGTTCTGTAAGATGGTGCCCTCTTCCGAATTATTTTAGAAGTAAAAAATCAAAAAAACCGCATTTAAAACTAAACAAAGAAGAACCTTGTCGGTGATTGGCTGTCAGCCGGCTCTCAGCCAAAAAAGACATTCTGATTGGCTGGAAAGAACAAAGAAACCGCCTGATCAAAGAAAATAAAGAAAAACACAGATTTTCATTTCGAATGTAATTTAAGTATTAAAAAAATATAAAATGAGAAATTAAAATAGTTTTTTAAAAAATATACTAAAAAAACAAAATTATTTTCGAAAAATATTGAAGATTTTAGTAAAAATATTTAAGATTTAGCAAAAAGAAATCTTTACTTTTCCATAACGTAAAATTGAAAAAAAGCGTTTGCTTCAGCACTTTTTTGTTTAGACATTCACTTTATATTTGCCGAAATTGAATATATTTTATAATAAATAAATAGCAATTTATTTTTGAAAGAACTTTCATTCTCTTTCATAACCTGAAAAATTAGTAATATACTTTTTATAAACGTATCTGAGATGAATTTAATATTATAGGCGAATATGTTTTAACAATAGGCTTTGTCTTCAGTTTGTGAGTTGGCCAATTAAAAGATTTGATTTTTACCTCATACAACCAATAATATAATTAGTGGTTAAAGGGTTAAAGCACATTATTGTAATACTATTGGCCCGAGGGATAGAATATATAATTTTCTTAAAATTCTTTTGTAATGTAATGGAATGTAATGCCAACAATTATTTAGTAAGCGTTCCTGTCTCCAATAAGCAGACAGTGGCATTATATAACTATTTCTATATAAATAAATCTTTGAAATCATTTAAAACTAATTTTGATCTTTTATTTTATTGATTCCTATCACTGTCTCAGTCTATATATCTATTTTCTACATTTCTTTTGTACATCCATAGACGTTAATTAGCAACCCAAACTTATCTTAGTATAGAGTCTTTTTGTTTCTCTCTGACCACCAGGCACTGGTAAAAGGTTATACTAGTAGTAGCATCGATGCATTATCATGTAGGTGGCACTGTGAAATTTGGACTTCAGATTCAAACTTAGTATATCTAGAAGGCAACACCTCCTAGAATGTTCAGTTTTGTGTTTGGGATTTGAATTCTGCAGTGTGTTAGCGAGATAGACAATTCTGACTGTTACAATACCAATGTCTAAATAATAAAGAAATACCAGATGATTGGAAGAATTAAGTAATAATAGTGATATTTAAAAATGATGATAAAAAGATTATTAAAAATTGCAGATGTCTTTTATCAATTCTATATAAACACTTTACTAAAATCATTATAATTCATCTATAGTGAATTTTGGATTTTAACCAACCAAAAGAACATGTGGGATCAAAAAATTCTAACAATTAAAAATGACACACACAAGACCAGGAAAAAGACTCAAGCAATTGAAGGCCATCCTTGAACAAAAATCTCACACATAAAATTTTGGTAATATATAAATCAAGAACGTTTCCCCCCAAAAATTCATACTAAGCTTAATATCTATCAAGAGATATTTACTTTATCCATACCATTAATAAACAAATACTATCTATTTGTAATAGCTATGTGTATCTTCATAACTTTAATAATATCTCGAAGCATTCTCAACCACATACCAAGTGTGTAAATGTGTATATAATGGATGAATAACTCTTCTAAAAGCACTTCATGTATGTCATACTTAATAAGGCTGGCAAGTTAATTACTATTTTAAAAATTATTAATCTTGGCAATATTAAAATGATTTATTCTTTAAATGACTAAATAGCAAAGGAATTTTATTGCATCTACTCCTATCTCATCTAATTCAATATTAAATGGAAATGGTGCTGGTAAATTAAAAAAATAATTCTTTAATAAAGCAAATTGTGACCATATTTATGTGTAAAATGTGTAGATGATATTACAATTAATGACAAATGACCATATAATAACTAAATATAACAATAATTAAAATATAAAATTGACTTGAAATAATGCATTAATAAATCTCTGCATATTATCTTGGTGAAAAAAAACTACTGATAGCCTTGAATATGCTGTTAAAATTAATTTAACCTCGATCAATTTTTGTTTGATACTACAGAGATTATAATAATCCAAAAGATAATGAATAGAGATGATCATTGGTATCATATCTTCATAAATATGCTTAGAGACATTATAATTTACAAAAGCTATTCCTTAAAAAATTGTAAAAGACCCAGAAAGAAACCACATGTGAGATGGATGAATGAAATAAAAAAGTGCAGGAGTGATGTGAAAAAGAGAGACTAGAGATCGGTGAAGGTGATTTGAACTTGGAGAGACCTTCATCCAGCAGTGGATTGATAATGGTTGACAATGGTGATGCCTTAACTTTACTGGTGCATGACATGGAACTTTCATTCATGGCTTCTAGTTGTTTGAAAACTGACAATTTTTATGTTATCATAGCAAATTTATGGTCATTTTAAAACTACAAATGTACTGGAAGATGCTGCCATTCCTAGAATTATTTTGCAGGTAAAAAATCAATAATATTTAAATTTAAAGCTATAACAATAAGAGAAGGCAAACTTTCCAAGGTGCTGATTGGTTCTTTCTCATTTTCAACAAAAGGGAGCACTTGTCAACAATCTTGACAGGTTTAAATTCTTTGTTTTGATTTTCAAAATGAATTGTATATTTTCAAGTATTTCTTTTTGAATTTTTTTTACATGTTATAAATTATTTTGATAAAATATGCTGAAAATAAAATTGTTTTAGAAGAATAGTTAAGATTTTAGTAAAAATTCTTTACTTTTACACTAATGTAAATGAAATGTTCATTTTGTTTTCTGCTATAGATTATTTTTATAATTATAATTATAAATTTATTCTTGAAAAATCTGACAAATTATTAATTTGCTTTTTAGAAATGAAAATAAAATGAATCTAATATTAAAAGATGAATATATATATTTTACTGCTGATTCTGTAATTGACCAATCAAAAGTTTAGAACTTTAATTCACTAGACCAATAGGGATTTTTACAATCTAAAGATTAAAAGGATTAATTAAATTTTGGATTTTAATCAACCAAAAAAAAACAAGCTGGATCAAAAAGTGGTTTTAGTTCAATGGATTACATTCAAGTATTAAGAAAAGCTATAAAAAACCCAACAAATATGAGTGTCCATTATGTGTTGGAATTGTAGATATAAAAAGGGATTTAATTCTATAAGCTTTCTGCAGTGATAAAAGCATTGGATCATCAGATTTTATCATGAGATATTGTAATATTCCAATGAATATATATCAAAATGCAATAGCAATGATTAGATTACATACATGGTGATACTAAGAAGATTAGTATTAAGAAAGGTATACAATAGGTGATTTTATGGCTCCAAATCTTTTTACAGCAGTTTTATAAAAAGTATTTTGTGGATTATAATAGAAAAGTAAAAGTTAAAAATAAAAGATTATTTTGTATCAGGGTATTTGATGCCATATTGAATTAAAAAAAACTGACTTGAGATACAATTTTCACAATAGCTTGTTTTAATAATGTTAGAGCAAAATGCTATATATTGACAGAAAATAGAAAAACTAAGGAAAACAATAAGACTAAGATAAATAGTGCTTACAATTAAAAAAGTAAGAAAAAAAAATTTCAACATCTGAAATAATTATTACTTTATTTTTTGTTCATAATTTCTAATTTATCATTAACTAAGTTTAAAATTACATCTTCATTGATAATTTCTTTGTATTTCTCACAAAATTCTCATTCAAACCATATATAATATTTCTTATCTGAGATAATCTATAGCTTCAGAGTCTACAACAATAGTCGCATAAGAATTGTTCATTTTTATCTTGTAACCCAAAAGTGAGAAAATCTCAAGGCGTCTTTAAAAAAGATTCATCCTAATAAAATGTTCAAATAAATCATTTTCAGAAGGTGGGTATGCATGTATCATCATAGCAATTGGCTTATCCCAAACTAGAAATTGAAGGATACTATCTATATCAATGATAAAATGAGTTTCATCTCTTCATTTTATATTTTTTGTGTACACCAGTGATATTTATATTTTTTGTGCATGCCAGTGATGCTATTTTGTCATATTTATTATTCCACAGAGATCTAATTTATTTGCATATAGCTTATTTGCTAGTTATAGACTTGAAAATAATGTGATGCAAGATATGTCAAAACTACTGACTCCACAGCATGAGTACCAAGGCATAGGCAAGAATCAGGATTTGATTCTTTGCCTGCATATAATTCCATGTGGTATACATAACCATTGTTGCTACCATCACACACACCACTTGAAACATCTCTTTATTGGTTTAAAGAGTTTGTATTTTTACATGGTACTATGCCTAGTAAGTTTTGTGATTGCTTTATCAACTGCAACTTTTCTGTACATTTGCAATCAGTCTTAAAATTTACATTACACTGCTCTATAATACCTTATATATATATATATATATATATATATCATTACTTGTTATATATATATATATATATATATATATATATATATATATCATTACTTGTTATACTAACACAGACATGCAAGTATAAACAAAAACACCAATACAAATATAAACACACTAATAAATTATTAAACCTTTTGAGAATCATCGTCTATAAAATAAGATTGCTTCAAACTTGGGTCAGAACCCCAAAATTATATTGTACATAAATTACTACTTTTGTTATATGTAAATACAAGGATAATTTATATACTAGAAAGACACACTAATACAAATGCAAACACAATAACAAAGTATACATTTATCAAATAAGAAAAAATTAAAAAAAAAAAATTTAAAATAATATTCAAATAATAAAGAAATTAAAATTGAATCCTTAACATTACATTTATTTTTGAAATGAATGCCTTGAAACTATATATCACCAAGGAATCTTGTGTCCATTTTGCTATGGAGTCTGTGTGATAATAAAATTCTGCCTTTGTTTTTTTTCATGCAATCTAGTAAACTGAGTAGAAAAAAAATTAAATTAACTTATTAATTAAAATATTAATAAAAAATTCAAATTTTGTCCAATTTTAACATGCCATATGAAATTTTAAACAAAACCGAAAGCCACAGAGAATGATGGGTTTTTTTAGAATGTCATTTTTGTCGTTTTTCTGCAATTTTAAAAAAAAAAGAAAAGAAATTTTAATTTCATCGAATCATCTAGACTTTTCAGATAATGTAATTGTTTTGAAAATAATGCTTTTCAGCTTCAGATAATATTGCAAAAGTTATCAGACAAAAATAAAAAGTAGGATTAAAGATAAATTCTAAAAAAAGACTAAAATAATGTTTTCTCAGAGGAAGAAAATAAAAATTAATGCTCATAAATTAAAAATTAACAGCTACAAATATTTTGCCAAATTATTAATACAAACAAAAATATAATAGAGGAAATTAATCATAAAATTAAGCTCGGATGAAGTGCTTTTGATAGAAATAACTTGCTATTAAAAATGTTTATGTATTTAAAAAGGAAGCTTTTTAAAAGATATGCTTTAAAAGTTCTTATTTCGAGATCTGGATTTAAACAGAAGAACAATTAAGAGACTTCAAATGACTTAATAAAATACAAAGAGATTTATATTGAAATAATAATAAGAGATCAAAAATGAAATATAAGTATAAAAGAGCCAATAGATACCACTGATATCATTAAAAGAATTAAAAGACTGTAGGGGAATTGGGTTGGACATCTTGCTAAAAGAGATGATAATGGATGGATAGTCAAACTCTTAAACAGGATGTCAAGACATTTTGAAAGATGTAGAAAGAATAGATAAAATACAAAAATTTGCTAGTGTGTTGTTGAGAAGATAAGTTAGAGATTGGAAAAAGTGGATTCAATTGGAAAAGCCCTTCATTTTTCAAGGTCAATGATGATTAAAAATGATGTATACTTAAACTTTTTTTTAACTAAATGGTATATAGATCTAGTATTAGTGGTGAGAAAATTGTAAAGGTTCTACTTTTAAAAAATGTGTCATATCTTTAATTATGTTGCATAATATTTATTGCTATTGTATTGATATCTATTGAGTGCCTCCACACTGATTTTTCTGTGTTTGATTTAAAAAAAAATGTATAATATCTTCTAGAAGCTTGGACAAGGGCATAGAGGTGTATTGTTTTTACTTTATGGGTATTGGTTATAAATAAAGATCATCTTTGATGAATAAGAGAACTATTGGCTAGTGAATATAACATGTGATAAAAATGTAGAAATGAATTTAAGAAAGATAGACCAATGTATAAAGTTGTTAATATTTGACAATATAGTATAATAGATTAAAAGAAATAATAATGATTATTGCAAATGAATATATCTATTATATGCATTATTATATGTTGTTAATAAATACTTTTATTATCAATTATGTTTTTGTTTCATTGTCATTATGACATCATTGCATTAGCATATCTATTTATCAAAAAATCTATTTAATAAAGTTCGCATTAGCAATTATTTTTTTAAAAATGCATTTCAATGGTCACACAGTGTTTATACATTCATTTTGGCTAATAATTATTTAATTATTCCACCTGCATTCATAGAAAACAAAGCTATATTATTTACAGCATTTCAAATACATTTGTTGTGTAGTTGAAAGTGTAAAAGATACCCATTTTAATATTGCTTATTCAAATTTGCATCAGAAAATATAAGATTTTTGTATTTTATAGTCAGTAGATGTGAAATAGTTATATTTAAATACTTACAAAGTATTTAGAAATATTTTCCCAGTTACAAAATACTCTAATTCCAAAATAAATAATGAAAATCGTCAAATATTTCAAGTCTAACTTAAATAATAACCATAATATTTTATTCTTCAAGAGCAACCTTTATTATCAAAACATTACAGATTATTTTGGGTCTACTTCCTGTTACAAATTACAAAGCATTTGATTTTATAAATACAACAAATTATTCATTTGATTATAATAGGCTATACATTTTGTAACAATTATATCTATATAAGTGTATTCCAATCATATTTAATATCTATTTGTGCATCGATCAATATGGTCTAGCCCCGGATGAGCAACTTAGAAGGCCCATGATTACCAAACCTTGGACCTCGAAGCAAAGACCCATTTGCTTCATCTGAATAGGCAGCCATTCAGCATTTTTCCAACTACCACAACAGGCAACAAGGTTCAAAGACCAGGACCATTAAGCCCCAATAACTCTATCTGAGCGCGATATACCAAAACTCATGTACTTCCATGTAATAATCATACAATTAATCCTTTAGTCAATTACATTTTATCTCATTTACATATTTCTGTTAAAATGAAAGGCAAAAGAAAAAAAAATACATTTATCATATTCTATCAACTAGTTCAAAATAAATTAAATAAATCATTTTAACCAAACTAAATAATCTTTAGGATTATTTAAAGAGAAAAACAAATAATGATTATTATTATTATTTGAATCTTATTAAATTTGATATATGATGTTGGTTTTTTTTCAGGTTAAACACAACTTATCTAACTCAGTGATTTGAAAAAGAGCAAAACTAATATATGAAAAAATATATATAATAAGCAAGCAAAAAAAATGAAATTACATAATCTCATCGAGTTAACTTGAATATAAGTATCAAGTATATATATAATCAAGTCACCTAGAAGAAGATAGAGAAATTTTAAATCAGTTCACCAAGCTTTATATTTTATACCAAAATATAAGATTACAATATATATAGCCCTAATGAATCTTTAATAATAAATTTGCATAGCAACACATATAGATCATATATAAACAGGCATAATTATATAAAAAAGGGTAAAATTAAGTATGGTACTTAATGATCATATATATATTTAAATGCATGTCTTTAATATAGTAACATTTTCACTATTTTTTCAATTTTATCTACAGACAGCTACCTTGCTTCTAATTAATTATTATTTAGAAAAGGAACCCATTCATCTTAGTGTAACCCAGGTTCAGGAATGAAGTATGTTATGGTAACTTTTTGACCATTTCTACTTGCTTCCCCTTTAACAGGATTCAACTACAGGTAACTGGTATATCTAGTATTCATGAGTTGGCTTGATGAAATAATTTGGAAAACAATTAAATAGGAAAACTTAGAGACATGATATAATCATTAAGTATAGAGTCTGGAAGGATAGTCAAACAACCATTAATATTAAAGCCTTATTAGCATTAATAGATATATGATCCTGTATGTTACTTTGCTAGAAATCTGCAACTCCACCACCATTAATTCAATACTTGAGTAAAAACAACAATATAAAAACAAACAAGTTATACTGGCTGAATATGTCTCTATTAAAAGTTTCAAAATGTATCTTTCCCAGCCCCATTTCTGATCCAATGACTACATTAGATGGGCTCTTGGATATAGAGAAAAGAAAACTGTATCCTCATCTATCATGATAAATAATAAACTTTTCACAGATTCTAGCATGCTACATGAGACATAAATACTTCAAAACTAAACTAACATCCAACACAATTTTCCAATGTCACACAATAGATTAAGTAGGTTCTACTGAAACTATGGATATCTCAGAAATGGATATATTAAATAAGATTAAATCCTTCCCAGATGAGTTCCACCCTGGAGCCCATGCTATCCTGAGATTCCTTCTATTACATATCTCCAGATTCTCTGTACCCATTATATTTAACATGACCAAATTTTTATCTATCAATTCTTATCCAATTGATGGTCTGGTCCCTTTTCTTAAAAAGAACATTCTTCCTTCCCCAATTGATAACCTCAGATCCATCTCTATGACTCCCATCATAATTAAGGTGATTGAATTAGTAATTAAGGACAAAATTCAGGGAAAAATTCTTTCATCAATCTCAGAATTCCAGTTTTCTAGAAAAGAAGCCTCAACAGGCGATGCTATCAACCTTTTCCAGATCATCCGCAATCACATCAGAACTAATAGGAAACCTGCCCTATAGTTGTTCAGCTTGACATTGCCAGTGCTTTTGACAATGTAAAAACTAACATTCTTCTTGAAATTCTGGGAAAATATGAAGTTCCAAAAGAATTAATGAATATTATCACCAACTTATTCTGTAATAGAGAGATCTTTATTACTCTCAATGGGAAAATTGAGCCTGGCTTTAAGCCCTACAATTCCATTCCCCAGGGCTCCACACTTAGTGCCTTTCTCTTCATAGCATATGTCAACCTTCTCCTTAAAAGTATAGAAAAAAATATTTCTAGCATTTACATACCGATAATTAACAAATCTATTCATCATATTACTTATATGGATGACATATCAATCTTTCTCTCCTCAAAAAAATTCATCCCCAAATTAGCTTCAATTTTGTGAAATTATACCAATAAATTTGGACTCCATTTCAATTTGGATAAATCCTCTTCCTGGAGAATTAATACAGGCACTAATATAGCCTCCCTGTTTACAGCGAAATATCAAAATTTTTCTTGGATTTCCAGTATTTGGTATGAGAAAATTTTCAATTTAACACAGAAAACTACTAATGCTCTCTCCAAAGTCTGTATGTCAATTCATGCCAAAATGTCCTTAATTAACATTCTAATATTTCCTAGAATTAACTATTATATGCCAGTCATCAATTTCACTAACAACTTTATTTAAAAATTTACCTCTTTATGTTCCAAGCTTATTTGGAATAAAAAGATTGCAGCCATCAGCCTAAGAAAAAGCATTCTAAGTTCAATGGACTGTCTCTACATTCCATTAATACCTTTTTTAATTCAAAAATCTTTTTAATACTGTATATAAGTTCAAAACAAATTATCCTAATGCCATGTTTTTCACCCAAATTGTCCATACTGATCGGCCTCCACCAAAAAAGAATGTTTGGCTTACACCTATAATCTCAATTAATAAAAATATAAACACAGTGGAGCACACATTTGCAAAGAAGATCAACTTCTGGGAGGCATATAACCTCATCCATATTGAAACAGGGCTGAGTTCGATCCCTGTTTTAAAAAGTAAAATTTCCTGAATGCGTCGGTATATAGCCCGATTAATTAAATTTATTTCTTTTTCATATTTATATTTCCTTTGTTGTATATAGATTTATAATTCTAAAGAGGGATTTTAAAAAGGTTAAAATAAACAGAAGAATGGGGAGGGGATATGTGTGCTCGTTTGTTGTTTTGAGAACGCATGTATATATTTTGCTAGATAGAATAATAATAATAAAAAAAAAGAGTATAAATGCAGTTGTGGAAATATACTTTATTTTTCAAGATGGAAACTTTTCAATTTCATTTTGGAAAAGTTAAATGGAAAAAAAGATATCAAAAATAACTTGATTGATATCTAAGAAATTTAATTAGTGAGATTTAATTTTAGATTCAAAAGAATTTCGGTGAAAACAAAAGAACAAAAAAATTAGATTCGGAGGTGCGAAAAGTTTTTGTTTAAAAAGAATCTGGATTTTTGAGCGGCAGAACTTGCTAAAAAGAGTTCATTCTATTGCTGATTTTTGTAGAGAGTTTGCGAGTGAGATTTGTGGAGAGAAATGGAGGGGAAAATGGTGGGCAGGCTGGCTTAAGAAAGCGTAAGCGTGCCAGGGCTTTTACAATCCTGACCCCCCCTGAAGACACTGAAGTCGCTGCCGTGAACGCAAATATTGTAAATGGAAGCGTCACTCCGATGCCAAGATCAAGCTCCAACAATAGTAGCAGGTCGAAAACCAGATCGAACCGCCGAAATCACCTATGTCAAATGCAATACACATTGAAAAGAAGTATTTTAACTTTAGTTTTTTCACGAGGAAAAAAGAAAAAGGTAATGTGCACATTTACCACCTATATTCGTATAATAGTTCAAATGATAGTGTGTTTTTAACTACACATAATAAACTGTCCGCATGAACATTATTTATTAACTCTTCTGAATTTTAAAATTGATTTTTTTATTATTATTGTGGATCCGGATGAATCAGACATTGTTTTCCTGTTTATTTTCATTTTCTATTGCATTTTATACAGTTCTATGCGGTGTATGTGTATGCATGCATTTCTCATCATTTTGAGCACAAAATAAAAGGGTCATATAAATAGTATTGAAATAAAAGTTATAAGATTAAAGTTAAAAAGAAAACTTATGTATATTTGTGTTATTTCTTTGGTCTTGAGTTAGATTATTAGATTTAAAAATTAATGTAATAGCTTGGATTGAAGGGTGTCTTGTATAATATAATCCCCCGTATGTTCTCACGATTAAATAATCACCAGCCCTGATCAGAGCTAGTCCAGGGGCATTTCCATATTGGTATTCTAGTTCTCTTCCAGCATAATTCTTATAGAAATATAGGATTGGCACTTGAGGTCATAAATTGATGCTCATAAATATGCTGGGTGATAAAATGGAATAATAATTATAAATATTTTTTTTTAAACATACGCATATACGTGTATCGTTATATACATATACGCAATCTTACAAATGGTTTTATATATGCGTAAGTTATATATGGAAAACGGTAAATCACGTTACAATATTAATAGCACTCCAAGTCCTGCTATGCTTAACATTAGCAACAATATCATCATCAGAAAATTTAGTACTGGCATCTGGAGCCAGAATATCTGGATTTTATCTTAAAGATTAACTTAGACTACCTACGAACCATTTTCTCTCTTACAGAAGAGGAATTGCAAAAATAAATTCTACTTGTCAGCTCTGTCTTAATGCAAATGAAACTGTCAATCATCTGTTTTCACAGTATCAAGCACTTCAAACTCACAGGAATACGATCCTTGCAATATCCAAAATGAATAAGCATACACCATTACTTCTAATTGATGGCATTAAAAGTGGATTCTTCTCAGCAATAAAGATGGATACTTTCTTATTATTTACAATCTGGTTCATTAGATACAAGTTAGTATTCAATACTTTAATTAGTAACAACCATGAACTTTTCTTATCCTTGATGAACAAAATTAAAGAGATAGAAAAATTGCCCCCCCCCCCGATATATTTACCGCTACCTAGAGTCTAATCTCTCTTCCCAACAGGCCTTTGATCTGAAGAAACAACTGTATCATAAGTAGTCAAGAAATAATTTATTTATTATTAATAATTTATATTTGTTTTAATAAGTTAACTGTTTTTATTGGGGGGGGGGGGGGGTTATTTTCTTGATTTTATTTAACATATTCTTGTAGACATAAATGAAAAAATAAATGACATTTTATTTATTAAAAGATGATAATAATAGAAACTCTTCCTTTAAAGTCATGAAATTATCTTATATGTGGGTATTATACCAGCATTTTATTCTTAGCATAATTAATCTATAATTATAGTTATTTAATTAATTTATCGCACATAGATTTGATTTATATTGAATAGATAAATATATGAAAAAGATTGCACTATACCCCTCTGCTATAAAAATATTAAATAACAAACGCTACCCTGTGTCTTTTAATAAATAGTTATTTAATAAGCATATCTGGTCTAAGTATACATATATAAAATAACCATTGGAAGGCACTTTTCTAAAAAAAAAAAAACAATAAATTAAATAGATACATATATATGTACATGAATGTCTTTAATCTGTATAATTATATAATGAATCTCAAATTTAGCTACAAATAAATAAGACTGAAGTGGAGTTGGGCTGGACATATTGCTAGAAGAGATGATAATAGATGGACAACTGAAATCTTAAACTGGATTCCAAGAGATTGTAAAAGACCCAGAAAGAGACCACATGTGAGATGGATGGATGAAATAATAAAGTGTGCAGGGGTGATTGGAGAAGCTAAAGATCGGAGATGGATTGAACTTGGAGAGACCTTCATACTGCAGTGGATTGATAATGGTTGATGATGATGAAATAAGTAACTGGCAATGTATTCTCTTTTTTAAAAAATATTTAATAAAACAAATGCGTGAGAAAATGGATGAAAAATCTTTGAGTCAAAATAACTTTATAAATTATTTAGAAACGATTTCTACCTTAGGTAGTGGGTTGAGGGAAAATATAAAAAAAGTTTAACTTATGTAAACCTTATTATCCAATACATATATTCCACATTACCAATGGAATAATAAATAAGAAAACTTGTTGATTTTGTAGGTACGATAATGATATATGTAAACATATATAACAACAACAACAAAAAAACTAATTGATTGTTAAAGTACATATACTGCATAAGAGTTCATACTATAGGCCTCGTGATGCTGTCATGCATTCTTGACTGCTGTTAAGATGTCAATGCTTCATTTTCCATTTAGTTAGGTCTTTTTTTATTTTCCAGGCAGCAAAGGTAGGCGGTCTTTAGGCACTGTCCTTGGATTTTTGGCTGGACTTCATCTCTATGATATCCTTCTGAGAATGGCCTAACGGAAGGGTAGAGGTGAACTTTTCTACTTGCACATAACTGAGATTTACAGAGCTGTTAGGTGATGGTCAAGATTTTAAAACACGAAAACTTTTAGGACAAACAAAAACTTGGAGTATTTATACCATTTAACTTCTTCTTTCCATTAATTAATTAATTAATTAAAGTCTACCAATGCTTCCATTGTTTACAACCTTTTCTCATGTGTTATAGCATTAGCCGAGAAGCGAATCCGCTAACCTGGGACAACTGCTAGTAAAGCAGCTGTTGCTGACCTCTCGACCACCAACCTTTTAAGAGTACTCAAATGATTTTACACTATTGTTTAGATGACAATCAATCGATTTTATATTACATCATTTTTTTCTTTAATGGATCTTAAGTTAAATTTTTGCTTAATCTATTTTGGTATTATATAAAATGCATTCGCTAACAACTCTTTTTACTGATGCAACATTAAAATGTTTTCCTTTCTCTTAATTTCTATCTATAATATGTATTTATATTAAATTATATACATATAAATTTCATTAATAATTTACAATTTATTTTAATATTAATTCACTGTGATTGCCTTTAGGGTCAGTAGCTAAATAAACAGCGAATGGTGAAGCACACACAGCTTCAATATATATATATAGTATAGCATAGAAGCTGTTTGTGCTGCTTTTTTTTTTTGTAGTTTGATGTTACATATCATTGTCATAATGTTAATTACTATCATCATTACCATCCTATATTGATTTTATAAGAATAAAAGAATAAAGATAAGATGAAATATACAAATTTCATTCTCCTATATTTAGCTTTTAAGCAGAAAAAATATACACCGATAACCTTTTAATATATTTTATTATTTATTGATCTTAAATTTTAAGATATTAGAGATGTAGTAATTAAAAGATGATAAACAAAGTGGTATGCATACCTTCTGCTTTAAAGTAAGATGATATTGTGATAATGCAATGTTACTTCATCAATAATTTCATTATTAAGTATGGCTTTTAAATATCTCTATGCTATAATGTTAGCCAAAAAAATTATATTTAAAACTGTATTACAGAAATTCTGATATTTAAAACTCTACTATATACTGATAGAAAGGTTATATCATTAAAGTATTTTGTATTTTATTTTATTACATTACTATTTTATATTTTTTATAATAATCTGCTTCTTCTTAAAAATAAAATAAGTAATATCCATTTTATGATTATAAGTAGAAAATAAAATTGAATTATATTCCCAGAGAAGTTACAATCTAGTTGATATATTAATATTATTCCCCTTCGGACTAATAAAATAGGCTTAAGTAAAAAAAAAAAAACGTGAATTATACATTTATAGTTTTTTTTATATTTTAATTATATCATGGGAATTTTATAATAAAAGTAATTTATTTTCAATAGTTGCAAAAAAGCATCAAAACTAAACAATTCCCAATCATCAGATTATCAATTTTTATAACATATTCAATCTGGTTCGTGAAGTGTAAAATGACATACACACAGCCTCACCCAGATCAAAATGTCTGTTTTACAAAAACAATGGAAAAGATAAAAAAAATAGGGATCAGCTATTGTCATCAAAATTTATTTTTGAAGATACTTGGAAGCTGTATAAACTTCTCAACCACTCAAATTTACATGAATAAACACATCAATTGTCAACATCCGACAATATTATATAACTTGAGTCTTTCAAGTTTCAATTGTTCAATAATTGTCTCAATTTTTTTCATTCCTTTAATTACGTTCTTTTATACAAAATGTAACCTTTTTTAGACGTAATAAAATTTGTTTTTAAAGTAAAAGCTGCAATATAAAAGCTACCTAAAGAATTGAATAATTTATTTGCCAATCCACAAATTTTATTTAAAAAAAACATACAGTGACTAACTATGAAATGTATCTATGAACATATTTAAAACGCGCGCATACCTCCCCCCTCCATATATATATATATATATTAACTTTTGAGTATGCATGGATATACTGCTGCTGCCTGACAAGAGGCAGTGTGGGTTAATAAATAAATAGTATTGTAGAAATATATTATTGATTACTTTTGAATAAAGTTTTGATAAATTTGATAAAAATATGTTTATAAATATGACCAATTTAAGATCAAATTATTTTTAGAATTTTTTTTTTTTAATTACATAATAGAATTTTTATTTATTTATTTAATCTATGAAAAGTTTAAAAATCAACAATTTTTAAAACTCATTCATATAAGGCAATCATTTTTTAGTTTTGGTTGATATTTTTAGTTTTGATAAGTTAAACAAATGAATTAGTATTAATTGACTATGCATATACACAACCAATTCATCGTAATTCATTTATTTATAAATTAATATATATATATTGTAATGGTAAGATTACGTATGCCTTGTTAACATGTTACAAAGTTCCACCACCATGTTCGAATGGCGGCATAACAGGTGGGTTCAGGGCCTGTGATACCGTATTCGAATATAGTAAATTTATTCACAACAAAACCTACATGACAATGCATCTATCATAACAATAGCATTATTTTCTAGGTCCGGTGGTCAGGTAAACAAGAGACTCTAATTAATGATTTAACCTTACGAACTACTACTATATTCTACTATTCATTGATATGAGAGATATTAATTATTATTTAAAATTAAGCAGACACAGACATGGATATAGATAATTTAAATATTTAATTGTGGTTAATTTACATTAGCAATATATTACGCTACCTGGATATCAATATTAATTACATTCCATGCCTCATGTTTAAGTAATGAAGGTTACGAGACACAGTACGAGATTTTAAAGAGGAGCGCATTCGTTCACAAAGCTATCATCCTATTTACTTTATCATTAACATTTTATTATAAATAATTTATTATAGATTAACATATGTGGAGGAGTGGAGCGAGACCCAGCATAAACTTTATAGCTATTATTAAAGTGACCTGCGGTAGTATGGATACTGCCGAGCTATAAGAGAATCGGCTTTTAAAAAGAATAATCGCAGAAGAAATGTAGGAGGTTGGTGGGATGATCAAACATCGGATCGGAGCCCTATAGGTCTGTCATGAGCACAGTATAGGTATGGGGTCTTTGCCTATCCATCCCCAACTGCATGACAAGGTAATTACTGCTGGAATATGAAGAGGGTCGGCCAAACGTCGGGTCGGAGCCCTTAGGAGTGGTCACGAGCGCGGTATCGGTATGGGGTCTTTGCCTATCCATCCCCGACTGCATGACAAGGTAATTACTGCTGGAATATAAAGAGGGTCGGCCAAATGTCAGGTCAGAGCCCTTAGGAGTGGTCACGAGTGTGGTGTCAGTATGAGGTCATAGCCTTTCCATCTCCGACCGCGTGACAAGGTTCCGTGCTATTATATATTTGTATGCTACTTAAGTGCGAGAGTAACACGTTGACAATACCTCTATTACTTTTCTGCGATATAAAAATTCATGTATCAATAACTAGCGCAGTTCATAACTCTAATGCAAACTCAATTATTTAGACAAATCTATCCCCAATCCCCACATGACTAGCATTTAATTTACTATCCTTAACCCCCCCTTCTTCTTAACATATGGCTATATTTAAGATTTAATTAACCTAGCATGAATGATAGCTCATCGACAAATACATTAATTAATAATAATAAGTCTTGTATTTATAAAATATATTAAAATAGTATATGATTCCCGAGTTGAAATCTATTAACTGATATGATTTATTATTATGATATTAGACTCGCAGAAGAGGGCAACCCTTCTGCGAATTATATAAAAATATCAGCTCGGAAACCACATGGGCATGAAATATAATCTTAGCAAATACAATAAAATTGGATACCCAAGTAGAATAATGATAGAGTAATTTACTAGGTTCATTATAAATAATATTATTACAGAAAATAGATTTAATTTTAGGATTACATAATAGTGGAAATAAAATGAAAGTATTATTTTAGAGATATAGAGTTCAATGAGAGTTCCAAACGAAATTTAATGTTGGATATCATGTTACCTTTAGTTCATTTCAGTGTGCACACTGTTTGGAGAGTCCGAGTTTCCAGGTTCAACAGCAGTTACATTTAGGAGGAGATTTTCAACGGAAGCAGCAGAATTGTAGGTTTATCACATTTTGTGGGATTTTAATATTGTATAGCCATCAGTCCGGAATAGCATAGCACGGCGCCTACTCTTGGCACATTGCTTGATATAGATTTTGGATCACGAGAAATATAACTGGACTTAACATTTCTGATTCTAACTTTTCATGATCCCCCCCAAAAAAATAATCAGTTGTGGCTTTTATTCTCTATTTCCTTATCTCGGAGATCCATCGAGCAATACGGCATCCATGCAGCTGTCTCTTGGGTTCGTGCCATACATCCCTTTAGGTCACGGATGTAATAGTCATACAGGTTGGAATTTCAATCTGTTTACTTTTACATTTTACCTTTTACATTTATAAAAGTTATTTTTAACAAACCTTTTTCTTTGTTTCCGTATGTTTAAAAATACCTTTTTAGCTCTGTCATCTTTTCCCCCCTCCCGCTATGACTTGCCTTTAATTAGCAGGGGAATTTTAAAACATCTTTATTTTAATTGAGAATTAGTTATTTTTATAATTTAAGCATTACCCGGATCTGACCTAAATTATAATATGTTTACATTTTAAAATATAATTATTGATTTTATTTATAATTTAAAATATTATTTAAACCTATCAGAATAATTAATAGGATTATTTAAATTTATATATCTTATGCATGGCAATTTAATAATACCTTGCAATGCATTATTTTAAAATAAGCTTATCGGAGTATGTGCACATATATAGCATTTAATTATTTATTTAAACACTTTCCAGATATTATATATTATTACGCTTTAATCCGATATTCAAGGTCAGAATCCATGTAAAACTCATACTAAAGGGGCAAGAGGTAGAATGATGACAGAACTAAGGTGAAACTAAGATTTGAATACAAATCTTACAGTTTCAATATATAAAGACAATATAAAATTAGAAATCCAACAGTCTTGATTCTGTAGTTAATCTAAGCTAATGATTTTGCAGTCTTGAATGAACATGAAGTAATAATAATTTATTGGTTTTCTCATTATATGTTTCCTTTATTTCTAAAAAGCTATTTATTGCTCAAAATTAAAATAAATATAAGCAATACATAATATAAATAACATACTGGCTGTTTCACATGATCACCATCTCATGCTAGCACATAACTGTATACTATATGGAGATTTTTTGCCTGTATAGTAGCTGCTTCTAAAAATCATCACATGATCACTATTTTTTATGCTTACTCTTAACTGTTAATAAAACAGGAAAAACTCTATATGTATTGCCACTCAGTGCAGCCACAGTAATCAATGGATACTAGAAAGCCTATACAAGTGAGGAACATTAGATCGTAATGTTTATTAAGCAAATATCTTTATAGTTTCTGATTTAGAGTCAGGAGCAAATATAAAATATGCAGTGCATCATATATTTATTGCGTAGCAGTGTACAATGTAATTATATAAATGCATTTGACCACACACAAATGAAATAATAGATCAATTTGAATGTCTAGTTATACTTAATATTCCATATTTTTATGCTATGTCAATATTTACAACATTGAGGAAACTGTTTCCCTCATTGACTTTGAAAGAAACCTTGTTCCAGATTATTTCTTTGATCAATTAAAGAAGTTTTTTTTATTTTGATAATTATATCATGCTGATCTTCCACTAATTTATACAGATAGTGATGGACAGGCTATGAGAATGGTCCAAGAAGCAAAAAAAAAAAACATCTCAATAAAATTATGGCAGGATGCTGGAGCAGTCATCCAGTAAGGACGTTATTAACACATGTAATTCCAAGTACAATTATGGTAAAGATTACCACAGACCATTAAACATTAAAATCTGAACTGCTTTTAAATAGGTAGTTATTAAATAATGAAAACTTTGTGTCTTATTGCTAAATTACAAACGGATAACTAGGTTCCATAAGTTAAAATCTGAAAAATTACAAAAGGTTGTTGGATAGTTATATGCAGTTTGTTGTTTCTCAATGATAGACACTAATAACCATAGACTAGTTTAGACAGCTGGTACTGCCATCTAGTTTCTTCATGCTTACTTAAATATCTGTAGAATGACAAAATGGATTAATGCTGTTATTGTGGATACCAATTGTAAGAAGAGATATGTGATGCATTGTGATAATTTATTATTGTCATATACCATAAATGTATTTTAATAACACATATTAATATTTTACACTCATGTATATACATCGTAAAAATTGTAATGCTTCAGGTACATAATTAAGACTTAGTATATTTTAAATATAATTAAAAAACAGTAAAAATATAACACCAATCTCAAACCCTATTATACACACAATTATCTGATCACAATGAAAAATACTTTTCTAAAATTTTTTTTAAAAAATCACTAAAGCAATAATACACTGCTTAAATAAACGTATTATATATTGCTTTTTTATCATTATATATATATATATTGTGCCCTTTTCTATAGGTCAGTAATAGTTCATAACAGTCAATTACTAAAAATTTTAAATTTTAAAATATGTTCTTTTAATACATTAATTATAGTTTGTCGATTATATTTTTAAAGTACAATTTAAAGCTAAAGAAAATACGTGGTATATAAAATTATAGCGAATTATTTAAAAAGTAGTTAAGTAAAGTTTAAAATATTGTTTCATATGGTTGTAAAAGCTGGCCATATTAAATAACACAGCTATAAAAATTAAAAGTATATTTAATAAATTTGATTTTAATAGTTTAAAACTGATAAGTTAATAAATACAGTGTTTAAATTTATAATCATATTTAATAATCAAAATTAATATAATATATTTTAAAAATAAACTTTATGATGGTGAGAATTGTATTTAATTCTATATTTTTTAATTTGTTCTTCCAAATTTTATATTATATAATATAATAAGGGTATCAATTTTATAAATCTGGGCAGAGAAATAGATTAAAAATTGTCTGTCAAAGTTATTAATCATGTGACTTGTATACTATATACTTTCACACACACACTTGTTTGAATTAATAACAAAGTTTAAAATATTTTAAAAGTTATATTATAGAATTGGATGGAATTGTCACCTAGCATAAAATAATAATAAATATTAAGTTAACTATCGTATGTAATGTTTTAAATAATGTAATAAAGACAAATACAGTTAATAAAAAAATTAAATATTTTGTTTAAATAAAAATAGATAAATGGAATAAGTTATTAAAATTGTTTTAAAAGTTATTTTAAATGTTTAAATAGTTTTAATAAAATAATAATTTATTTAAAAGTAATATTTTAAGTTCATTATGTCATAATTTTTGATAAACAGAGCAAAACTCTTCCATACAGTATTGCCACCTGTGCTAAACAGAGTAATCAATGGATGCCAGAAGGCTTGTGCATAAAATCCCTATCTAATGCCTACTCATCCAATATCCCCAGACTAGTTTCTGGCTTGTGGCCTTCGTCAGCGAGGAGCTTTGGATCTGAGAGCACTGCATCTAGATCTTAGGATCTAATGCAACCCTCTAGCAAACACCTTTTATCTCTACTTAACTACAAAACTATGAGAGTGAAATTGAAAATACAAAAAATATTTTCAATCTAAGCTCAATAGGTGTCTTTGGCTCTTTTACAACCATAGCCACCACTATCCTATTAGGCAGGATTGGTGTTAAACCATTAAGCATCACATGATCACATTTCCTATACTAGCACATTAATTGTTGATAAACAGAGCAAAACTCTCCATACAGTATTGCCACCTGTGCTAAACAGAGTAATCAATGGATGCCAGAAAGCTTGTGCATAAAATCCCTATCTAATGCCTACTCATCCAATATCCCCAGACTAGTTTCTGGCTTGTGGCCTTTGTCAGTGAGGAGCTTTGGATCTGAGAGCACTGCATCTAGATCTTAGGATCTAATGCAACCCTCTAGCAACCACCTTTTATCTCTACTTAACTACAAAACTATGAGAGTGAAATTGAAAATGCAAAAAATATTTTCAATCTAAGCTCAATAGCTTATATAGTCATATGGGTCACCAATCCTGCCTAATAGGATAGTGGTGGCTATGGTTGTAAAAGAGCCAAAGACACCAAAATGTATGGGTGCTGAACTGAGTTCAGACCCATATGACTATATAAGCTATTGAGCTTAGATTGAAAATATTTTTTGTATTTTCAATTTCACTCTCATAGTTTTGTAGTTAAGTAGAGATAAAAGGTGGTTGCTAGAGGGTTGCATTAGATCCTAAGATCTAGATGCAGTGCTCTCAGATCCAAAGCTCCTCACTGATGAAGGCCACAAGCCAGAAACTAGTCTGGGGATATTGGATGAGTAGGCATTAGATTAATGTGCTAGTATAGGAAATGTGATCATGTGATAAGTCATAATTTCTAAGTTTGAAATTCGATTCTACTTGAAATTGAAAATATGTAAATTTGTTCTCAAGCTAAAGTAAGAATTAACCAATAGGAATAGGTATTCTTACAGACTATAAATATGATTTACACGGGGTTATCGGGGGAGATTAATAATGTTTTGGAACCAAAGAAAGGTATATTAGCAGCTCTCAAAGAGATAGTATTTTTTTAAAATTTTTTATTTTAGTCAATTTTTTTTTTATTATAGTACTTTCTTATCGTTTATTTTGCAAAAAACTAATTGATAATTTTAAAAGTATTTTTTGCAAAAGAGAGTTTTAAAATATAATAATTTAGAAACTTCGTGGAAATGATTTTCTAATTTTTAAAGTACTTACCAGTCATATTTTATCTAAAAATTTAACCTAAACTTTGCAATAAAGGATGGATATACTACGAAATAAAATGGATATAAGTTGTAATGCTGAAAAAATGTTTGGAATATTTATTGATACAGCTTTATTAATATTTCACCGGAGAACTGTTTTGGTACATAAAAAATCACAGCTCGGACATTATACGGAGTCTAAAAAATGTATTGAAACGTATTATTTATAAGTTTATCCAAGATTTATTTTTTTTAAAAGTAGTAATAAGACAAATATATCTTATGAATCGTTTATATAATATGATATTGAAAGGAGTAAAATGTTATATCCTTTCTGAAGGTAACATTTTTTAAAAAATATTTTCAAGAATTAAAGAAAGAACCCAGGAGAATATGTTACAGAAGCGTTTTTTGATATTAAAATATCCGGTCTTAGAATTATTTAAAATGTATTTAGAAAAGATTTGTTTAAAAGTGCTTCAAGTTTTTTTATTTTTTTTATTTTTTAAAAGAGATTTATAAAAAATACCAAACGAAAGTTTAAATGTATCAAGAAGGAAACATATATAAAGAAGTGAACACATAGTTGAATAAAAGATGGATCCATGGAAATACAAATAGTACTTAAAAGTTTATTGAATATTTTTAAAGTTAAATTAGATGGATTGATGCATTGGATACACAGAGAATATTGGTAGAGAAGATTAAGAAGCTTCATGGGATTAATTAATATTATGATTTAATAATTATCATCCTAAATACTAAAACCAAGGATTATTTTCTATAAATTTTACTAAATGGATTAATAATTATTTTTATTTTAAACTTTAACACGCTTGAAGGAGAACATTTTTAAAAACTGTAGAGAAAATAATAAACATTTTGGACTTATCAGGAACTATCGTCAAGAAAATATGTAATTATAGTTTTGATTCCTTTTATTTTGTTAACCTAGTTTAAATCTAAATTTTTATATAAGATTAGGAAAAACATAAAAACATTAATTTATTAATATTAAAATTTTATAACATAACAATCTAATAATTTAGCTAAAAATATTTTAATATAAAATGTATGGGTGTGAATTTTTTTTATATCTGCAATGCTCAAGTGGATAAAGGAAACCTACTGAACATGATGACTAGATAAAGGTTATTGGTAATAATAATAACTATTGATAATTTATAGTGTATATATTTTTTTGTTTTCTTTAGATCATCCATAAATTGGAAGAATGAAGTGTAAAAGTTTTTTTACTTATATGTACCGCATTTCATACAACATTTTAAAAAACATTATGAGATAGGATTAATTTGAAAATATGCATACGACAATTTTTTATATTTTATTAGTAATATAATCCAACATAACAAATAATTATGTGATTCTTTTAAAATTTTCATGTTATGGGATATTCAAATCTTGTCTAAGTAGATTGTATATGATTATACATATAGAATAATGAAGTAAGCAGACTTTTCTTGTGGAACAGCTAGATTGTTTAACTATTAATGAATTTTATTTGTTTTATAAATGCAGATAGTTATTTATCGATGTAAGATGTGGAAAATCTTGAGAAATAATGTTGAGATAGTGGCTTGGAAGTACTTAGTGAACAGGAAACCAAAATGATGTTTTAAGAAATAGGATGTTATAAGGAATGGAAATAATATTTAGTCTTTATGTGAATATCAGCATAGTTAACAAAGCCCTATGACTGATGCACATTTTATTTGGACAGTGTTTATATTTCTTTAAATATTTGATGTTCTAATAAAGCTGAAGAAATAGCTTTAACATCGTCCCTGTACTAGAGGATATTAGGCAGGTAAATGTCATACCTCTTCACACTGCCATGATTTTGAGATATGTTAAAAGTAATACTCTAGCTTTCTTCCTTAATCCTATGCATCTGTTTTTGCTATCTTTATTGCATGTAACTGCATCGTTCAGTAAGATATGTTTAAGAGAAATGATAAATAATTTAGGACTTAGGTTATGCTATCATTTTGTATAAGATTGGTTTATTTGCTTAGAAGGAATAGGGCATTATAACTTAAAATTGAAGATCCAAAGTATCCTAAGGAAAGAAAAGAATCATAGAATATATTTTGAATTTTATTTCGGAAATGAAATATAAACTTTTTTAAAATAAAGTATCTAAACAAAGATATTTTATTTAAAGTGATAATAATTTTAAATGCTTTAGTATTATTTTTTTAAAGAGAAAAATAAGTATTGCATATTTTTAAAATATAATAGTACAAAGTAAATTATGTAAACAATATGCATAGTATATTTTTTGTTTATTGATTAACAGAAATATATTGATGATTACACTTATATCATACTAAAGTAAGGCTTAAAGAAGAATATATTATGATTAGTAAACATTGTGTGATAAATACTAAAATCTAGTACTGAATTTTTGGATAATATTTTGTGTAACATCTTTGACTTTGCAAGATGAAATTTTTTTTTAATATTTTGAGAATCCATACTCATTGTAAAATTTTGTTTTCTATAGAATATTTTTCTAAGTATGAATTTTTTTAAAAATAAGATAGTTTAATAATATTAAGGATAAAATGCTGTTGCTAATAAAGTAGATAAATATATTTGTAATAAGTTAACCATAATGAGAAACCAAATAGTAACATTTTTTTTAAATTTTGTCCTAAATCTAAATAAAGATATAATTGAAATATAAATTATTTTTTTTATAACCCGGTAGATCAAACTGTAAAGTAAAAAAGTTAAGGATATCCATTGTAAATAGTGTAAATAAATTGTTTATTTATTTGTTGTTAGTAATAAACTTTGTTAAATTTTGTTATTTCAAAAATTTTGTGTCCGAGTTATTTATTTCTCCACATCGCTGCATGAAATCATGATATATGCATAATAATTGAAACAAATATATAATTTTGCACAAAAGATAAATAGAGAATTATTTTAAAAATTTTAAATATTTTATTGGTATTCATTATAATTAAATAATCATAATCTTACATTATTTTATTGGTCATAAATCAGTTATCACAATATTATATTAAATTATATGCTATCAGTTGCCACACATATTTTGTTTGTCAGATTATTAAAATGCTGCCACGTATTTATTATATCATTACATGAAGATATAAGATCATATTATATTATTTCATTATTTTATTATGGTAATAAAATTATAGTAAAAAGAAAAGATATACAGAATTAGTTAAACAATGAAGAATATTATTACTGTTATTTATTATTATTAGTTTCAGTGTAGTAGATTATGACATAAAATCCCTTCTCATATTTTACTACCGTATTTTTATTAACTTAGAATAAACTTTATGAACCTGAGATTATTTTATTGAGCTAGATTATTACAAATAGAAGATTAAGACTTAATTATTAGTTTAATCCTAGTGAGTAGAAGTTATTAAAGTCGTAAGAATACTATGAGTTTGTTATTTGAAATAGTAATAAAAGGGGGGATAGTGTTCTTATGCCATTGAGGTAGTATCCTGTGGGATATTGGCTCAATGTAATCTATCTTGTCACCTGTATTTTCACTTCAAATCTTATGAAAATATTAAATATTTATTTAATTTATTTTTATAAACTGAACCTTATTCGTATTTTAAATTTGAGCTAGTGAAATATTTTAATTTTAATGCTGAATATTTTAGTTATTAATTATTAACTGAGATAGAACCCGTTTTATTTTATATCATATACTATTCTGAAGTGAGGATGCACGAGATTACAGGTTAGATTATGGCCCCCAATGTGGTTGGCATGATGTGTAGTGGAGCTACACATAGTGTAGGTTAGAATATATATATATATATATATATATATATATATATATATATATATATATATATATATATATATATATATATATATATATATATATATATATATAGGGATTTGAACTCAGACTTTCAAACTCCCCACAGCTATCCAATCCATTCTTATACAGCTGATACACATGAGCACATACATCTGAAAAAAATAAATGATCTCCAATATGCGTACTTCATGCTGAATCAGCACTCATCAGTTAGTCCAAATCACCATCCTCCATACACATATATAATGACTGCTGAGTTTATATTAAGATATTAAATCTTCAAATTTTAATGGACAAGCTTCAATCTTTTCCACTCTTCTACTCTTTGGATATCCATATCATTGAAAATCTGACGATGAAATACTCAAAGCCCTTGATGATGCCAACATTATTGTCTTATCCATGTTGACCTTAAGTCAATCTGACCCCTCACACATAGGATCTTAATATGTCTATTTAATTATATTGCATTCTGTATTATTAAAATATATATGAGGAACTGTTTATATAAAACTTGACCTTGAATACTGCAGTAAGATACAATAAGCAACCATTAAATAGTGCTTAACACAAAAGAAAGAAAAGGACACTCATCATCAGATATTTCTATTTTCTATTGGTAAGTAACGGAAGATTTTTTTTACTTATTTTATTCTCTAGTTAAGTTACCTAACTTTCAAAAAAATCCCTAAATAGTTGAAAAAAAGTCATCTACAGGTTATAAGTTTGACAGTTAGATATAAAACATACCCTATATATGTAGATATATTAATGTCAAAATATGAGATTAAAGCAAAAAATAAAAATTTTAATCAATCTCAAATATTAAAAATGTTAATTTGAACTCTCATCAAGATCTTTAATAGTTATATTTACAAGATTTGGTTAAAATGTTAATTTTCAAAATGGTAACAGATATCTGAATGCAAAAAGACATAGGGTAAAAGATTACAAACCTAATTTAACTTTCTGCAAGAAAAATGATAAATAAGTAATAGCTCTATGTAGAAAATGCACTCTACGAATTATAACAGGATTCAGGTGAATTATATTTCTATGAATTACAACCGAAACCAGGTGAATTGTATTTTTTTTTTTTTTTAAAATATTTTCAGAAGCCATTTGATAGGTTAAGCAGCTGTTTAATTTTACCAGATTAAAAAAAATAATGATAATTTTTTTTTGATCCATTTTATTGATTTTAACTCAGAACAGGTTTTGTTTGTTCATGTTTTAGAAGAAACTAATATAATAGACGATATTCTCTTGGAGTCATTGATACCAGCAGAAAGCTTTACTGCAGGGGTCCCCAACCTTTTTGCACTTAGGAGCACATTCTATAATACTAGCCAGGTGGCGAGCACCATTTATTTTTCCAACCAGGTGGCGAGCATCATTTATTTTTTCAATGTAAATTTATAGTTGGATATTGTTAATAATACACATAATATACAAAAAAAATATTTATTTCAAAAATAAAATTTTAACTTATAATTAACGTTTATATTTTTACGCTGTAAAAGTATAGTATGCCCTACAATTTAATTACAATATAATACAATAATTTATAAGAAATTTTAAAAATTAAATTTATTTGTATCAGATAAATAATTTTTTATCGTGTTCGGATAGCGGAGGGCACACGTAAAATGATCTGCGGGTGTCATGGTGCCCGTGGGCATAGAGTTGGGGACCCCTGCTTTACTGTAATGACGTATATGTTTTTTTTTTTGTAGACAGAAAGAAAGTACAATAAAAATTTAAACTTTAAATAGTAAACTGATATATTATGTGTCCCAAAACCAAAATCAGTAGTGATTGAAAAGACTATTTATATTCCCATGACATCCAACCCAAAAAATGTTAATTGCATTAAGAGATATTCTAGAACTTAAATAAATTGGTATCCAAACTGAAAATCAATTAAAAATAATTAATTAACTGATTGATATAAAACCCATATACAATCTTACATTGTAACTTTGATAGATTTTCTTGCATTTTGTATATTAAACTAGAAGACTAAATCCAGTACCATGCTATTATTCTATTTATGTCCCATTTGAGTGGATGCATCTTTGCGAAAGTTCTATAAAGTCAAAAATAAATATTTCTAAGATAAAGATGGTTAATAATGTCATCTACATATATAGAATGTATAAATTTACCAAGAAGTATCATATTACTTTAACAAGCAATTTGTATTTTACTTTAACAAATTCTTAAATATATTTTTTATAGTATGTCTGAATAAAGTTTTTTTTAATACAAGCTATAAATTATTTTGTCAATTTTTGAGTTAATTATTTGTTGCAATTAAAAATTTTGAATTGTATGGGGTAATGGTTATTAATCTGATTAGCATAATATAACCTGGGTTTAAATCCAGGTAAAACTTGGATTTTTTTTTGTTTTAGGTTGAGAAGAATTGTTAAACAAGATGGAAATTTATTTCAGGTATTATGATCAGCCTAATTTAGGTAGTCACCAGATTGTTTTGTGAAAAATGGGGATCTAATTAATATAAGTTAGAAGATAAAAAAAAAAAAATCCTGCTAAAACTGTCATCTTCGGACAGTAGAATATTGTTTTCTCTTTATTAATTCTCTGCAGAAGTAAGTTATATAAGGCTATTTTATCATTTCATTGTAATAAATATAAAGAACTGGAATTGACTATTCATGGTGATTTTTAAATCATTTACATTTTTTGGTTAGAGTCTAATGCAAAGTAATTGTTTTGTTACAAAATCATCATCATCATCATCATCATCATCATCATCATCATTATTATCAAACATTGTCGATCCATTGCAGAATGAAGGTCTCTTCTGATCTCTAGCTTCCCTTTTCTACATCAGCCCAGCACACTTCTTTATTTTACTCATCCATCTCACACATGGTCGCTTTCTAGGTCTTTTAAAACCTATTGGAATTATATATTTTTTTACCTTGCAAAAGCAAAATATTGTTAAGCTTCCAATAATATATAAAATGACTTAAATTATCAGCTTTAGTCTAAAAATTTTAAAGTATATTTCAAAGATCAAATTTTTTTGTAATACTTTTATTACAAAAAAATGTATATAAAATATTTTAAGTTGAATAAAATGTTCAATATTTATTTTAATGCTTTCACGTAAATTGATTTACATTTGAAATAATTTTTATTTTTATGACATTCATGAGAAAAAAATTAAAAAATAGCAAATAGATCTCAAAATATAAAAATACACGACATTTAAATATATATGTACATAGGGTTTCTTTTTTTAACAGAGAATCATATGTATGTTTGTTAAGTTCTCTACGTGATAACAGCTTGAGCGAGATGTGGTCACGTGACATTATTTACCCATCATTGGTGATAGTTTGCTATTGCTTAAAAATCCTCTTAATATAATAAATATTAGCATAGTTTTAGACCATATCATTAACATTATATATCATTTTTGAAAGTAGTAAAGCGTTCACCCCCCATCTTATTATTACTAGAGTTAAGATTATTATTTTTCATTATATTTCTGATATTAGACATTCTAATTTTTGATATACATTTATAGACTTTTTTAGGTAATACATTTTTTCTTGTTATAAAATACTAATATAATTTTTAGCATTTAACTAATTTTAAAACAGAGCTATATCATTCATACCAGGATTAAGTTTTATTTATATGTTGAACTATTTCCATCATCTAATATGAGTATTGAATGTCTTTTCAAAATTTAACTTTATTTAAATATTCCAAATACATTAAACAGTTAGTAATAGCGCACAAGTTAGTATATGCACAACGTTTTGAGAGGTATTATTCTCCCCTCTTCTTCACGTGTTGCTAGCCTGACCAATGACAATACTAGCATAGGAATCGAACCTGGATCCTTAGATTCTTGAGTATTAAATTTTAAGACAATGCTTTAACCAACTGAGTCATCCTGCCAAAGGCAACATTCAGTAGAAATTTTATATACTTATCTATGAGGTTTCTCCTGATTTTTCCACCTTTTTCTAAGAGCAAAGTTGATTAGTGGTTTTCATACATTATGTACAGTCACACTATGGGATTTTTTTGCCATTGTGATGTGAGCAATTCTTTAAATTTTCTTCTTTGTATCTTTTCTTCTCTATCCAATATTTTGTATTTTCCCAATTGAACATATGTTCGTTGGTACATACATGGTTTGCTATCTTAGAAGCTGCTCACATAACAAAGGCAAACAATCCCATAAGTCAATCTAGTGTGACTATACATAATATATGAAAACTACTAATCAACTTTGCTCTTAGAAAAAGGTGCAGAAATCAGGAGGAATCTCATAGACAAGTATATGAAATTTTTACTGACTGTTGTCTTTGGCAGGATGGCTCCGTTGGTAAGAGCATTACCTTAAAATTCACTACTCAAGAATCTAAAGGCTCCAGGTTCGATTCCCATGCTAGTACAGTCATTGGTCAGGCCAGAAAAACCTGAAGAAGAGGGAGAATAATACCTCTCAAAACATTGTGCATAGACTAACATGTCTTCTATTACTAACAGCTGAATATATTTGAATATTTAAATAAAGTTAAATTTTTCTAAAGACATTCACTATTCATATTAGATATGGAAATAGTCTAACATATAAATACAACTAAAATACCATCATCACAAACCTTCAGGAAAACAGGATTATGTTTACCTTTAGAAATACTTATCAATTATTAGTTTCTTACCCATTACTTAGTTTTAGATTTCAGTATAACTGGGTGGAGTATGTAAGAGATAAAAATTGATTTGTCATTTACATGTGGCTGATATGAGTTGTTATTACTGAGTTAATTTTTGGTAAATAAACACAGTTAAAAGAGTAATATTTATAAGTATATAAGTTGTAATAGTAACAACAATTTATTTTTAATGACTATACTCAAAACGTATGAGTGCCCAATGGCAACACTAATCTCCAATTGTTGTCTGAATTGGTGAAGACTATTATTGCCTTAAAAATATGCATTCAGCAATTAACTATTTGCATTTGATTTTCTGTCTAGGAAATCTAAACTTGTATAGATAATAAATCTAAACTTGTAATGGTGGACAATGATGATGATGATGAAATGTAAATTAAAACTTTTTAAGATCCTATTTTAATGTGTCAGTATTCATTCATTCATAAGTTTTTTATTTTAATGAAATGAATAAAAAATGATATATCTATATATATGTAAATGAATAAAGTGATGATGATGATCAAAAAATGTTACAGCTTGGTAACTAATTTTGAACTGGTACTATGATACACTATCTGATAAAATAATAATTTGAAAATTTAGTATATGATAATCATGAAACTAGTTGCTGTTGCTACCAATAAGTCTTTATTATTTGAAATCTCCCTGTTAAATTCTGACTAAATTCTAAAGTGAAACAAATTTTAAATGATGAAACTGATTTAAGTTAAATCATTTAATCTTGACATTATTTAAATTTTAAAACAATAAAAAAATTTACTTCAAAGACTGCTGCTTTATTATTAGATATGATATGTTGGACTATTTTTGTAATCTATGAGTGAATGTTGAATGTATAGAAAATTTTAAACTTTATTTAACCTTTCCAAATGCAAATAACTTACACACAAATAAACAACAGGTTAGTAATTACATGACGTTTTGAGTAGTATTATTCTCCACTCTTCTTCAAGTATGGCTGGCCTGATATGCACAGTGACAGTATTCAATTAGAAGTCAAATTAGCATCTTTAGATTCTTGAATATCAATTTTAAGGCAAACACTCTAACCAACTGAGCTATTCTGTCAAAGGTAACTTACAGTAGAAATGTGATATATTTATATATGAGGGTTAGTTCAAATCCTCCTGAGTCCTTCAATTTTTTTTTTGAACCAATCATATATAAATATATCATTTCATTTTGAATTACAAGTGCAAAATTAATTCAACCCACATCTTTGATGCCATCCCCTTTAGATAAATATAATAATGACTATTATTAATCGTCTGTCAAAGGTTTAGTCTTTCACATTATTATTATATCATTTTCTTGTGTTTAATGAATTAATAAATTTACATTTGTTACTATCATTTCATTAGATTTGAAAATTACTTGTAGTAAATCGAAAGATTTCACGTTGTTTATTTATATATAATATTTAGTGAATTAAATGTGGTGTTTAAAGCTTCACACTCTTAGTTCAAAATGCTTGAGTCTGGCTTGTTTATATATAAATTTAAGTAGAGAAAAAGGTGGGACCATCTTTTTCTCTTAAAATCTTTGCCTTGTGTTTGAATTGAGAGTTCCCTGTGCAGTCATTATTACATCTGATTGGTTGTCTTATAAGCATTTTTAAGACCCATCTGTCAAAAGTTTTAGCCTTTCACGTTATTAAACTAAAATTTGTGATTTAATATATTTATAAACATATATACAATATTTAAATATATGTATATTGTTTATACTAAACTTAATATATTTATCTTTTTCACATGTATGTGGTCATGTGTATTAGTTGTATAAAATAAATTGGATAGATGTAGGGAGCTTGAAAGTTCGAAATTTAAGTCCCTTAAATATATACAATACATCCAACATTACTAACAATATCCATTTATATTTGCAGTTGAGGTCAACCTAAATTGAACAACTTTTTTTTAATAGCAGTGTTGTGAGTGAATAAACAATATCAATTTAAAAATTAATGCAGATAGAGCAGTTGGATTTCCTATAAAACAGGGGTGGGAAAATAGCAGCCCGAGGGTCATATGTGGCCCACTAAGAGTTTTTATGCAACCCGCCAAGAAATCAAAATCCACCTTGAACTGAGATATCCTTTCCATATGCGGCTGAAGATTCATCTCATATTTTCCACTAGGATGGCCACATCAATACACATGTGCAGTGCAGATATGGTGTGCAGTGCTTTTCCAGTTAATCTAGTTAATTTCAATTTTGTCTTTGCATGAGCAAATATATACATTTCCAATTTTAGTGAAACCATGAACCCACCGAAAAAATGTAAAATCGGTGATGAATGTCATGTGTTTAATGAAGAATGGACAAACAAATAGTTCTTTGGTAATACAAGAAATAAAATAGTGTGTTTATTGTGTCATGAAAAAAGCTGCGGCCCTTCGCTTTGACAAAATGGTCCCCAATATGGCCCTTCACCAACCTCTGCAGCCCCCGAGCCCACCCCTGCTATAAAATATAACAAGCAAATATAAAGAAATAATTTGAAGATTGTTTTTATTATTGATATAAAAAAAAAAGTCTATTAGTTGTAAGATATATAGGAAAAAAAGAAATTGATTATTAAAAAAAAATTAGGAAGTATGAATGTTTGAAGAGTAGAATAATAAATTATAATGCTTGGAGATAGTTCTTTGAAATGATGTAAGACGGAGCCACAACTTTTAATATATAATTAATGTCGAGCATTATATATATATGTGAATTGCTTTATTTTATATGTGTAATTATGGAGGAGCCGACTACCTGAGTTGAAAAATAAAAATGCAATTAATAATATTGGCGTAACATTTTTAGAAAAATGATTAATTAGATATTTTATCAAAAATATCTATTTTATTGCTTAAATGATTTTCTAATTATATTTATTTATTGTGTTTGTATATATAAAGAAATCTGTTGAACGTATATGCATTGATTCGGTACTTGAAGATTTATTATAGATCAGTGACACCTATAAATCTTCGGAGGAGTTGCATAAAGGTTTTTTTGAGCAAAGAAACAAAATCCTGCTATTGAGTTGTTAAGGGTAACCCGATGTTTAGGCAGATAACTAATGTTGACGGAAATAATTAAAAAGCCCGACATATGGCTTTATTTACCAAATGTAATTTAGTATTAGTCGAGTATCTTAGTAGAAAGAGGAAAATGATTGATATATTAGTTACATAATTTTTTTTTATTTACTTTAATCTTGCCAGTATAATTGAAATAAAAAAAGACATTAACTAAATATTTTATCTGTAAAAACTCAGTTTTATTGTTTATAAGATTTAATAATTAATGTAAAATAAATACAGAGTTTAAATATAAACTTTTAATAATATTTCTTGTATCAAGTATACTTTCGACATTTTCACGTCATATTCATTCATGGTCAGTCTGCATATATATTACAATTACCCAGAAAAGAGAAAAAAATATTTGGTTATAATTATATATATTAAAAGTATTTTGTTAATTCTTAGTAATAGACCCTAAAAATCAATCAAAGATCGGCCATTCATCAATGATTTGTTTCCATCACAAAATAAATAAATGAATCTCAGATATTTTAATCTTCCTTATGGTAAATATATCTTAGTTTGTCATAAGTTGATGAGATATGGCTCAGTAAAAAGGGTCAAACTAAAATTCAAGATTAAATTCTCTTGCATAACAGGACCCTCTATCTTCATTGATAAATTTGTGGTAGTAACATCAGACAGATTACGTCCTTTCATATTTGTAGGAGCCTAGTCATGTTTCTAGTTATTCTGATACCCCCAGTAACAATGTCAGATAATTGGTAGCAAAATTAAAAATAAAAACCTTAGACTATCTTAAGATTGAGTAAAAATAATCTCCGAATTAATTTAAAAATCATTAAATTTTTATTAGTTTTATGTATTTTTAGTGTATGGTGTTTAAAATATCAATAGACTTCATTAAATAAACAAATCACTGCATGCCTTAAGCATCAATATTTTTTAACTTTTATAATTCAAATTCCAAATAAATTTCATTGTTTAGAGGACATTAAACTGTTTGAGTGTTATATAAATACAAAAGGATTCATTAGTCAGTTTAATAGACCACTGTTTTAAGTTTCACATTCTATTTGGAATAATCAACTGATTTGGCAAAATATATTATCTTTTCAAAAATTGATTAAATTATCTAGATATAAAGATTATTTATAAGCCAGTTCTTTGGAAAAAGTAATTCGGCATGACTATACAACTGTGTTCTACTACTATTATTACTTGATATGAAGTATATATGAAGTTCTTCTTAGATTTTTACTTACTAGTATTAAGCTTTACTTAATAATAAAAGGGCATTCTATGATTCATTTTTAAGGGCTTAAAAAACTAAGCACAGCAGATTTCCAATGTCCACTCCAAATGTTCATCTTATTCACATGAGGAAAAAATATATGGCTAATCTCTATGTTCCATTGATCATTATGGTAAATACCTGATAGTTCTTGACTGAACATCAGTTGGGTTTATTAGAAGGCTGATTAAATGTGTGAATGTGTCTGTGAATGCTCATTAGAGTGTATGTTTAGAGTCATGACAAACAAATATAAATTATAACCTCATATCCCAGATGATGTACAAAGAGAGGAATTGGAGATTGAAAACACATAATATTAGAACAGGTTATAGAATTAAATTACCATTCCATGATATCCTTTAATTAAGATACTTACAACAATAGATCACATTCAAGTGAGAACATTTGCATGAAATTGGAAGATGAATTATTTGATAACCATGTCAAAGTTTGTAAAAGTAAAAATGAAATGACAAGTGGTTAAAAAGGTGAAAAACCATAAATATCAGAAAGCAGAAGTAAAAAGAAATTCATCATTAATAAAAAAAATGAAATATTGTTGTCATGTGATATCTATAAAATGGGTCAGGGTGTGTGAAAACTATTATTGAAGCCATAACTAATGGTCATCATGAATTGTAATAAACACGATGAATCAACTTTAAAAATGATAAGGAGAGTGGCTTTAGAAGGTAGTAATCTGATATTTGAAAATGAAATTGGCTGCTGCTGATGATGATGATAATGATGATGATAATAATTTAATTTAATTTATTAAACATATAATCTCCTTGTGATAAACAAATCACGCATGGAGCTTAACAAAAATACATGTGCAAATAAAATAAAAAACATTAATATACAATAAAATTATTAAATAAAAATAAAAAGTTTTCGATTATCATCAATTATAATCCAGTTCATAATGAATTTTCTCAAAGTTTTCCTTGATAGGTCATTAACATTAAATACTATGTTTCTTATAAAAATATTATAAAATCTTGGACCAAGATAACATTTCTGATGTCTGTTTTAAAGTTCACTGGTTCAAATAATAAATCAAAATCATTTGATCTAGTCACCATTATTGACGAAGAATTATTTTTATTCATTCCTTTGTATTTAATATAATAACACAAAATATTCACTAAAAATAATTGCTGAATAGTTAAAACTCAAGCACACTTAAATAATTCAAGTCTTGGCAAATACAAAGGTTTAACCAAAATAATTCTTAACGTAAAATTTTGTAGTGTTTGCAACGACTTCAAAAAATATGCTGCAGTGCCAACCCATAATGTTATACCATAACAAAGTCTGCTTAAGAAAATTTGTTTATATATACTTAATAGGACAGATTTATTCAAACAATCTCTTAATCTATAAAAAAGAAAATTAAGTTTTCTTAATTTTACTTGAAGCCAAAGAATATGTTTATCCCAATGTAAATACTCATCCAAAACCAAGCCAAAGTAAGAAATTGTTGAAGTCCTGGTAATTTTCTGACAAGACGTTTTATTAACATAAGGCAATTGAATTAACAAGTCTTTTGCTGGAATGTTGTTAAGAGAATACATTATGTAATTACATTTATTAATATTTAGCAATAATTTGTTATTGTTCATCCATTGTGTAATTTTAAATAAATCTTCATTCACAAGTTTCTCAAGTAAACTATATGAAACTGCTGAAGTAACCAAAGCAGTATCATCTGCAAAACAAAAAATGTTAGAATGAAGAGAAAGATCAAGCAGATCATTAATATAAACAGTAAATAACAATGGTCCCAGGACTGAACCTTGAGGAACTCCATATCTAATTATTTCAGAATCACTCAAAAAATTATTAATTTTCACAAATTGGCTTCTATTACTTAGATTTAAACCATTCAAGCATAGTACTCCTTATGCCACAATGGTGTAACTTAATTATTAATATATCATGTGGAACACAGTCAAATGTTTTCTGCAAATCTAAATAAATGCCTATAGTTTTGTAACCTTTTTCTAAAGATTCAGTGATGATTGAAACATGTTCAGATAAAGCCAGTTCTGTAGATCTTCCTGGCAAAAATCCAAATTGATTGTTTGAAAATAAATTATATTTTTGAAAAAACAAAACAATTCTGTTTTTTACACACATTTCCAAAATTTGAGACAATGTTGATAAAATAGAAATTGGCCTGTAGTTTTCCAAACATTCCCTATTGCTACTCTTAAAAATAGGTGTAACAACAGCAGATTTTAAACAATCTGGAAATATACCTGAATCAATAGAAGAATTAAATAAAAAAGATAAAATTGGTAAAAGAATGGAAACATTTTCAATTAATATTTTTACAGAAATACAATCCAAACCAATACATTTCTTATGTCTCATTTTATAAAGAGAATCTAAAATTTCACAATCTTCAATCTCTTTAAAAACAAAAGAATTCAGGATAGATTTCTCATATTGAAAAACATGAGAACTGCAATTATTGTCAAAACTATTCATTAACAATTCCACACAATGTACAAAATATTGATTGAAATGATCAGCTATTAGTTTTGAATTATTTAAAACATCAATAGATATTTCATTAATCTTTAGTCTAGAAATTTGTGAAAATCCTTCTTTAAAAATAAATTTTTTTAACAACAGTCCAACAGTTGCTTAATTTAGTTGATTTTAAAGAATCAATTTGAGTAGAATAAAAAATCAATTTAGCTTTGACTATATCTTTCTTTATTTCTTTATCAAGAATCTTTAGCTGAATTTTTAAATCTTCATTAACAGGAAACTTTTTGAAAAGCTTGTACAATTTATTCTTACTGTTAACTTTTGATATTAACTCATTTGTAATCCAATCATGTCTCTTCAGATCTTTCTTTTTATATGTTTTATAAAAGAACAATAATCTACAAACTCCTTCATCTTGTCAACAAAGAATGAAAATGCACAATTTACACCATTCAACTCAAAGATTAAATTCCAATCATATTTAGTAATTAAGGATTGCAAACGATCATGAGATAAAAGTTTAAAACACTTTTTACTATGAGAAAAATTCTTTTTAAAAGTAACAACAATTCCTCTGTGATCTGTAAGACACCAATCCAAAAAAGATGTTTTCAAAAGAATATTTTCAGGACATCTAGCAAAGACATGATCAATAAGTGAAGATGATGAAGATGTAACATGTGTAGGATGAAATAAATATTGAATAAATCCAAAAAGTGACAGCATATTTAAATAATGTTGAGCAGCAACAGAAATTTCACCAGAAATATCAATGTTCAAGTCACCAACAAGAATAATGAATTTATCATTTAATTTAGTAAGCAAATCATCAAATTCATCACTAAAGCTTTCAACTGTATGACTGCAAGACCTATATAGAGCAATAAGTGTTAATTTGTCTGAACCTAAAATACAATTTAAAACAAGACATTCAGAAGAATCAAAAACTGCATCAATTGAAGTCACACAAAGCACTGATTTATAATAAACTAAAACTCCACCTGACCTATTATTAATTCTAGAATTAATAATTGATGTATATCCCTCTAACTCATACAGTCCTTTTTCACATTCCTTAATCCAGATCTCAGACAAAATTATAATATCAAATGAATAATCAAGTGAATGTAAAAGAATTAACTCATCAAGGTGTTTCCTCACACTACGAATATTTATATGAAAAATCTTAAGATTTTCAATAGCCAAATTATCTTTTTCCGTAACAATATTTTTAAAAGATAATCCATGTCATAAATTAGACAAATCCGATTCAGAACGAATCCTAATTGCCCTATCCCCAGTATCTTTCCTCAACCAAATTTTCCCATCTTTAATCCAAACAAACCTATACTCATTTTCTTTAGCCATTGAACGAACTTTCCAAAATAATTTCCTATTTTCAGGCAACAAATCTTCATTTCAAATATATACACTTATCAGCTGTAGCAATAGGCAAAACATCAGATAGATATAATTTAATTCTTTTACCTCCTAACAAAAATAAATCTCTTACCATTTTACTAACAAAATTAATTTTTATTACAGGCCTAAAACTACCTCCATATTTTAATCTATAAATAGAATTAATATAATTTTTATTAAAGTCTGGCAATTCTAATTTTTTAGCTATATTTTCAACAATATTAAATAAATTTTCTTCATTACCATATTCAACACCAACAATTTCAATATTGTTTTCTAATCTTTGCTGCTTTAAATAAAATACTTCTTTTTTCAAATTACATAACAAAGAATCTTGTGCTTTTACTTTTTTTTGCATTTCATTAAATTCTCTAATCAATATTTTTATATTATTTTGAACTAATTCAAGTTCTAAAGTAAGTTTAGCAAAAGATTGAGATAAGGAATCAATATTATTCTGTAAAACAGGCAGCATATCAAGTTTTCTATTCATCTGCTGAAGTAATTCAAGACTAGAATTATTATCTAAAGAATTAGACAAGGAATCAGAACTAGATCCATCATTTAAAGTCAAATTTAAATTAGTTCCTGCTCTACAATTTTTACACCTCCATAATGCTTTATTTGTAGATGACATATTTTTAAATGTCTTTTCACTTACTGTACTACATTTAAAATGAACATTTCCATTACAACCCAGACAAGTTATAAAATTTTCACCAAAAGAAAGAGCTAAATGACAAGAATTACATTTATCCATAATAATAAAATGTAAAGTTTTAAAAACAAACAAACAAATTAAAACTAATTAAAATTCCAACAGAGATTAAAAAGTAAGATAATTAAGAATCAAAAGTAAAGATAAAAATAAAACCAAAAAGAATAAAATGAATCAAATTTAAAAAAAAAATTCCAACAAAGATAAAAAACTAAGATAAAAAAAATTCTAAAACAAGATAAAAAAAAATCAAAAAGAATATAATAATAATAATAATATTTGAGAAGCTTATTTAGTTTTTTTCACATGTCACTTTGAATGTTAGTTGTATGAGAGTTTTCTTTGCAGCATTCACAGCATTGATGGTTGTTTTAACAATGACCATGTTGCTGCATATAAGTGGGAGTTGGTTATTATTTTATATCTATTTCGAATGTGTAGCAGTTTGTTGCTAAATGTAGCTGGGTGTCATCTGGTGTTATTGCCAATTAAGAAAGTACATCGGGTGCACCAGTACACATATAGAACAAATGTGGCTGCCCTAATGCTAGGTATTGATCTTCCCTGAAAAGCAGCTATTATGTGATTAATGATTGTACCCGTTTTTCTGTAAGTGTTACACATCATCTGTCATGTTTGGTTAAGTGCTACACATTGATAAATAAAGTGGTCCAGTGTCTCTTCTGCTTGATGGCAGGCAATGAAATTGATTTTCATGATAAAATCAAAGTATTTGGGCTCTAGAGCCCATTTTTTATATTCCTTGAGTAGTCTCTTGTTGTTAATTCCTAGCATAGGTTGTATAACATTAGTATCTGCTTCTCTGTTTATTAAACCATAAATATCCCAGTATGAATACTTATGCAAATACTGTTCTGGAATCTTGTCTGTGGTTTTGCATTGGTATATAATGTTGGTGAAAAAGGAACCTTTTGGAGGTGGTCTATCTGTTGGAGTAAATTCTAGAAAGTGGTTAATTTTTGGATATTTGGAAAGTATTGTGATTATTGAGTTCCTTAACTTTTGTATAAAAATATTGATGTTGTGCAAGCCAAGCCCATTTTTATGAGGGGTTGGCTAAGTTTTTTTGTGGAAATTGCTACTGTTTTTCTGGCCCAAAGTAGTTTATTATATATCGTTTTAATTTTTGAAATGATTATTTTGCAGCTCCTCAAACTTTAGAACTCTGATTATTTTTGCTTTTTTATTTTTTATATTATTATAGTCCATTAACCACAAAGTGTAACCACTAAATTCATTTATATGTGTTTACTCTAATATTATTCATTATATGTTAAATTTCAAATTTTCTAGATGTAAACTTATGTAAACCATTGAGATCAATAAAGCCTTTATTGAAATGTAGTAGTAGTAGTAGTAGTAGTAGTAGTAGTAGTAGTAGTAGTAGTAGTAGTAGTAGTAGTAGTAGTAGTAGTAGTAGTAGTAGAAGTAGTAGTAGTAGTAGTAGTAGTAGTAGTAGTAGTAGTAGTAGTAGTAGTCAAGATGGCCACCATGCCTCACAAGCATGTCGTTTTGGCTCCAAAATAATTTTAAAATTTTCATTGAAATTCTACTATTTGAGTCTACTTGTGGTTGATACTTTTATCATTATAGTTTATTACACTGGAATAAACAATTAGGTAGGTAAAATCTACTTCCTTTTTTAAAATCTGACAGATTTAATTTATCTGTTCTATAACTATGGAGTCGAAAGACTCGTTGCTTCTAAATCAAATGACAAACGTAAGTGAGCCTACAAATAATTCTGTTATGTCTAATAATAATTCATCATTTCAAAGTGAAGATGTTCAAATTACAATCAATAACCAAAACAAATCGAATAACACAATTCAAACTAGCAATCAAGTGAAACCGCAAGCGAAGATAATGAAACCTAAGAAAACGTTCGGCTCTGTTAACGTTCAAACGAGCATGCAAGAGTCTATCGAAAACATGGACAGTTTCCCAGAATTACTGAAAACAACTAATAATATTAATGCTAATAACCTTATGCAAGAATCAGACAATAATCAACACTGTTTCAAACAAGATCTGAAGGAAAATCAAATAAAAGAAAATAATTCGTATGCTAGAGCAGTTAAATCTCATGCCGATAATATTACCAGTAACGTGCAGAATTCAACTGAATACTTAACAGAAGTATTAGGCTTAGAAAATGATAACGAAGACGAACAAAATAATGTAAATATAATTCCAGATGATACCCAATTAATTACTTCGGAATTATATGCTCAGTACACAAATAATTTTAACCAAACCATACCCCAAAGTCTTTTTAGATCATTCCAAAAATTTTATAGTGAGAAAACGTTAATAATGGCAGTTACAAACACGGAATGTGATTTATTTAAATTTCCTATGGATGAATTTTATCAACTTTTGATGAAAAAAAAATTATGGACATTTATTTATAAAATATTATACCATCCTAATAATAGAAATTTATGCATAGAATTCCATAATAAAACGCAAAGGAATATTTTCAAAAATAATATTAAATTTTTGAACTCAAGAATCCTTTGTTACATCGATATGGATCGACCACAAATCTCTACAAGGAAGAATCAAAAACTGCCACGTTGATTTTAAAGAAATTGATTTGCAATTAATTCTTTCAAAATACGAGAAAATAACAAACTTTAAATATCTGCTTGATAAAAATGCAGTTATCCCAGTATTTTTAAATATTGCGATGTTTAGCATAACATTAAACAAGAATGTTACACCTAGTGATATACCAACTGTACATGAAACAGACATCTCACCAGCAATCGTCACTTTCAGAGGTTTACCACCCCAGTGTTTCATTGCAAACAACGATCGCAATTAATACAAGAATGCCCTACCAAAGTATGTCAAAAATGTGGATTAAAACACTCCAGAACACATCGTTGCTGGAGCCAATTAAATACAACAAAATATAATGAAAATATCAACATCAAAATAACACCAACTTTAAGTCAAACAGGAGATAATGATAATACCCAAACGGAGTTACCACAAACCCGGGATTCATCAACCTTGATTATCTCTGACAAACAATCAATACCAATACACCTTGATGTACCAATAATTAGTAACTCAGAACTTGATGATGAGAATATTAGCTCATCCTCATCAAGTGAGCTTGAAGATATTTTCGCAGAAGATTCCATTCCGTTTCAATTAGTAACAAAAAATAAAAAAATTGCAAAAAGAAAAAAGGGAATTGATGTAACTGAATCGATTCAAGATAATAATAATCAATCTACCGCTATAAAATGTAAATCACCAATGAATCATGCTCCAACAAAGCAATCCACTCCATTTAAAAATAAAATAAAATCTAATAACTCTGACCTCCAAATAACAGGAACTCCAACGGACACACACTTGGATAGACAATTGCGTTCAGTTGCTTTAACTTCAACACCACAACAGCAGGTATATTTAGCTGGTGTTGATATCCACAGAAGAACACATAAAAAATAAAAGTTAATACTGAACACACATCAGATAATCCTAATGCAAATTATCCTGGACACATTAAACCAAACAAAACTTAGTGATATATCATGAATGAAGGACTATATCCAACTGTTTTTATTTTATTTTTATTTTTTCCAATTTGTGTTAAATACTCTGTTGTAATGATTTTTTTGTTAATTTTTATGTTTGGTAGGGGTTCATTGCTGATTACACTTACCCAGCTAAAATACATATATCACATTAATAATATTATACACACACTACATGACAAACAACCACACATAATTACATCTTATACCCGTAAACTAAATAAACATAAACTTTATAATAAACAAACACATATATCTATAAATTATAAACTCACTAATACATTTTTCCTTTTATTATTAAACATGCTATATCTGTTCTCATTATATACTATACAAAATTATTACCTTCCTTTAACATCCTATCCCACTGTTACATTGGATAGACTGTTCCAGTCTTCATATGACTATACTTACTCCATAAAATCTTACTTTCCACTACCAAGATCATTAACAACTACAAACATTATGCATATACAACAAATTACCATAATCATTGTACAATCTAGAATTACTCATGCTAGTATCAATTACTAAAGTTAATGTCAGAGGGATAAACTCACCCCATAGAATGTTTGCCATTACCAGCTGGATTCGGCAATTCACACCACATATTCTTTTTTTTACAGAAACCAAATGCTCAGTAAGTTCTCCTTTTAAACCTGAGCAGCATCTTGCCATGTTTGGATATACCAGATTTTCCACATCAAACTATTCAACTGCAGGAATAGGAGTACTCATCAATAGGAATTCTCCATTCCAATCTTTCAACATCTTATATATTGATCAACACATGATTATCATCACTTTTCATAATGCAGCATGCACAATAAATATTATAGCATTATACTTATATAATCAACCAATACTCATACACCAGCTTATTAACATAATTAATTTAACACTAGCAACAAATCCACACCCCATAATTCTCTTGGGTGACTTTAATATGTCATACCAAGACTTTACGATGAAATATCTTCATAAAATTAACAAAAGGCTAATGAGCTCAGAAGGTTTCTTTTCATCAAATACAATATCATTTTTCACTAAAAATCATTCATCATTAATAGATCTACTCTTTTACTCTCCTGAATTGCACTTTATAATTACGCCCTCCCTAAACCCAGTAGCTTTTTCTGACCATCATGCCCTTAATGTCGTATTAAATTTAGATATGCAGATACACTCAACACTTTTACTGAACAATACCACCCATTTATTATTAAAAACAAATGCTCCTGAAGCCATAATATCTAATGCATACATTTATTTTAAAAAAATTGACATACTTTCACTCCAACCAACAGAAGCTTGGTTTTTTTTCATTAATATTTTAGCTTCTAACATCAAACATTATACTGCAAGAAATCCTTCTCCTACTGCACTTAGCAAAAAATTAGATATACTGCATATGAAGCTAAAAAGCACACCTACCAGCTCAAATTCAGTTAATACCATAATGTTACTAAAGCAAGAGTTCAAACAGACACAACTCACACTAGCTAATTATCTTTCTATTAAAAAAGCCAAAATCTTTTTAAAAAACACCCATGACTGGTCAAGGGCATATATCAAATGGGCATTAGGCTATAACTCTAATATAATCACACCCTCATCCACATTAATAAATGATAAAATGATTACCAGAATAAATATGCTTCCACCAATTAAACAATATTTTAAAACTAAATTTCAAAAGCTACCTATGCCAATTCTAGCTCCACTTTATTTTGGTATGTCACAAACTATCCTTAATATATCTAAAGAAGACATTGCAAATAAATTAAAAACTATTCCAAACAACTCGCATCTAGGAACACATGCCATTCCGAAATTTTTGCTTGAACACCTTAGCCACTTTACTATTCCCATAATTTACAATATGCTACATTACTTGTCAAATCAAATTCATAGTATAGAACTACTCCATCCTGTCTCACTAGTGCCCTTTCTAAAAAAAACCTTTACTACCCTCCCCTCTCAATAATCTTAGACCTATATCTATGTTCCCACTAATCATTAAAATAATAGAATCCATTATTAAAGATAAAATCCAGCCTCTTATATTACCTACTCTATCTAAATTTCAGTTTGCCAAAAAAGGCTCATCCATCCCCGAGGCTCATGTCTTATTTAGGGCACTAACTGATGACATCTGCCACCATAGAAAAGTTGCACCTATTGCAGTACAATTAGATATTGAAGCTGCCTTTGATTCTGTGCCTATTGAAAAACTCTTAGAAGTGCTTGGTAGTCATGGAATCCCGATTCCAATTATGTATATTTTAGCTAATCTCTTTATAAATAGAAACATACACATCACCTTAAATGGAAAAATGTCATCAGAAATCATTCCACATAATTCAATTCCCCAAGGTTCACCCCTTAGTGCCCTCCTCTTCATCACCTACATTAATCCCCTCTTACTTCAAATTGAAACTGAACTACCGGGAATACACACAATTTTTTTAAACCGTACAATTAACCATATTTCATTCATGGATGACATAACTGTTTTTCTTCCCTCACAGAAATTGTTACCAAAACTACATAACATATTAAAAAAATACACAAAAGATTATACTCTAAAATTCAATCCTGAAAAAATGGCCACATGGTCCATACTTACTGGCACTCCAATTAAAACAAAAGTTGAAACCCGACCTCATAACTTTCTGGGAATACCCTTCCATCAATCAGTAAATATAATGAGAATAAATATACAAAATCAATTAATCATTTCTATACAAAAATTATTAATTCTCTAACTAAAGCTTATCTTTCAATACACAGCAAAATATCTGTAATTAACATGCTAATCTAAACAAAAATTAATTTCTATTCACCCACCATTATATTCACAACCTCATTCATTAAGAAAATCAATTCTCTATGTACTAAATTGATCTGGTACCAGAAGACAATTTCTATTAGCATTAATAAACTCCAAAAGCATTCAAAATTTAATGGCTTATCTTTGCATTCAATAAATACCTTTTATTATCAAAAATCCTATAATACACTATTTAAAATCTGCACTAACTTTCAGAATTTTCAGGTTTTCATTCCAATATCTCCTACTGACACACCTCCACCTATTAACAATAAGTTCATTAATAACCTAATTAAAAACATATGTCAATACAAATTACCAGATAATATGTTTACAGCAAAAATTAAGTACTGGGATGCATATCAAAATATGACTAACTTAGATCTGCTTCAGACACCAGATAGTACACTTAAACTAACAAACAAGTCTTTAATACAAAAATTTAAATTTTGGTATCTAGAACCTAAATACTTAGACTTCCTCATCAAAATTAACATGGATGCATTACCAACAAGTGAATTTCTTTTCAATAAGAGGAAATATACTAACATTCATCCTATCTGTCCCTTATGTGATAGGGAGGATGAAACAATGCAACATTTTTTATATCACTGCAATGCCTTACATATATATAGACAACTGATATCCACACTCATTTATAATTCTAAACCAATATGTGACATCTTAATAGAAAATATTCAAAAAGGAATATTTCCCAATATAAGGCTGTCCATCTTTATCATTTTTACTCTCTGGTTCTTAAGATGTCACTTTGTTTTTAATCCAACATCACGAAAATATAAATCTCTTTTTGAAAATAAAATCCTAAAAATTAAAATGAGAGATCATTCTTTGGCCCTGGCAGATATAGTCAATGCCACCTGGAGCCTCATAAAATTATCTCCACAATAATAACTCTTAAACAAAATCAGCACTGGACTAAAAAAACTATTACAACCATCAATGAATACCTTACTCATTAATTTTCATGCCCCAATTTTTTTTCTTCTCTTTATGATTCATGTAATATTTGTTTACTTTTTTATATATATATAAAATTATTATGTAAAATTTTTTTAACATGTAATCAGAATATAGAAATTATGTAACATTTTTAATTTGTAATCACAATATAGACATAATAATAAAAAACTTTTTAAAACTACTACTACTACTACTACTACTACTACTACTACTAGTAGTAGTAGTAGTAGTAGTAGTAGTAGTAGTAGTAGTAGTAGTAGAAGTAGTGGTGGTAGTAGTAATAATAATAATAATGGTAAACTTATTTCATGCTTCATGCAATTACTCACATATTTGAAAGATGTGTTTATAAAAAAAATATTAATGATATAATAAAATTTTGGCTCCAGTGTAACATGTTTTTTTTTACCTAATAGGTCAATCAAAATCTAATCTAATCAATGCTGGTTAGATGTTGTTTATTTTGATCTATTTAAAGCATTTGATAAAGTAGATCATACCATATTGTAATCTTGGAGTACCTCAAGACAGTATCTTAGCACCATTATTATTAAACATTTATATAGACAATTTGGGAGAAAATTTGGAATTTTCCCAACTTTTGAGTTATGCAGATGATTGCAAAATATTTAAAAATATTAACTCAATCAGTGATTGTAATACTTTACAAAAAACATGTTATCAATTTTGTAACATGATGACAAAATAATAACATGCATGTTAATATGGATAAATGTTAAACCAATTTTATTATCAAAAGTTTGAATTTCTAAACATTCTTTTTTATAGTGAGGGTTGTAAAGTAAATTTAGTGGACATCCATAAAGATCTCAGTATTATATTATCTCACAATGGATTTTTTTCATCACCACATTGAAATAATGATAAATAAAGCTTTTAAAATTATGGGTATTAAGGCATGGTGAATAATTTAATAACTCTATAAAGTATGAATTATTTCTCTTTGATTTTTGCTCTTTTGTGGAATATGGATCTCATATTTGAAATCCAAGTTTCAAATTAGATATTATCAGAAATTCACATTAGTTTACAATTAATTTTTTAAATATATTAAGTTAAATAACTATGACTCAATAAATAGTGATGGTACACTATGCCAGAAAGATTATAAATTTATTATTCTTTAAAATGTACAGCTTAGCACTGTACTGAACCAATCTGCAAAGCAATTTACTATGGTGAGTCTCATTCTAACCGTGCTACAAGATTGGTGCAATGTGCCAAAATAGACCCCAATATCAAGTCTATTTTTGGAACATGAGATCGATTTAGGCCATAATTTCAATCTTTTTAATATTAAAGTCATTCCATTGAGTTCCCTGATTAAATATATATATAAACATGGTTTATTGCAAATAACATTCAAGCAATAAATAAAAAAAACTTTGTGCATTGCATCATTAAATAAATGGTATATTTAAATCTATAAACTTATTTAACTAATAAATTCTATTTTTCTATACACCCACATTAATTTTATGAATGTAATTGACCAGATCGAAAATAATGCTAAGCTATAAATTTTAAAAAATAAAAAATTTATAATCTTTTTGGCATAGTATACCATCACTAGTAATTGAGTTATATACAAATAAGGAAAGAATAAAATCTAATTGGCTACAATTTAAATAACTATGATCTATCTTCATCTGTGAGAAGAAAAATTAGAGATCTTAAATTCTTATATAAAAATTGTCATTCAGAAAATTATTTAAAAAAATAAAACTTCACATATTACTACTTATTAATGCAAGTGTAATCTATTTTACACTAACGTTTATCTCTTTGATACATTAAAATGTTCTCGTTTCATTTGCTAATATTTTTGAATTAGATTAAAAAAAATATTAATAGTATTACAAGTAAATGTGACATATAGACATATACCAATTATATATATATACTTGATGTTTATTAATTATGATGCAATTCTCTAATTGTTTTAATGTTATAGTTTTATACGATAAATAAATAGAATTAAATTATTATTTATGAGGTTGTTTCACTAAATTAAAAAATTTGAAAAAGTTCAATTAATGAGTAATAATAAATAATTGAAATAATTTTGAAACAAATTATTAGTTGGAAAAGACCCTAAACCCAAATAAATTTTAAAGTAATAAAATTATGCAAGGAACAAAATAATAGAAATGAGATTGAAGTTTATTTGGAATAAAAAAAGAAGGGTGAGTAGGGAACGGAAAAGAAAACAATGAAAGCAATAAAAACAATAACTACACATTAGGCAGAAAGTACTTATGATCATAATTAGAACCCATTGTGGCACAGATACTCTGGAGTCTAAAGTGCATACAAATATATAAATGGGAGAAGGATGATTTGAAATGCATATTATATCAGATGAAGATTAAAATATGATCCATATTAAAATGTACAAATATGAAGAAATAAGAGAAGTTTTCAATACTGAAAAAAATATCAGATTTATAGGAAGAGAGGGAAATGAACAAAAATGAATATTTAGATTAGAATTCATTTGTGGAGTATTATCAACAATAATATCGAAATTACTATACAGAAAAAGAATCAGAATTAAAAACAATTCTTTTTTTATGTTGCACTTCAAGTATACAATAGTCAAATATGTTTAAAAATACATATATACAAGCAACAAAGATTACAAATTATAAAATTATTATATAAAAGCCTTTTCGGCAAATTATGTTTTTTTGCCCTTTTCAATATGTCTCCACGATTTAAAGCACATACAGTGACATCTATATCAACACATGAGAGAAGACAGATAAACAAATGGATATTTGACATGATCTATTATGTGATTTTTCCCCCCTCAATTCTACTACAAAATTACTCTTATACATAATTTGCCAAAAAAGGCTTTTATATAATAATTTTATAATTTGTAATCTTTGTTGCTTGTATATATGTATTTTTAAACATATTTGACTATTGTATTATCAACAATAAATATTTCATATGATTAAAATAATACTTTCTAAGAGAAATGACTTTAAAAATAGAAATTGTTTAAGTTTGTATTGAAAGAAAGTAGATACCCAACATTTGACATATTATAGCTATATTGTGAATTTACGATTTTGACAAAAACTTAGCTGTTTATATTATTTTACATGAATTAATAAGCTTTTTATAAATTTCTTCCTCCAATATATTGTGAATTTACGATTTTGACAAAAACTTAGCTGTTTATATTATTTTACAAGAATTAATAAGCTTTTTATAAATTTCTTCCTCCAGTAAGATCAGCAAAAACAATCAAAAATAACTAAGAAATCATTGTTAAACTTACACAGCTATACAACCATTAAAAACAATGTATTGCCATAAAAAATGTTTAAAAGAACAACACACTTGGATCTATGGTTAAATGAAGTGGGCATTAGGATACCCATCAATCAACAAAGTACCTATAACAATTAAAACAGGAAATGGGTATAAAATGGTAGAACACATCTTTCAACACTTCAGAAGTAAACACAACAAACAACCAATGAAAGATCCCAGAAATTACATTGGAAAACCAGAAAACAAAACTTCTTATAAAATAGATTTTTCAAGAATCCTCACAACATTACAAAGCACTTGTCACCCAGGACCACCCGGGATCCCAAAATTTGTACTAACTCACCTAAGTCAATTTACAAATAAATTACTATGCCAACTAGCAAATCAAATTTCACAAAAATTATATAACATATAAGGTAGAAAATCAAATTTCACAAAAATTATATAACATATAAGGTCTGATCCTGATATCCCTTTCAGGAAAAAAAATAAAACCCATCTCAGAAATTACAATTTTAAGACCCATTTCAATGGAGTCTTTGGGAATCAAAATACTAGAAAAAATACTAAAGGAAAAGATAGCACCTTATATCTTACCAATAGTGTTGTTGGAACATCAATATTTCCTAAAAAGGGTCTTCAATTGGCCAAGCAGTCTAGTATTTAAAACAACAGTAAATTCAATTATAAAAAAGTATGGGCCCATGGTAGTACAATTGGATTTTGAGAGTGTCTTTGACTCTGTTCCCATCAACAAACTAATCAATCAATTAAAAAAAAAACAAAAATACCAAGAACAATCCTATACCCAATAGCCAACCTACTCCTAAATAGGGAGATACACATTATGCTAAATGGAAGAACATCACCCACTTTCTACCCTAACCATTCCATTCCCCAGCTATCTCCACTAAATACACTGCTCTTCACATTATACATAAACCCTCTACTTGAAAAAAAATCAAGAAAAAATTACAAGGAATACAAATACTAAACACCAATATTTACATACCCTGTATAGCATATATGGATGACGTTACAATTTTTCTAACTTCAAAGAAACAACTACATGTACTCTAAAAAATAATAGAAGACTATACAACAAAATTTCATCTGAAAATAAATATTTATAAATCAGCTATGTGGTCAATCTTTACTGGGAAAACCAACACACAAATATACCAAGGAAAAACAAGTAAGTTTTGGGTTTCCCATTTCATTTGTGAATGGGTCAGATGAGAATAACAATACAAGACAAAATATTAACACAATCAGACAGAATCACAGACTCACTTGCTAAATCATACCTTTCTTTATATTCAAAGGTTGCTCTCTTCAACCAACTGATAATAACAAAAATCACATACTACCTACCAGTGATAAAGTTTACCAAAAAAATTATATCAACAGTAAACTCTCTGTGCAATAAACTACTTTGTAATAAAAAGGCAGTAGCCATTTCAATGAGGCAATTAAGCCAACCAACAAAACTAAATGGGCTTGGACTATATACAATTCCAACTTTCTACACACAAAAAAAAACAATAAACCTGCTGATTACAACATTTACAAAGTTTCCAAATATGAAAAAAATAATAGATATATAATATGCATTGATGACCACCTCTCAAAGACAACTATATCGTCACACTTTTAGACAGCATAAGAAATCATAGGGACAAAATAACCCTGACTAACCCAATTAAATACACATACTGGCACATACATAGCCTGATAGTGCAGACACAATAAGATATCAACAACAAAATGGTCCTTAAAACAAACAATGCATAACTCCTAAAAAATATAAAAATTGGTATCTGGAACCTAAATTCTTCGACATCATAGTCAAAGTAAACCTGAACGCTTTGCCTACTTCACATTTCATCCATTTTAAAAGGTTCCACATAAAAATAGACCCACTGTGCAGGTTGTTCCAAAGAGAAGAAGAAAGACCAGATCATTTTTTAAATGAGTGTCTGGGATTGGAAAGGGTAAGACAAATAATGATAAATAACTACCATCAGAAAGACACAACAATGTCAAAAATTCTCCAGTTATACCAAAAAAATGCAATCCCAACAAAAAGAGCAGTGACATTTAGCTTGTATGCATATTGCTAAACATATGTAAATTCAATTTCAATTACAATGCAAAACAAAACATCAACACATTCCACCACAAGCTAGAAAAAATAAAAAAAGAGGGATAACATGCTAGTACCACTGGATATTTACTTGGTCACTATTTAAATTAAAATCAGCACTATAATTGAAAAACAGAAAAAGAGATACAGAATAACACAGCCACAAAAAACACAATACACCATAACCAGCAAAAAACACACATGACAGGGTCCATCAACATAATGTATTAAAAAAAAATTAAACAAGCCGAATTCAAGTAACATTTAATGCCTTAAAAGTTGCAAAACACAACATAAAGAACTCAAGACAAAGCTTCTTTTTCTCCTTCTATATATCTGTAAACAATTTTATTGTCCAGAAGAACTGTATAGACACAGGAACAGACTGATGCTCACTGTGTAAGCCCAATTTTACCGTTGTAATCATTGTTTTTTGATCAATAGAGTATGCTTTGAAACCTAATAAGCTTTTTACATCATTGAGGCATATACATT
>JAQFVV010006221.1:11187472-11202472 GCA_028023455.1 Epiperipatus broadwayi | reverse complement strand
TGATAAAGAGAACAATACAGGCATGTATATAAAACTTAAAGGATTTATGATACAAAGTCTGCGATTTGCTCTATCAAAGGTAAAAAGAACATTAGACCAATCATAATGCCATTCCAAGTACAACAGGAAAAACTAAAATTACTCATCTACAAAAGACAAAAATCATTGCATCTAAGCATAACTCAGAAATCTCCTCATCCATCACTGAAACCTCTAAAGACTTAACATATAGCTAATCCCTCAAAGTTAATGTCACATATGGATCCTCCTATCAGTCCACCAAGGCAACCAAGCCTGCCAATATTGCTCCTTACCAAAGACTTCTCTTTGCCTGAACTACTCATCCTTTCCATATCCCCTTCCCATTTCATATGTATTCCCTTCCCCTTCACCATATTGCACTTGAATTCCATTTTGCCATGTAATCATCTCTGTAAACTTTTTAACTGTTGTGAATTTTGTCTTTTTGATGAATGAAAGCTTTCATTACTGAGAAAAAAAGATTTAAGACACAGCCACAATAAAATTATTAAAATGGTTAAAAGATTTTATAATAGAATAATCCCCACCCCACCGCTCAACCAATAGAGAATAAAAATGGATTAGCTTTTCTTATGTGCCAAAATCTTGTGAACCTTAAAAAGAATTTATAAAGATGCATATAATGTAAGTTTCTGAACTTCCCCATCACTAAATAAATTATTAAACAATTCCAAGGATACACTACCCGCAGAGTCAGTGTACCAGATTGTTTACAAAATTCAGTGCAACCAACCCATGTGCAGTGGTGCTTATTATGGAGAATTGCATGCTAATTTATCAACTAGACTAGCTCTGCATAGATATTTATATAATAGGACAAAATAGAGTAAAGAATACACATGCATATTTATGAATTATGAACAGATATCAGGCCATAAGTTTGATTTCACAATTTCTGGAATTGTGTGTATGGAAAGAATGGACAGGAAACATAAAATTATTAAAAAGGCCTGGGTAATCACAGGAGATTGTGAGGCTATAAATAAAAAAAAATCATGCATATCTCTTTCAAAAAAATGGGTTATTTAAATAAATTTGAATAAACAGAATATATTTAAATATTAAAGTAATGACCGAGAGATTACAAATGCAATGAACACTAAATAAACTTAGATTGCTATGAATATGACATGATCATGTGATGTTTATTGGCTTAGTATGAGAAATCCATGCTGCATGCATGCTCAGCATATATAAAATTAGAACTAAAGTTTAAGTTATATAAAAATCTATCTTTACTGCTAAATGTACATAACAGTGATATAAATAATAGTAACACATAAATAAGTTATCCTTGGTCAAGCTCAGTAATATTTTTTTTTATTCAATCATAAAACAATAATTATTTAAGTAATCACAAATATTGTTTATCACATGGAAGTTAACATTTAAATAACTATATAGTTTATACTATTCTAACTATGATCATAGTATTAAAAATAATAAAGTTTAAGACCTTGTCTAGCTTATCTATACAACCTGCAACTGATTGATTATAATATAAAATTTTCGGTAGTTGTGGAGGGATCATACTACCACCGGTAGATGGGGCTGCGCACCATCAACAACTGGCCTTGCAAGTGAGAAATTTCTGTGTCAATCACAGAAATATTCAGAGTAGGGAGTCAAATGCAGTGACACAAATTCCAGCTGCTAGGTGATGCTGTTTACCATGCATACACACAGGAACCTTATACCAACTAGCTTCCAGCACTATTGCCTGCTTGGTGGCGCTGATAGCCATATGTAAACACATTTAGCTTACATTGTCTGCTACCAGCAACTACCAGCAATCTGATATTTGCTTGGTAGTGTTGTTTTCCATTTATTTTGTAAACATATACTATTCTTCTCCAATCTTCTCCTTGTAGAACAATGAAAAATAATATAGAGGTTGTTGTTAAGTTGAATCTTCAAAAAATAGGTTAAGATTATATCAAATTTTTTTTTGTTCTTCTATGCTTAATGTTGCTACTGCATTAATATTGGAAAAATACATTTAAAAAAAAATCAGTTGCCGCTATTTATAACCCTCTTATTTCTATTATTGCAGATAGAATGAATTCATTTTCTTAAGCATCTATTTGTGTAAACCCTATTATTCAATAGATAAATCTAAAGCATAGAACTGAATATCATTTTGAGTGAATCAGTCTAGTTTTTTTATCTATCACTAGTTCTTATATCAGCTGGCATTTACTTGTTTATCAGTTATATAAAATTAAATATTATAATTTTTCTTGCTTGATAATTTTTACACTAAACCACAGAATACAATAACAAGAGAAAAAAAAGTTAATTAAACTTTTATCTTTTGCTTAAAGGAAATAACTTATTATAGAATTTAAAAATATATAAATGTGTTTACAGATTTTTTAGCAGTAAAACAAAATTATTATTAAAACATAGTTTATCCTTAGTAAAAAAAGAGTCATATTATAGAATTAATGTCAAATAAAAAAGTACATCTGAATTTTCAGAATGACCAAGATGGCAGTTCATATTTTTGATAAAATTTGATAAATATACAGTTTCAAGGGCTTACCAAGATGGCAGCCCATATTTCATTAACAATCTTCCAAAATTAATGTTAAATTTAAAAAAAATGAATAACTTCTGATAAATTTAATTGCCAATCTTTATTTCAATCTTCTGACATTTACAAAATTAATGCTAATTTTTTAAAAAAGGAATAAATTCCTATAAATTTAATTGCAAGCTTTATTTCAATTTTTTTTTTTGCTTACTTCCTGAACATGGGTTAGTTATGTTAACAAAAAATGAACCAAACAAACTATAAATACAATAATTACAGTTTATTCATGTCAGTGGTATGCAATAACTAATGAATTCCAAAATCACTACAAATGAAAATTGTTTTTGTTGCAATCAACACCTCATAAATTTTGCCAAATAAAAATTCAGGTGTTGTCACATGGTTCCCCAGTGTTTTTTGTTTTCATATTTATTAATGGACACTTTTCTGGGGTGTAGGATTTCATATCTTTGAAAATACTCCTCTGCATTCTGTTCTGTGACAGAAAGATCCTAAATTTTGATCATTATTACTATTTACTAAAAAAAAAACCGTGGTCAAAAAGAAACATTCTGAACCAAAAGTTACAACAATGTTAAGAATGTCACATGACTTTCACATTGTAATATAAGTAAAAAAAAATTGAAATTATTCTTCATGAAATTTATCAGAATTTATAGGAAATTTATGAGAATATTACTTTTTTTGAAATTTTACATTAATTCTTTTTTTTAATTTAACAACTAATATCTTCAGGAGATTATAGGCCTTGGAACATCTGTAGTGATTTTGAAAGCCATTACAGATATAAGCTGACAACATGGATAAACTGTAAAAATTGTATTTATATTATTACTAATTTTTTTTATTCATTTTTTGTAAATGTAATTAGACATGAATAAACTGTAAATATTGTACTACTACTACTACTACTACTACTACTACTACTACTACTACTACTACTACTACTACTACTACTACTACTACTACTACTACTACTACTACTACTACTACTACTACTACTACTACTACTACTACTACTACTACTACTACTACTACTACTACTACTACTACTACTACTACTACTACTACTACTACTACTACTACTACTACTACTACTACTACTACTACTACTACTACTACTACTACTACTACTACTACTACTACTACTACTATTATTATTATTATTATTATTATTATTATTATTATTATTTTTTGGTTTATGTAAGTAAGACATCTTTGGGAGAGTGTAGGCCCTCCACTCATTTTTTGTAAATGTAAACTAACCTATTTTCGGGAAATAAATTTTAAAAAAATTGAAATAAAGATTGTCAATTAAATTTATCAGAATTTATAGCTTTATTTTTTAATTGAAATAAAGATTGTTAATGAAATTTATCAAAATGTATTCCTTTTTTAAAAATTACTCATTAATTTTGAAAAATTATTAATGAAATACAGGCTGCCATCTTGGTAAGCCCTCGAAATTTTATATTTATAAAATTTTATCAAAAATACAGACTGCTATCTTGGTCGTCCTGAAAATTCACAAATACCAATTAAAATTATTAATCATTAAATTATTAAAATATTTAAAAATGTTATGTTTAACATTAAAATGTAGCTATGTCAATTCAATATGAAGGAATAATTAAGGCTTTAGACATGTATATTGTAAGAATTGGAACGTACATTTTTTAAAAAAAAAAAAAGATTTGTAAAATTTTTAAAAGCGTTTCTAATATGTAAAGCAATTACCATATCAAAATAGATAACTGAAAAAAAAAGTCAAGATTTTTACATTTTTAATTAATAATATTTCCATCTAATGTCCTAGCTCCTCACTGATGAGAGCCATAGTTTGAAAACGGTCTGGAGATGGGGACCATCATAGATAAAGGCTTCAGGTACTTTTTCTTGTAGCATTTATCATTAAAAATAAATAAATAAATAAATAAACTTATTTAAAACTATAGCAGGCTCTTTATATATTACATATTGTATTAACTATAAATTTTGATATAAAGAATTCATTGAAGTTTGTGACAAGTGTGTAAAGATTGAAAAACAAGAAGAAAATGCGTTGAGTACAGTCAAAATCTCAAATATCATTACTGTGAGTAGAAAACATGTGTGTATATATCAACTAGTAGCTAAAATTTTACACTATACTTATACACGCATATAGTAATTTGTTATCAAATAAAAACAAATACATTAAAACCGTTAACAAGATTTTAAAAAATTAACTGAGAAAATTTTTTAAAAAGATTAAAAAAGATAAACCCGATTATCACACGATCTCAATAATTTTTTTCACTTTGATAGTGTTATAGTATCTGGTTAGATGTTCATAGAAAGTCTTAACAATTTTAAATTTCTGCTAAAGGTTATTAGAAAGAAGCCTTAAAGTTAACTTTCTGTAAATATAGACACCCTCTAATAATTTTTGTGAGATTTATTTTAAAAAAGTGCTAAGCATTTTCTTTTACATTTTAATTTTATTTTTTTATAATATTTTAAAGTAAAAATGTAAATAATTAAAAAAAAACATATTTCTATTTCTAGGAAATCTGTTTTTATATTTACGCAAATGTTAAAATGTATATATAAGATTAACAGTACTATTTATGGTTCCTGTAATGGTAGGTTGGCATAATCTTACTTAGAACTTAAAGAGCATGATTCGGTCATTTTCAATTCTCAAATTTCTTATGAACTATTGAGCAATAAAGCTTTTCGATTATATTTTAAATTTATTATGATTTTTTTAAAACTAAATATGGACATCTAACTCTGGAGAACAAAAGGTTTATATATATATAAACTCTACAGGACAAAAGGTAGATGACAAAGAACAAAGTTACAAATGAGTTTTGCAATATCTCTACACCCCACTCTGTGAAATACAAATGTACTCATGTATATTACATGTTGGTGTTTATAGTTTATCTTATTTGCATTTGAATTCCATTTTTAACCATATTCATTCATTATTGTAAGGGTTCTGAAAATATAATAGCTGATCATCTTGAGCTGCCATCCAATTCCACTAAATCAACAACACTTATATACCAATAATTTGATGATATAGTCACTTTGTAATAAATAACAGTGTTAAAAAAATCTCAATGAATTTTGATGCAGCGCTCTATAAATTTTTCTCCTTGCACTTTTATAAAAAAAATGTTTTAACTTTATATACAAGTAAAAAAAATAGTCTTTACCTTACAACCTGTGTCAAATGATGATAATAGTCAAGTTGTAATTTTTAAAAAATTATTAATATGCTCATAAAATACTAATAACATTTAGTCAATCATATAGTTTAGTTAAATATTCCTATACCATATCAGTCATTAAAGAGTGATAACTTTTCTGAAGTCATCTAAATGTCATGCAAAATAATGCATGCAGTTCTCACATATGATTTCCTATATTGTGTAAAAACAAATATATTTTACCAAACCTTGTCTAAAAAGAGCATAAAAAGCCATTTAATGATAAATAAAAAATTCATTCTTTAATACCCACAATGGAAAAATTTTGTCAAACTTTCTTATATTCTTAAAAAGATCCAGTTTATTATATTATTCTTAGCAAAATAATTTAGAATTAATTGAAAATATTTGTTACTGTGTTGGTTACAAGAATGAGCTAATGGCCAGATAAATACGATTTATTAGTGTCTGATTAAATGCAAATATTTTATCACTAAATATATTTGCAATTGATTACAAAATATTTATAGTGGTCTTATATATCTTCGGACTTGCTCTCTGATAATTAAAAAGTTATAAAAATAAAAATGTGTAAATTTGAATTGCCTGCTTATATGAGTACCATCCTGAACTAATTCTTTTTCATCTTGTATACCGAGTTAATAAGATTGTTTCTCTCTTTCTCTCAATCTCTCTCTCCCTCTCTCTCCCTCCCTCTCTCCCTCCCTCCCTCTCTCCCTCCTCCCTCCCTCTCTCTCCCTCCCTCCCTCCCTCTCTCTCTCTCCCTCCCTCCCTGCTGTTATCTATGATTTTACATATCATGGGTAAGCTTGAAATCAAATGCATTAGATATAGAATAACTATTATATATAAAATATTGTGAATTTTGCAAATTAAAAAGAATATCTATCTGAAATTTTTCTCTATACAAAAAATAGAGATATTTTAAAATTAGAAAAAAAAAAATTAAAACGGTATACAATAAAAATTTTGAAATTTTTTCCTTTTTTCTGTCAATTATCTACTTTTCTTGACTTATAAAGTTTGTGAAAAAATTAATTACGTCTGAGTACATGCATAGTTTTGCACTGTAAGGATTTATCGAAAAAAATATAATTACTTTTATTAATTTAATTATAATAATGTCAAAAATTTGAAATTACGAATAAATAAATATTTTTCCTTTTTTATTAAAATAATTAAGATTTTAATAAATAATATAAAAGAAATTAATATGAATTATATTTAAAGTCAGTCTGTTTATTTCGACTTTAAAAACAAAACAAGAATTTCAGAAAAGAAATATGAAGTGTTTATGCAGCTGCGTTTGACATTTTTATAAGTATTGAGACGTTTTTTTTTTTTTTTTTCAAAAAATTACTTTAAAATTAAAGTGTTTTAATGAAAGTTTAAACAATGTACTAATTCCATTAAAAAGCACCAGCTGATAATGAAAAGCAACAAGCTTAAAAGATTTATCCTATGGAAAATTAAACTCTCTGAATTACTAAGAAAATATACTTTCTTTTAATGTATGAAATCTACTAATTAAATTATTTAAAAACAATTGTATATATATATTTATTTTTTGAAGACAAATCTACGGAGACATTGTTATTAAATGACTTAATGGCTTCTCCATATTTGTTATGACATCATCAGTAACAGCAGCCATTTTAACTCCAGAAGCAAAAAAAAAAACTAAATCAGAATTTCTATGCATGTAATTAAATGATAAAAATGTGGTTTCACGAACACAATCTTATTTCATAGTAGTGCAGACAGTTGATGACGTCAGAAGTTTAAAATGACCAGACAGAACTAATCTAAACAATTGATAGAAAATGGACAGAGAATAAGACAAAGAATAATTTGTTAGTAGTATTTATTAGTTAATTAAATTAAGCTTCTTTTTAAATTTAATTTGATGGACTACAAAACAATATTTTCTTCTTATTACAAGCCTATGTATTTAATGTAATTCCCATTCATCATTATCAGCTATTTTCATTATCATTTATCCAAATTCTCAAAAATTTAAAAGCATTAATATGCTCTATGAATTCTTATTAAACATTCACTAATAATGTTTTTACCTCAAATTAGTATTTTTAAGTCTTATTTATATCTATTTTTAATCCAAATCTTTCATAATTTATGTTCTAATTCTGATGTCATATTGACACATTTAATTTTTTAAAAATCTACCAACATACACAGGATAAATCAATATTAATCCACCACCATCAACCTACACAGAGGCAAAACTCTCTATACAGTAGCACCACCCATTGCAAGCCAGAGTAATCAATGAATGCAGGAAGGTTTGTGCATAAATCCCTACCTAGCACTTACTCATCCAATATCCCAAGACTAGTTTCTAGCTTGTGGCTTTCATCAGTGAAGTGCCTTGGATCTGAGAGCATATGATGTTTAGTGGTTTAATACCATCAACCTACCCATATTTTCTGAGGCTAAAATATTTTTGATCAGAACACAATGCTTATATAATAAAGATCATCTTCATCAAGAAACCTCTTTAATTTAGAATGTCATGCTTACTAATAGTACCAATAGTTACAGAGGTTACATTGTAGACAAAGCTTTAAATAGTAGTGCTGATGAAAAGGGGGTAATGAAAATAAAAAAATCTTTGTCTGAATATAGGGTATTTTTTTCTTGTATTAAATAATTGTATTAGTGGATATCTTATTTACATTCAACATTAGTTTTTTTTTAAAATTTATTTTCATATTATCTTCATATGAGAACATATCCAATTGTTTTCTCCTTCATTTTTAAATTCCTTTAATTATTATTCACAAATTTATACTTTTTTAAAAAATATGTGACTTTATCTGCACAACTTTTCTTTATTTTCCATTTAGCACGAATGACTAATTTTTAGCACCAAAATGAATGCTTCACACAAAACTACATTTTACATAAAAAACTATTAAGGCTTTTTTACATCTATAATTTAATCTGATATTTAATCAAAGTGAGTAACTTTTGAGGAGAAATTAAAAAAAAAGTGCTGGAGTCAACTTGCTTATACATTTATCTATTGAAATATATTGTTAATTTTTTTAAAATTGTGAAGTTCATATATATTTTATTCTGATATTTTAATTCCAAAAAACATCTAAAGACAACCAAATAATCAAAAATTTAGTGGCTTCAAACAAATTTTGACATGCTTTGATATGTTTGGTCAATGTTATTGGATTTCTCATGCTTTGCAAGATTACTTTGAGGAAACTTTTTGAATGACTAAAACCATGATGTTTTTTGTGTGTTTTATTAAGATTTATAATTATTTAGCACAATATTTATATAATTATTAAAAATAAAAAATATATATGATTATACATTTATTTTATATGTGTATGTCTTATTTTAAAAAATAGAAGGTAATAAGTATTTATGTAAAATTAACAAAACAAATTATGAGGTTCCAATAAACATGCTTTTTCAAATTTATTGCTAACACATCATTACTGACTCTCTTTTAGGATAGATTGCAATATCATACATTTTTTATATTTTAAAGCATAATTTGATAGAAGCCAGAAAAACATCATATAATCACTATTTCATATGTGTACACAGTATGAGCCATGGTAATTAATGGATACTACAAGTTTGTGCAGCAAAATTCCTATCTAGTGCCTACTCATCCAGTATCAACAGACTAGTTTCTAGCTTTTGGCCTTCATCAGTCAGAAGGTTGGATCTGAGAGCACTTAGATCTAATGTATCCATCGAGAAACACCTTTTATCTATTAGATAACTATAAAACTATGAGTCCAAAATGAAACAATATTTTCAATCCAAGATCATTCACTTCTGAAGTTATATAGATTTGAACCCAGTTCAGTATCTATACATTTTGGTGCCTTTGACTTTTTATTAATTATAGACATCAACACCCTTTGGCCAGAAGTTGTATTAAAGCACCAAAATATCATGTGATCACAATTTTATATATTTACACAAGCTGTTAAACAATGACCACATTTCCATACAGTAGTGTTTTCTAGCATTCATTGATTACTATGGCTTGCACTGGGTGATAATACTATATGGAGAGAGTTGCCACAATTTGACACATTTATATTTATTTGTTCACATTTTAAATACAAATATCAATCTGCTCCTTTTGACTATTGAACAATGAAACCATTCTTTGTTTTATTATATTAATTTTTCAACATTTGCAAAGTTTAAATATGACTTTTTTCAAATTTATTTTATCTGTAAATATAAATTTCTATTGAATCAAGTTCAATTTATTATATTCTGATATAGAATAATAGTTAATACTAAAATCAAATGATAAAAGCATACAAAACTCTCACTAGGGAGAGCAATTAAATCTCTCATAAATGAATCACAAAATAATCTTACTCTAAAAGTCTATTTAGCCAATAAAGCTATTATAATTTTTTTTCACTCTTCCAATCACCAATGATATTATCATTTTCACTTTTTAAGCATAGATGATCACAAATCATTATTTCAAAATCCTGGATTTATAGTTAAGATTTGAAATCAGGACATTTTTTGAAGTATATAAAATCACTCAAATATAAATCTGTAATTATATTTGTAAAATGGAAAATGTCAAAAAATGAAAGTTAATGCAATATTTTTAAATAACTTTAATTTAATAAAAAAAAGTTAATTTAAATTCATTATTTATATTTACTTGATTATAAAAAAGTAAAAGTCTCATTTCTGTATATTATAAGTCATGGTAAAAAGGAGAAATACTTAAAAATTTGTTTAATTTATTTGTAAATACCTGTAATTATTTCTAGAAAATAAAGGGTACTTTTTTGTTACACTGGACAAGCCACTTGATGGTGCTGTTTCTACATAAACAAAGACAAATGTAATGTTCTGGGCCGGCATAGTATTTTTGCTTGGCATATTTTATTGATATAATTATTTCAAAACCTCATTTTTTTCACTTTTTTATTGTTGTTTTTTTTTTAAAAAAACCTGTTTTTTTATTTTTTTACATTTTAATATTTATTTGAAATTTTGCATTATTAAATTTCAAAAAAAAAGTCAAAATAAAAATTGAAATTTATTTGTATGCTTTCTTTTCATTCTAATAATATTTTAAAGATAAGTTTTTAGCTTAGAATTATGAACATTTTGATTTTAAATTTTGTACAGATATGAAAGTAAATAATAGATAAATAGTATTATTTTTAAACAATTCAACATTTCTAAAAAGGGGAGCTATTAGAGTGATATAGCCTTGGATGAAAATAACAATTGTAGGAATTGTTTTTGAAAATGAACCTTTAAAATAGAATTGTAAATGGTTTGATTTTGTTTTTGTTTTTTTATAGAATTGCAAATAGGAATATATTGTACAGCATACAGATAAACTAAACTTTTTCATATAAAGAGATTTTATGGCTACAACATTCATTTACCATGTTATGTGTACACTATGAAAATTGTAGTTTTTGTGAATAATTTTTGTGATGGCATGATGGCTGATTTAAATCTGCTCTAAAAATTAAAAGTTTTGAATTAATAAAACATCAGAATAATGGTGTTCTATCTGTATTATATATAATTATTAATTTGTTCTATAAGTTTGGTCTTTTTTATTACAGTTTCTGATCTGCATAGTTCTTATATAGTTTAATTTGATTCATGTTTTGTTTTAAACCAAATTATTATAAATTTTATTAGTCTCTTTTTATCACATGATTAAATTTAATATCGTTAACTACAAACACATGATCACCATCTCTTATACTAGCACATAATTGTTTATAAACAAGGCAAAACTCTCCATACAGTAGTGCCACCCTGTGGCAAACATTGATTATTCTGGTTGACACAGGGTGGCACTACTGTATGGAGAGTTTTTCCTTGTTTATTAACTACAAACACTATACTATCTTACAACTTGCAGTTCTAATACTATAAATTGCTCTTCCTCTGGGGTTAATGCTATTGCTTATAATCCTGATTACATGGTCTTATTTATACTGATTACTTCTGTAGGCAAGTCATTTAGTTTTCCAATCTTTTTTGTCACAAATGCAGATTTTGATATCATTTCCTTCTCTTCTAATATATACAAGGTCGTATCCTAAAGTAACCAGAATTTTCTAATAAAAAATATTTCTTTATTTTTAAATATTATAAATTTAATTTCTTTCAAATTATTGTCCATTTGATGCAATACAGTAAATATGCTTTGCATTTTCCAAAGTTGTCTGGAAACACTTGCAAAGTAATGCATTTTAATGCCCATTGTTTTATTTTTACTGATATTTGAGGCATTTTTTGTAATCAAAAGAAAAAAAAGCACACAAATAGTGAGATCAAATGAATATAGCTGATATATAAGCTGGGTCATGCTGAATTTAATTGAAAGGTTTTTCACACTCAAGGCATTGAGAGATGACATTATCAGGATATAGTTTGCGCTTTTTTCTTTGCCACAAAATGTGATGCTTATATTTTAACGCATCATGTAAATGTTTTGGAACTTGCAGATAAAATGCCTGACCATTATGACTATAGATTTGAGAGAAGAATGCAATTTTCATAAAAAATCCATCTTTCTTTTAACTTTGGACTTCTCTTGCCACATCTTTAGGGATGTGGCCAATTTAACATTTCAGTTAATTCATGCATAAACTTGTGTTTTTCTGATATCAACTTGCTTGTAATCCATTTCAAGCATTACAGCTATTTTGCTGCCATTTTTATACACAAAAACAGAATTTTATATTGTTCAAACTTTTCATTCATTATAAAAATCAACAAATATGTGAGACGCACTTTACAAAAAAATGTGCTATGTGGTGCCATGATTTTACATGGTAATGTCATTTAGGAGATTTATTCAGAAGGGTTTCTTCAAAAAGTATGTAATGGCAGAAGCATAAACTACAACAGGCATGCAAACCAGAAAACAATTCTATTTATTTTTGGATCCCTCTTTATATATACTTGACAAAAATTCAATAAATTAATAAGAGAAGTATTTCTATTATAGAACCATCTATTATTGGTAAATTGATATAAAAATATAAAAATTGGAATCTTCATCATACTGATTTTTGATAAATGAAGTAAACTACATCTGTATAAGTCTATTTGTAAATATTTACATTTGTAAACAAGTTCATATACTTTATTAAGATAACTCACAAGCAAAATTTCCAATGAATCAGTTAAATGTACTTCCAAACAAGACCCATCTTTTGATTTATAAATGCCAAACTATTTTTCCAGATAAAAGATGATCACATATATAGTTACTGAAGTTGAAATATTTTATTTTTTTAATGCTTTTAAATATATTTATTAATGATAATGAAAGTACTACTAAAACTTATTCCATTTAAATTTATTTCATATCATATAATTTCAATTAATTAATTCAAATTTATGTAATAATCAAAAAAGCAAGTCATATATAATGTGACATTACTTTTATAAGCTTGTATCTACAAAAATATGATACAGAGAGTGTATCAATAGGTCAAACAAGCTTTTAATTGATAAGGGCGGTATGAGAAAATATTTAAAATCTCTATCCAGAACCTTCCCATCCCCAGATTAACTGGCTTCGAGCGTATGGCTCACGTCAGTGGAGAGCTAGAATAGGCGGACCCTAGATTTAGAATATCAACTCAAAATCCAGCATTTATTTTATACATAATATTTAAGTAGAAACTCTGAAATTTTCAGACATAAAAATGTCTTTAAATCCAGCTATCTAACTCTCTGTATTACATTTTTGTAAATATAAGCTTTTTTGATTATTATAATTTTACCTTTAAAGCTTTGGTTATGCTGAGGCTATTAAAATATGGTAGATCTGAATTTAGTTCAGTCCCATATAGTTATTTAAGTTAGATATCTAAATTGAAAGACATTTTCATGTCCGAAAATTTCAGTTTCTACTTAAATATTACGTATGAAATAAGTGCTGGGTTTTGAGTTGATATTTTAGATCTAGTGTCAGAATATTCTAGATCTCCACTGACATGAGCCATAAGCTTGAAACCAGTTGGTCTGGAGATAGGAAGGTTCTGGATAGAGATTTTAAGTATTTTCTCATACCGCTCTTATCAATTAAGAGCTTGTTTGAGCTATTGGTACACTCTCTGTATTACATTTAAGTAATAATATTTCATCATATATAAAAGAAGGGGGGGGATGGGATCTTTGATTTATATTGCTTATTAATGGTTACCACAAATGTAAGTCTTAAAGTGGTTAGATATCTATCTTACAAAAGTATTATATGATTATTTTATATCAAAAAATGTATTAAATTATGTTTCCAAACTAATGTACACAAAAACATCTACTTAGAAAAGCCATCTATTCCAAAAAACTAAAAGAAAAACTGATTTATATATATTGCAGTTTATTTTTGCAAAATTCCATAATGGAAAATGCCCATGTTTTCAGTCCATTGGATGAAACTGCAATATTACAAAAATAATTGCATGGAATTTAATATAATTTCAATACAGGATAAATAAAAAATAAGATAAGTCCTACATATACATTGTAATCTATAAATAAATAAGATCTATTGGAAATTTATTTATTCAAACATAAGAATAAGATCCAGAGTAGAATCAGATAAAATAAAAAAAACTGTTGATATATATGCAATGTCTTTGAATAAATGTAATATTCAGCATGTTATGCACAAGAAAAGTAATATATTTTCCCCCATAATTATAATAACTATTTTCCTATCTTCATAATGTTACTAAATATCATAATTTTTATGTATAAACTTCAAATTTTAAAAATTGTATTAAAAGGTATCAAAGTAATTATAGTTAAATGTAAATAAAAAAAAATATTTGTAAGATGCACAAAATTTTCTTATATGCTTAAAAGTAATAAAATAGTAAAACAATACACTTTTTTTTAAAAAAAATAAAAATAAAATAATTTTTATTAAGCATAATTTTGTTTTACAAACTTGGAAAAGATGATTTGAAGTTCAACTGGATATTATAAAGTAGACAACGACAACAGGGTATAAATTACAAAAGATACAAGTAAAAAAAAAGAATTATCTAATTATAATGGAATTGAGAAAGAGACCAGGCTCCATGTAACATCAACAATGTCTGAAGAGGCAAACTCCTCATCTCTGTCTTAATTTTTAAAATGCTATTATAAAAC
>JAQFVV010006221.1:11037472-11184972 GCA_028023455.1 Epiperipatus broadwayi | reverse complement strand
ATATAAAAATATATTTGTAATAATATCGGGTTTTTTTTTAATCGTTTCTAAGGGAAGTTTGTAATAAACTTTTTAAAAAGACTATTTTTTTTTTAAATATTCACTGCAACTTTTTTTTTAAAGAAAAGACATACATAGTTACTAATGTAAGCATCAATGGTATCTTTTTATTCTAGGTTCAATATTAAATTCGTTTTTTAACTTTTCTAAAATATTAAAATTCAATCTTATTTATCTTTAAAATAAAATGTGTAAAATTGATAATTTTTTGAAAAATATAATATTTCTGTTCAACATTTCTGCCAATGTCCAAGGTAATAAAAATAAATGATATATATTTTTCCATAGTATATTTAAAATTATATCTTCCTTTATTATCTGTACTTTCATCATTAATTTTTTTGAATACATTTTTGTTGATATTAAATCCTTTTTTTGTTGTGTCATTGGCTTAAGCTTCAATAAAATGACCAATAGAGAATTTTTTTATTTAGGGTTGCCTTATTCCTTTAATTTAGTAAATTATTAATTCTTCAAAAACTTTTTTTAAAAAATAATTATTTTAAGTAGTAAACTAAGCAATACTTCGATGTTAATATATGATAATAATATTGATAATAAGTGAACAAGTTATTAAGAGAGTTATTAAGAAAGCTAGAAAAAGGAGAGCATCTTATTTTATACCAAATTAAACTGACAATTTGATTGGTTATTTACTCTTCAACTTATAATCTAATTTACATATCTGTTAAGTTTAGGTTGTTAAAATTTAGAAATAAAATGTATGACTCATATTAAATATCAAATATTATTAGAAAATTTAATTCTAAATAATTTTACAATTTTATTTAAACAAATTAAGCATTTAAAAAAAAACTTTTTTAAAATAATACTTTAGTAATTTATCCAATATTTAATTTCAATGTATTGATTTTTAGAATTTAACTTTATTAATTACATTTATTTTAAAACTGTCCAATTAAAAATTTTTCTAACATTTACTTTTTTTACGATACACAAATGTTTCAATTTTTTAAACAATTCTAAAGCAATTTTAAAACTTTCTTTAGAAACCTTGCAAGTACAAAAGTATGAGTATTTGTTGGTCACATGACTTAAAACCAGACAATATGTAACAATTTTTATAATTACTTTCTGAAAACAGAAATATCTTAAACATTTTATCGCAAAATATTATATTATAAAAATAATAAAATATAATGATACAATTTGGAATAGATAAATTTTAAAATTATTTAAACTGTAATAAATTAAATACATTTGTCCACCATAAAATATTATATTTTTAATAAATAATTTATAACACAAATATTAAATCTAATTTTTATTTAAAATACATTAGCTTATTTAATTTTAAGTCATTATTCTAAAATTAGCTTTTAGCACTTTATTTAATAGGACTTTTAATATATTATTTTACTATGGCTAGTTTTCACAATCATAGCTTTTATTCTATAATTTAGCATATTAACAAAGTATTTTACATAATTACAACTCTCAACTTTACTTTAACAAAGTTTTAAAAATCTTATCAATATTATACAGCATTTATACTATTTTAAATTTACCCTTAATTTAAAATTTTTCAAAAATTAACTCAGGAAACCTATTTGGACCTAGTCAAAAGGGTACGATATATATATATATATGCACTATACTAATGTAAAGCTAATTTATATATCCAATGTGTGAAAAGAAGAAACGTACACTTTAAAAAAATGTATGAAGATGACCAACTGTAATACTAGAGAAGAAACTGATATTTGAAACCTAGGATGTATAACATTATATATTTGTTTTTACTAGTAAGACCTTAAGTTATTTATTCTATAATATTGAAAAGAGACTTTAAACTTACAAAGATTGAAAAAAATGAATTATTGTGATGTGATATCCTGTATATTTACATTTGAATTAGGAGTATAAAGTCAATCTGAAATATATTAAATGAGGTGTTATGTTTTATTTCAATATATATATATATATATATATATATATATATATATATATATATATATATATATATATATATATATATATATATATATATATAATTGGGGAATTACTAAAGTAAAATTAAAATCTAAGACCTGTATATAAGGATTATATGCTTGATTTTATATTTGTATGTGAAAGTACTGAATGAGAAGGAATTGAAATATATGAATTATTGGTTTAAATTATAATAATTATTATGGGCTCAATTTGGAAATTCAGATTTGGAATTATTATTATATAGCTACAATCATGCCACCACTATTCTATTAGGAAGGATTAATAATAAACCATTAAACATCACATTATGCTTGCTCAAGCTGTTAAAACAGGCAAAACTCTCCATACAGTACTTGAGCAAGCGTAAGAAATGGTGATCATGTGAAGATTATGAAATATTGAAACATTGACAAAAATTTATCCTTTTACAATAAATAAATTAGATTTTATATATATTTACTAACAAAAAAAAATGTACTAAAAATATTTATGTATCAGCAAAGCTATAGATAGAAAAAATATATTTTTATGCATACTTTTAGAAGAATTTGAGTTTATAGTGAGGGTGCAAATTCTGAAATCCAAAAATGTAAAAATCCAATGAAGCCTTGTAAACCAGATTTTAGATTTAAGCCAAAAAATGTCACATGATCACCATTTCCCATGTTTTCTTATAATTGTTATTCAAACAGGAAAAACTCTTCATACAGTATTGCCTGTTTGAAGACTTTAGATTAACAGTGTTTTTTTTCTGTATATATATATATAAATGTACTTTATAAGTATATGTTTTTATTGATTAATATAAATAAATACATTAAAGAGTGAGTAACAATATCACTTCTAAATGGTGTAGTTCTTCCATGCATAACATGGAGAAATAGCACCATGTAGTGAGCTAGATTGCTAGTAGTTGCTGGTAGCAGATGATGTAAGCTAGATGGGTTTAGCTATGGCTATCAGCACCACCAAGCAGGCAGTAGTGCTGGCAGCTACTTGGCATAAGGTTCCTATGCATATGCATGGTGAACAGCTCCACCCAGTGGCTGGAACTTCAATCATTGCTTTTGGCCCCTTACTCTGCATATTTCTGTGGTTGACATGGAAACAGCACCTCTTGTGGCCACATGGAGATAAAGTTACAAGTACCTCATTAACTTTTAAATTTAATTAGTCTTTGGATTTAATAGAACTTAAATATATTTATAATACATTTTATAAGATGCATGATAATCTCCATATTTTAATGTTTCATTTTTTTACTTATTTATCAGCATTTTATCTATAATTACTGGGTCATGTTTATATATCAGGCATATAATGATAGACATTTGCAAAAGCAAACCATTGCAACATGCAGTTTAATCAAGCCAGGTGTCTTCAATTAAGTCAATGTCTACAATTAAATTTTTGAAATACAAGAGTGACTTATTCATTATGAATAAGATCATAGTGTAAGAGTAAAAATATATGAGATATTTAAAAAAAAAAGATTATTATGCAACTGTACAAGAAACTTTATTGACAACATTTGACCTTTATTTAATTGAAACAACATCTAAATTAATAAAAATGACTAATTTTTTTCTCTCATGTATCATAGCATCGGCCAGGAAGCGAACCTGCCAACCAGGGACAACTGCTTGTAAGGCGGCTGTGCTGACCACTCAATCACAAACGCTTGACAAATGACTAACATTAACCATAGTTTGGTGATAAATGTGTATAAGAGCTAGCTAAAAATCTTTACTTATAAAATAAATTTATGTAAAGCTCATCAGAAAGTATAAAACAATTGGTGGCTTACATTTGAGGACTATATTTGAAATTGGCCTAATTACATATATGCAATTTCTATCTTTATATATATTTTATTCTTTTGTTTTTGCAATCTTGAACTACACATAGTTATATACATGCAATTTTGATCTTTATATGTATATAATTTTTTATCTTTTGTTTTTGCAAGCTTGAACCATAAGAAATATGCCATGCCATCTCTGCTCTTAAATGATAAAAAATAAATGGAAGATAAACTTGGGAGAAATTGTTTTCACAGATTATAATATTTTCAATAAATTATAAAGTTTATAAATTTATACTTAAATCTTTTTGAGAATGGTTGGATATAAAAATAAATTTTATAGCAAGATGCTTATGCCTTCATTTTTTAAGCTTTTAATAATATAGTGATTTTTCCAAAAGTTATTTAAAATTTTTTTTTAAATTGATAATAAAACCATACGTAATCATTTGATTGTTAATTTTTTTTTTTAAATCAATAAATAATTTTTAGTTAATATTTTTCCTCAATGTTTTTTTTTTTAAAAAAATACGAAGATGTTTGTGTGAATTGAAAATACAGTTCGTATAAAACCAACTGTTTCAAATAATAGCCTGATTCATCTTTAGAAATTGTCTTTACTAATTAATTCCCTGACAGTGTCCACCTGCTGTGAAAAGCTACATACTTGACAAGAGTTTTATTTGAGACCATTATGTTCTTGGGAACACTCTGTAATTAGATGGTTGTAAATCAAGGCAGTGAATAACCAGAATGAAAATAAAGTTCAGCCTGGGTTTTCAAAAGTTTTGTAATTCAAATTCTCAACGACTATTTAAAAACTAGGGAAATGTAAAATAAATAATTACTAGTTGCAGTAATGATGAAAGAGGCAGTTTTATTCAATTTACTAAAATATAAACATACTTGTAGAAGCGCTGTAGATAGGGATTATAAGTATATAGAAATTAATGTTGCAGAAAAATAAAATACATTAAATTATAAAAAAAATATTATAACATTATATATGTATGATTTCTTATTTAAATATTTACTAACTTCAACAAAAAAGCTTTAAAATATCATATGTATTAAATCAACTAGATATCTTTACAGTTCATAAATAATATTATTAATGAAGTAAAAGCAAAAACGTAACTAACTTAATGAGTTGTGCTAAGTGCTCTAACAAGTTTTATTGATAAATATCAGAAAAAAAAAAGCATTTAAAAATCTCTATCTAGAAATTATCCCCAATCCGCAGACTACTGGTTTCATGCTTTGGCAATCCTCAGTGAAGGGCTAGGATAATTTTAGATATTAGATCTAAAAATAACAACTCAAAGCTAGCATTTTTATGTAAAAGTTAACTATTAACTCTTATTATCTAGTGTCTGAAATTATCCCAGTGCCTCACTGAAGATTGCCAAAGCATGAAACCAATGGTCTGAGAATTAGGGATAATTTCTAGAAAGAGATTTTTAAAAATGCTTTCTTTTGTGGCATTTATCAATAAAGCTTGTTAGATAGTATTGCTCATTATTTTTTTTACAAGCTTATAAAATTGGGTCATGTGATGTATGACTTTATTTTATTTATGTAACTAACTTTTCTTATATTTCCAGTTAAAATTTTAAAATATATTTCAGGCAACAGTTCTATTACAATAAAAACCAAATTACTTATCTTCATTACTAACCTTGTGAGATTTTCTGTAAACTTAGATAGCAGCCCATGTTTTTGATAAATTTACAGTTTTGGCCCCCTCAAAAAATGTTTACAAAAAAATGTCTGCTAGGGAATGTTTGTGTTTAATATTTATATTTTATTTTTTATTGCTGTTATTTTTTTTTTAAAATAAATCATTGTGGAAAAATTAATTATAATATTTAAGTTCTTTTTTTTTTGTTTGGAGTAACATATTAACAGAACAAGGAAAAAGTCTAAATACAATATTTACACTTTATTCATGTGGATGCGCATATCATGTCCTTCAATGCAGACTTTTTAAGAGGGTAGGATCCTGTGCCTTTGGAAATAGTCCACCTTCATTATATTTTGTTACAGAAAGGTCCCAAGTTTTTATTAATATGATTATTCACAGGAAAAATTGCTGACAAAAGGAAACACTCTGAATTGAACCAAAGTAAGACAGTATTAAGGATTTTTCATCACTTTCCATGCTATAGTATAGGTAAAAAAATTGAAATAAAACTTCTTAATGAAATTTTTGAAATTTATATCTTTTTTTAAATCTAACAATCACTTTATTAATTTTGTTCTAATCTTACAACTAATACATCTTCAATAGATTGTAGGCCATTGACACTGTATATTTATCAAAAATACAGGCTGTCATGTTGGTTTATTGGCAAATTCACAAGTATCACTGTTTTTGTCACAGTTTCAAAATACCCTAATTACTAATAATCATGTTAAACTGTAAACCCTACTTTTGTTGCTAGCATCAATGAATCTTACTTTTTCTTTGTAAATAAATATATTTCAAATTTATTATTACCAAAACATTCATAATATCTATATGATATTTATCAAATCAGTTTCATATTACTTTTTTGATCACTAAGAATATATACAACATGGCTTAATTTGTACACTATGTTATTATTATAAACCATCTTGTAAAAATATTCTATCCAACAAGATAGGTTCAGTAATACAGGAATTAATAAAGAACTACCATATTAGATGTATATTCTTAGAAATGGGAATGCGGGAATGCATGGTAAACTTCAAAACATAATAAGAAATACTAATAATTTTTATTAATCATTTATTACAGAGAGATTGTTCACTTAACAAATAATATTTCTGTAGTGTAATTTTTATTACATTACTCTCATGTATGATAAAGAATGGTTTCTATCCACTTTTAACACCTTGTGAAGGAGAGAATAATCATAAACATATGAACAAAGACATGTAACAAAGACATATAATCTCCAAGATGCATATTTCTATAAAGAAAAACTTTATAGAAAATTCATGAAAGTTTTATAAATAAGTCAAAAATGGCATTATTTGAATGTAAAAGGTATCAAATAGTTTGAAAAGGCAATTATTTGAAGTATTAAATTAAAAATCAAATAATAAAACCTTGTAGAATGAATATAATAAGAAATGAATTTACAAAACATTTTAACCAAGAAGCCATGATAAAGATCATTGTAAGGGTCAAAATACATGTAAATATTGCAATATCTATTAAAAACCATTATTTAATTGCTTATCATAAAATATTTTCATTCAAATTGCAATTTCAGAAACATTTTTTCTGACATGTATGTTACACATTCCATGATGATTATAGACATTGGTTAACAGATGATAGAAATATTTCCTTTGATAAAAAGAATCATCATTTGCATTTTTACAAATTACTAAAATAGTTTAAATCATTAAATGAAAGCTAACAATCAAATAGTTTTCTTCCAACTATAAAACTCATTAGTAGAAATGTTGTGAGTTGGATAACTATATTATTATATATGTTTGATCTAATCTCAATTTGCATAAAAAAATCACAGTTTTATAATTTTTGAACATTATAAAGGTATCTCATAATGCAAACATTATTTTCAAACATTATTTTTACAAGGTATTAATGTATTGTTTTGTACATGAAAAGAATGATACACATTTTCATGGTATTATAAATTATGTAATCCAAACATGATTTGTCTTGAAGGATTATTTTTTGAATAATGATAAAAAATTAAAATCTTTCATTATTAGTATTTATTAGAAAATTTGGGCCTTTATTCCATGGGATAATTCTATCCATTGCATTAGTAGTTTGTTTATCACCAAATTAATAAAAGTATCATGACTATTCCAATTGTTTAATCCAACTTTTATACCAAAAACATATTGAAGCTATTCTTTATTGTTATTTTAGGAATACTTCTTTCTTCTTCTTCTTCTTCTTCTTCTTCTTCTTCTTCTTCCTTCTTCTTCTTCTTCTTCTTCTTCTTCTTCTTCTTCTTCTTCTTCTTCTTCTTCTTCTTCTTCTTCTTCTTCTTCTTCTTCTTCTTCTTCTTCTTCTTCTTCTTCTTCTTCTTCTTCTTCTTCTTCTTCTTCTTCTTCTTCTTCTTCTTCTTCTTCTTCTTCTTCTTCTTCTTCTTCTTCTTCTTCTTCTTCTTCTTCTTCTTCTTCTTCTTCTTCTTCTTCTTCTTCTTCTTCTTCTTCTTCTTCTTCTTCTTCTTCTTCTTCTTCTTCTTCTTCTTCTTCTTCTTCTTCTTCTTCTTCTTCTTCTTCTTCTTCTTCTTCTTCTTCTTCTTCTTCTTCTTCTTCTTCTTCTTCTTCTTCTTCTTCTTCTTCTTCTTCTTCTTCTTCTTCTTCTTCTTCTTCTTCTTCTTCTTCTTCTTCTTCTTCTTCTTCTTCTTCTTCTTCTTCTTCTTCTTCTTCTTCTTCTTCTTCTTCTTCTTCTTCTTCTTCTTCTTCTTCTTCTTCTTCTTCTTCTTCTTCTTCTTCTTCTTCTTCTTCTTCTTCTTCTTCTTCTTCCTCTTCCTCTTCCTCTTCCTCTTCCTCTTCCTCTTCCTCTTCCTCTTCCTCTTCCTCTTCCTCTTCCTCTTCCTCTTCCTCTTCCTCTTCCTCTTCCTCTTCTTCTTCTTCTTCTTCTTCTTCTTCTTCTTCTTCTTCTTCTTCTTCTTCTTCTTCTTCTTCTTCTTCTTCTTCTTCTTCTTCTTCTTCTTCTTCTTCTTCTTCTTCTTCTTCTTCTTCTTCTTCTTCTTCTTCTTCTTCTTCTTCTTTTTTATTATTTTTTTTATTATTATTATTATTATTATTATTACTACTACTACTACTACTACTACTAATACTACTATTGCTGCTGCTACAGCAACTACTACTACTACTACTACTACTACTATTATTATTATTATTATTATTATTATTATTATTATTATTATTATTATTATTATTATTATATCAGAATATATTGAGAGCTAAGATTTCCCTCATATCAAGACCTATTTTATATACATATATTAAGAAGGACTTTATTAATCCATTAATTGACTACAAGTGGAATATAATAATAATTTAAAAGAGATAGACATTTTCTATTTAAATCAAATAAAAAACTTTAAAAAAAAAACTATGTGATGAACACTAACAAATAAACACATGTACTCTACTATCTTACTTACTGTAAATATTTGTAGCCACTAAGCTGTTATTTACAATTAAATGAATTAAATTATAATATATTTGAATTAGTCAAAACACCAGCCTCATCAGATATGCTAGAATTTAAAACACAGTTGTTGAGGGTTTTATGGAATATGCATTTTTTTAAAGTGTGAAAGATGTTAAACATACTACCACATTATTAACTTTATCAACACACTTGCTACCATTTTATTAAACAAAAAAATTAAAAAATGTGATATGGCCAGATAGTTATCAACCTTTTACTCATAAAAAAATTTCTTTATATTTTTGTTATAACCGTAGAAGGCTAAATAATTTCAAAAATAATCTTTATACTCAAAGATTCAATTTGCTTCTGATAACGGTATTGAATTAGGTTACAATCATAACATTGTTAGAAATATTATATTTAATGAAAATATCTATAAATCTGTTGATAATGTAACTTCATTATTATTTAAGTCATCACTTTATAAATTGATATATAGGACTAGTTTTTTATTGGTTGGTATGAAAGTGGACTGGAAGAAAGGTCTTGACTAAAATTTATTGTTAAATAGCTCAAAACAGTCACTTAATAGAAAATCTATTTCTAGTGTAGTTCATAAGATTTCTTAGAGTTGTAATATTTATATAAGTCAAAGTAAATTATGACTTAATAAAAAAGTTAAAGTTCATAAGAATTGAATTACAAATAAATATCATAACTCAGCTTTGTTTATTTATGGACTGAATGTAGATCATAAAATATTATTTGACAATACAGAGGTTATCTTTTATGAAAGAAGTGAAATAAAAAGAAAAGTAAAGAGAACTCTGATGATAAATGTTCAATCTTTCTCTTCAATAATTTTATTTAATTACTAGTTACTTTTTTTTAAAAAAATGTACTAAGAGAAAAAAAATATAACTCTCATTTTAATAAATTGTTTAATATTCAATTTTAATCTTTTAAGAGAGCTAAATTTTTATGTTTAAGAATATTTTGAAAAAAGAAAAAACAAATTAAGATTTTAATACTTTTGGTAAATTTTATTAGAGTTATTTTTTTCTTTTCTTTTTATCTCTTCATTACAAAAAAATCAAGTCAGTGTAATTAACTGATTACTTTGTTTTTCTTTTTTTGGCAAACACATTTGTTTTAATTAGAAAGGAATGCTAATAATTTTATGACGGTAATTTAAGTTCTTGACTTCACATTTTAAGAAGGGAAATAGATGACCATTTGTCTTTATAAAAATTATGTAATTGGGTATTATAAAAACCATCATGTTGGAGACTTGCAATTGTCTTGTAGGCAATTATTGTTGTAAAAATAATGAGAATGTGAATAATTTAGAAAGCTTAAGTTCTGGTCATGAGAAATATTCTTAACTTAACTATTGAGAAGAGAGCAGTCAAGTCTTAATCCAGTTGATAAAGAAGAAAAAAGCAGGTCTTAACCAAGTTATTGCATAGAATAGCAGGAACTTTAACCAAGCTTTAATATACTATGAGTTTAGTTATAAAAATGGTTTCTACAATACAACCCATGTGTTAAATTCATCTAAAAGCTAGAAATTATCTTTTTTCATGCTCGACTGAAATAAAAATATAAAAAAGGTTTCCCTAAAGTAATATGCAATTTTGTCTTCAATGAAGACCATGAGACTCCATGTTAATCTCATTTGGGAGATTTATTTTAAAAAATGGATAAAATTTTGCTATTGTTAACCTGAATAAGAAACTATGCTCACCAGATAAAGGACAAATTAAACACATTCATGTGTAGAAGCCTTCAAGAAGAAAAATCAACTACAGAATTGAAAATTATAATTGAGAAGGACTCCACAGAAAAAATAAAACCATGTTTGAAGGTATTTTTGTCCATTCACATTGTACTTTTATTAATAGAACAAAAGATTTTTTTTACATATAGAAGTGATCATTTTTTTGTAAGAATTGATAAGTTTAAATATTTTCATTAAGTTAATGTTTTCAAATTGTGAAATATATATCTTTTTAAAAATCCAGTCAAATTTCTTTTCAAAATTATAAAATGGTTTTTAAAAAATTTAATTTTTTGTAAATTTAATTTTTTTTAAACATGTTTTTCTCTTTTCATTGATTTTCTCTCATAAAACTTAACAAAGGGTTAATTACACTAAATCAAAGATAACAATCTTTAATTTTGAAAATGTTTTTCTAACTCTTAGTTATTTTAAAGGAATAGCTTAATTAATTAAAAGTTAATTTATGAATAGAAATCAACTGATTGATTATAATTTTTATGAAAAGATTTTTTTTAATAAAATGAATGTTTAAATTTTCACACTATCATGTCATTTTTTGTTTATTGTTAATCAATTAGTTATAAAATAATTGTTTTAAACATATTTTTTAGTCTTCATTTCTTTATTTTAATCAATTCCTATTTTATAAATTACAGTCTGAGCATCTTTATTTTATGACAGTTTAGTGTTCTAGGATTTGTAAAATGATTTCAATATAACTACTTAATTATAATAGGGTAAATGGTACTTGTAACTCATGTCCCATGTGGCCACAAGAGGCGCTGTTTCCATGTCAACCACAGAAATATTCAGAGTAGGGACCCAAATGCAGCATTGCAAGTTCCAGCTGCTAGGTGTCACTGTTCACCAAGGGAATATACATGTAAATGGAAAAATATGGGTGATTTGGTTTGCAAGTTGTGTAAGGAAGGCATAGAAAATATTAGACATTTGTTACTTCAATGTAAATGTTTGGAAGCAGAAAGGGTACAAATAATGAAGTTATGGGAGGTTAAGTATGAACAAAGTGATTATACAGAAAGTGAGTTATTGGTTTTTATGCTAGGTTTGGGAAAAAATAAGGGGGATTTAGATATGAAGGTCATGGAGTTGACAAAGATTATGTTGTGGAAATGGAATGGAGCAGATTATTGGAAAACTTAGGGTGGATAATGGAAAAGGAAGGTAAAGTGGCTAACAGGTTTCTCTGGGCTTAGCTGCTGAGAGATTCCTGACTCCGTTTAAGGAGAAGTCACAGTACATTACATCACATCACATCATCACAGGAACATTATGCTATTTGGGCTCCTACTTTCCATATTTCTGTGGTTGACACGGAAACAGTGCCTTATTTATTTTTTAATCACAAAAATAATTTATAGACTTTTTTGCTTCCTGTGCTAGATTTGTGCATAAGTTGTATAAGGTAGGGATTTTTGTTTAGTGTTATGGACATCCAATTGATGATGATTTCATTACTTGACTAATGCTTGATTGTGCAAATGGATATTCTTTAAAGTCCATACACTATATTTTATTTTATTTATTATTTCTTTAAAAACTTAATTTATAGTTGACCAGTATGTTAATAGTACTAAGTGGCAGAGGCATCGATGAAGCATGCTTTTGTATACCAGCATTATTTTTTTTAATTATCTTTTGGAAGATTAGCCGAAGTATGTGTACACAGATAATCATTTTTTGTATTCCTGCCCTAGATTTGGCAGTGGCTAAATAATTAGCCTGGTCTATAGTGGACCACCTTCAAATACAGTCACAACATTTACTGCTGATTTATTTTTTATTGTTGATTACTCATAAATAATGAATGATCACTTTTGGGTAATGCTGGTGAACTTATAGTTAATTCTGTGCTGATCTTTCATGTTCACTCCTTATTCTCTTATTTGGGGTTGTTGACGATAGTTTTCCATCTCATAATTCAACTCTAATGTGGTGCACTGTTACAAATAGCTACTCAATTGTTGAATATTATACCTTCAGAATCTCTCTTATTAGCCCCTATTTTCCATACTGTTCTAATATATATATATATATATATATATATATATATATTAGAACAGTAGATAATACAACATATATATATATATATATATATATATGTTGTATTATCTTGTTGGATTTTATTGAAAAGGTCTGTTTGTTGGTTGTGGAAGAATTTTACTAAAATTTGTTTTTTGGCTAGTATTATAGTGTTATATGATTTTCTATTTTATTTATAATTACTTATACAGTGGGAGGCAATCTTTAATTATAATTATATATATATATATATATTACTAATACTATTTTTATAACTTCACTTTTTTCTTGTGAAATAAATTATTATCGCTGTTCGCATTAAAAAAAAATCGATGTTCTATTTTTAAAGTGAAACAAAAAATAAAGTACAGGATTTAGTTAGACTTCTTTAAACAATTTGATATTTTATAATTAAAATTATGTAATAATTGAAATACAGGCTTATTATATACCTATATCAATATATGTAATATATAGGGTATATGAGCACAGATTTTCACATGACCCACAACTCTCCACTCTATCTCTCAACACTGATACACTTGAGCACACATATGTCAAAAAGATAAATAATCACCAATATACTATTTCATGCTAAACCAGCAATCATCAGTTGGTCCAGATTATCATCTCCACACATATATATGCAATAAGTGCTCAGATATATATTAAGATAGAAAATCTGCATACTTTAATGGACAGGCTTCAATCCACTCAACACTCCAACTCTTCAACTGTCCATCCAATTGAAAATCTGATGATGGAATGGTCAAAGGATACCCTGAGGCTGAGATTATTGTCACACCCATGTTGACCTAAAGTCAATGTGACCCCTCCATTTAATACATATACAAGGGATGGGCAGACATTTCTACTATGTAATAACTGAAATACAGGCTTATTATATACTTATACCAATATATGTAATATATAGAGTATATAAGCACAGACTTTCACATGACCCACAACTCTCCACTCTATCTCATAACACTGATACACTTGAACACCCATATGTCGAAAAGATAAATAATCACCAATATATGTGATGGTTGAAAAGTTGGAGGGTTGAGTGAATTGAAGCCTGTCCATATGCAGATTTTTTTTATATATATATATATATATATATATATATATATATATATATATATATATATATATATATATATATATATATATATCTGAGCACTTATTGCATATATGTGTGGAGATGATAATCTGGACCAATTGATGATTGCTAGTTTAGCATTAAATACATATATTGGTGATTATTTATCTTTTCGACATATATGTATTCAAGTGTATCAGTATTATGAGATAGAGTGAAGAGTTGTGGGTCATGTAAAGTCTGTGCGCATATACCCTATAAATTACAATTATATTTTAGTGAAAAAATATGAATAACAATTTAGATAATTTACTACGTATTATAAGTATTAAACTTTAAATATCGTATTTGTCAAAATTTATTTTTACAAAAATGTGTGTTCAAGTGTATCATTTGATATGAAATGATTTGGTGAATGGTGGGTGGTGTGTAAGTCTGTGCTACTATACCCTATATATTACCTATATTCATATAGGTATATAATAAACCTGTATTTCAGTTATCAAATAGAAGATAGTTGGAAAAAGAGAAAATTTAATAAAAATCAATATTGTATCAAGTTTGATGAAAAGTCATCCTCATCTGCATATATATTTAGATGTATTCTTTTTATAACAAGAAAGAATTTAAAGTTAATTAGTTTATTAATATTGTTGCTGAGAAAAGTTTGTTCTTACCTAAAGGTCTTTTAATTTTTTGGATCTTTATAGAAAATGCATAGGGAAAATTCCTAAAGTTTACTTCATATGTTTTTGTCCATAGAAGTTGTTATTACTCTATCGTAATTCATATAATAAACATGGATGGGTGACTCATCAATGCGTATCAGCTGGTAAAGGAATTTATTGACATTTTAGCTCTGAGTTTGAGATCAAGAAATACATGGTATTTTAGAAAATATGATGAATCTGTGTGAATACAATTTTTACAGATATTTTCAAAAATCACAGACAAAGTATTGGTCTTTTTTCTAAGAGACTAAAGTTGTCAGCCAAGGTAATGACTGGTAGCTAAGGGCAGACAGAGGATATTACAATATTCCTGATTGTAAATCCAAGCTGCTATTTGATGATGACTTTTTAATTAGATGCCTACATGAAGGAAAATGGCACACATTGGAAGAAAACTTTTGTATATTAAAAGGGATACTATTGCATTTTGTGACATTAAAAGAAAAAAAAAGACAATTGATTTGATAAATGGACATGTACTTTAGATAAAAGTACAAGTATTGAAAGTACATTTGGAATGGAATTTATTATAAATAAGAAGTGGAAAATTGTGGAAATTACTAATGTATCAGATGAGTGGCAAGATTACTTAATTTAATTAAAAATACAGCATATAAATAATTTATACCCCAACAAATTCCCATGGTAACAAAGTAGTATAATACATTTATACAGATGCACAAAATGCATTTGGTTACACCAAATGACATTTCAACATTGTAATGGAAGTCTTAAATGCTAGAATAGGAATGCAGTTAAAGACAAGGGTTCTTTAAGTTTGGTTATGATAGCAAAAAAGGGAGAGGACACAGCCTTGTAGAGTTTGCAGAAAAAAACTATATTACACATTTTTAAAAAATGTTAAATGGAAATGGACATACCTAAATGGAGATATAGCTAAATTGGATTATATTTTGATTAATGGAAAATATATATTTCCAAGATTGTAATGTTCTTAATAGATTCAATACTGGAATATGGTATGTTCATGATGCACCACATCTATCTAAGGTTTAAACTTTTCTCCAAATGAGCCCTTCAGAGGATCAAAGATTTATGTCAGTATAATAAGGTATTGTATACCAACCATAGAACTGTGTCATAGGTATGACCCTATTTCATGATCTTCTTGATTATGAATCCAGTTTGGTTATGATTGCAAAAATGGAAGAGGATACAGCCTTGTAGAGTTTGCAGAAAAAAACCCAATATATTACACTTTTTTTTTTAGAAAAATGTTAAATGGAAATGAACACACATAAATGGAGATATGGTTAAATTGGATTATATTTTGATTAATGGAAAATATATATTTCAAGATTGTAATGTTCTTAATTGATTCAAAACTGGAATGTGATACGTTCATGATACATTACACCTACCTAAGGTTCAAACTTTTCTCCAAATAAGCCCCTCAGAGGATCAGGGATTTATATCAGTAGAATAAGGTATTATCTACCAAACACAGATCTTTATTCCATGATATTCTTGATTATAAATCCAGTTTGGTTATAATAGCAATAATGGGAGAGGACACAGACTTGTAGAATTTGCAGAAAAAACAATGTATTACACTTTTTTTGAATAAAAATATTAAATGGAAATGAACACACCTAAATAAAGACATGGCAAAATTGGATTATATTGTGATTAATGGAAAATATATATTTCAAGATTTTAATGTTCTTAATAGATTCAATACTGGAAGTGATCATCGATTAATGAGATGTAAGACACAAACACATATTAATATAAAAAGTATGTAGACAAAACCCATTAAGAAAGTGAGTATTAACTATTAATATTCCTAACTTTCAGAAAAACTCAATGAACTCAAAATTTTAAAAATCAGTTTTAAAATATTGACAGATTTTGAAGATGGTTTAGATTTAAGTGAAATAAATAAGATAACTGATATTAAGAACTGCAAGAAAGATAATTAGGACAAAAAAGAATTTAGCAGAAAATTTTTATTGAGACCGAACATCATATGAAAAAACGTGTATGAAAATTTTACAGAATGATCTATTAAGAAGAATTGAATATCTAGAATTTTGTAGAAAGTATAAAAAAGTGCTAATAATTATATATAGAAAATATCATTATGAATTGGCAAAAAAGGCTATAAAAGAGAATAAAAGTATCAAAAATATAAAATAACATTTTGCTACTGTAAGTACAGTTGTTTTGGCAAAAAAGAAGAAAAGGTGGAACTATTAATAAAGAAAAAATAACATTATGAAATATACCAAAGAGTTCTATGAAGAATTATATAATAATAAAAAACAAAAAAAAACACCAAAATATCCTCTATAATTACTACATTTTATGAATTATTATGAGTTTTAAATGAAGTGAGATGTGCAATTAAATCTGTGAAGAAAAAAAAATCTTCAAAAATGTTGGAGATAAAAAAATAGAAAAAATAAATATAAGCAATTATATATCCTTTCTTATACAAATATTCAATTTTGTTTTCTTGCAATTTCGACTATTCAGCAGTCTTTATCAGAGCTACAAAATATGTTCATTTATGCAAATTACAATAATAATAAATATAATTTTATTTATATAATTCTTAATTTACTGACAAAATTTACCTTTTTGTATGTACATTTATATTTATTTTTAATAATATAACCAATATTTATAAATTAAAGAAAAAAAAAAGATTACAAATATTATTTCAAATAGAAAAATTATTGGCAAAGTTATATACCAAGAACCTAAATGATAAAGTATATCAGATAATGATATTTAACAAAAGTGATAAAAAAGATATTAGAAATTATAGACACACTGTTACCAATACAACTAACTATGACCTGTTTCCAACAATGTTTGGATTTTAACCGTTTTAAAAAAACCAAACTAGATTTAATATTGAATTTAGCACAATTATTGAAAGAGATAAGACTGATCAAACTTAGTTATCATTATATTAAGTAAGGCATTTAATTTTATAAACATTAGAATAGCGCTTAAATTTTGAATTCTCAAGATAAAAATTCAGGATATTGTCATATTCTGTAGAATATTTCTTAAAATGCATCAGTGGTTATTATTAGCTAGATTAGCAAGATAATTCTACATCTCTAAAACTTTTTACAGTAGGTTTTTTCAAAGAAGTAATTTTTTTTTTCAAATAATTTATTATAATTACGTTATACTTATATGAGGCTAAAACCTTAGTATATGCGCCTTGAGTGCTTAATTTTAACAAGAGAGACTCTACATCGCACTTAATAAGAATTAATATTTATAATTACGTTATTACATTAGCAGTTATGATATTCTAACATATAGTTTTAAATTTAATTGTCCAGACTGATCATGTTATCTTTTAATCATCAGTCAGGTGATTAAAATGAGGAAAATGTAAATGATTATTTAAATCCTCTCTATTTTGCAAATGGTGCGATTGTTTTTTGCAAATAATATTTCAGAGTTAAAGGAAATATCACAAGAGTTACAATACAAAGATAAATGCTTAAAAGACTAAAGTAATGTTCAATTAATTTTTTCAGAAGAAAAAAATAAACATTAATAATGAAATAGAAGCATATCATATAAAATTAATCAGAATATTAAATTTGAGTGAAGTGCTTTTGGTAGAAATAACTTTGTATTAAAAAGAGAAATGTCTATAAGCTTAAAAAGATTTTTAATACATGTGTTTTACCATTTCTTACCTATGTATATGAGACTTATACACTTAATAAAAGAGCTATACCAAGACTTCAGAGCATTTAGTGAAGTATGGAAAGATGTTAGAATAATGAGATGATATTAAAAATAACAATATGGGTGACAAAACAAATAGATATCACTGACATTATTAAAAAAAACAAACTAAAATGGAACTGGTATGTATATATTATTAGAAGATATGATAATTGACAATTAAAGTTTTATATCAAATTCCAAGATGTTTTAAAAGACCAATAAGAATACCACATGTGAGATGAATGGATAAAATAAGAAAGTGTTTGGCATGATGTGAAAAGGCTATGTATCAGAAAAACTGTATTAAATTTGGAAAAACCTTTATCCTGTAATGGACAGGTAATGATTAAAATGATTATTTAGTTAATATGCAGACTGAGCAGTTAATTAATGGTAGAATAGCAAAAGATTTTGGTTATATTATACTTCTGTGAATAAAATCTATTCTGATCATTTAAATTTCTGTGCCATAACTTCTTTAGAAGAATGACAGAAATAACTTAGATACTTGAGTTATTTCTTAGTCATAAACTCATATTATGGCACAGTATAATCACTTGTTAATATGGTTCTGTTGTTTAGATCAGTGAAACAATGCACATAGTTTGGTGAAATACCAAATAAATAACAAAAAAGTTACATAATTCATAATTATATATATACAAAATCGATCTTTAACCATCTTGTATAACTTAGCACAGTAATGGTGGAAATTCACAATTAAAAGTTCTGGATTTAAACTCAAGGTGTAACTTTTGGTATTAGAATGTTTAATGATCTCCTGGACAACTAATCATTCGATTATTTCATCACATGATCACCATCTCTCATGCTAGCACATAACTGTTATTAAACAGGCAAAACTCTCCATACAGTAGCACCACCCTATGCCAACCAGAGTAATCAATAAATGCCAGAAGGCTTTTGCATAAAATTCCCATCTAATGCCTACTCATCCAATATCCCCAGAAACTAGACTTCTGGCATCCATTGATTACTCTGGTTAACACAGGGTGGCACTACTGTATGGAGAGTTTTATCTGTCATTCGACTATTTGTTTTATCTCTAATTAATAGGAATAGTTCCATAATAAAATTCTTGTTTTACTAATATATATATATATAATGATTTCATTAACCTTATTTATACTGTAATTTGCTTTTAGGTATGAATGTTAATTAAAAATAAAAATACTGTTTTTAATTGAAAATTGAAAATGTTAATTAAAATTGATAAAGATTATTTTTAAAAATCTTCAATAAAAAGGAAGAGGGGCATAATTTAAAAGTAAAATAAAAGAAAATACATTTAATTAACGAGATAAGTAAATGATATTTTGCAATTATATTTAAAATTTTTCATGATCTCTTTCTCTCTCTCTCTATATATATATATACACACACAAAACATAAAAAGAGTTACTGCAGCAGAAAAAAATGTGCAATTAATTAAAAAAATCATTGATTTCTGTTAGCAACCTTAAAGAAATCAAGCAGAACAAAATTCTGATATCCATTCTGTGTTCTTCTTATAGAAGCTATTATTACTGTGTGATTTTTTGTATGGCACTCGACCATGGATTGGCTGCTTACTAACATGAATCAATCAGCTTGGAAAAGGTATTGATCTTTATGTTTAAATTTCAGTCCAAAAACACATGCTTTTTCATCTTAGTTGACTTATAGTTCTCAACTGAAACATCAATTGAATTTTATTGAAAATAGAATGAATGCTTGTGTGAATTACGTTTTTTCCAGAAATTTTCAATCATGGTAGACAAAAGTAAATTATTCCCCTTATTACCACTAGGGTATAAAGTTGCAAGCCATGGCAGCAGTTGGTGGTCAAAAGCAAAGGATGCTAAGAATCTTGAATTGTGGCCCAATATATCATTTAATGATTTTTTTTTTTGTTTTAGTACCTACAACTGCAGATCTCTTTTAAGTGAAGGAACATAGCACTAATTGGTAGATTTCGTATTTTAAAAAATGTGAATCATATATACTACTGGTTTTTTTCTTAGCAGTAAATTTCTTTTTATCTATGTTACTATACATACATAAAATGGCTTAATTTACAAATTGCACATTACACAAACAAGTGAAGCTCAATATCAAAAGATTTATCAGCCTGAGTGCTTTTGGGAAGCTTTAGTTTTCATATTCATAGTCTACTTTGGGAGTGACAGGTTAAGTTGTGATTTTAAACAACTTAACTTGACACTCTCAAGATAGGCTATGAATATGGGGGGTGAAGGTTCCTGAAAGTGCTCAGCCTGATAATTATTTTGATATTGAGTTTTACTTCTTTGTGTAATGAACGATTTGTAATTTACTGCTTGAAGGTGAAGTAGAAACAAGGATTTTATTTCAAAATGGCGTAATATATATTACTGTATTTTTCTCTCACCAGTAGATTCCAGCAATGTTTTAACTGGAATAGGTAATTCACTTGCATACAGGTTTTAGTTCACTTTTAATTTTTTATAGTATTTGAAGTTTAGTACAAATGACCATTGCCTGTACAGTGGGATATGGGCATAACAAAAAGATTCTGATACTATGCATCTCTATATAATCCAAAGCTGCAAACAACATAAACTCCTGTTAGAAATAGAACTATACTTGATTAGGCAAACTTGTAAGTTAAAATGAGTCTTGGTATTTATAGACCACATGGTAAAAGTATTCAGACTGATAAGCAAAAGGCTTAAAGCTAAGTACTTTTTAAATAATAAAGGTATAAATTATAACTTTAATACAATTATAAACACCAAAATAATATAGATATTCATTATATTGATTAAGGAACTAAAATAATTTCTTAATTACATTTTTTTCTCAATTTCCTTTTAAACATGAAATATATTAAAATTAACTTTTATAATTATATGTCCATTAAAGCAACATATTTGTTTTAATAAATAATCTTTATCTTTCTTTTGTTATATTAATAATTTATGTTTGCATTTTTTTAAACATAATTAGAAATAAATTAATCTATCAAAGAGACTTTTTTTATGTAATTTTGAATAATTTATTACAAAATAACAAAAATGTTATTACATATTCAATTAAAATAATTCTAGACTTTATTTTTTATAATATATATATATATATATATATATATATATATATATATATATATATATATATATATATATATATATATATATATATATTGTGACCTTCTGAATAGACCCAAGAAACCAATTGTAATTAAATAGCATTGTATCAGTAACAGCAGGTTGCATTTAACTAAAAAAAAAAAAAGAAATAACATGAGATTTTCAAAACTTTTCTATTAATAATCCAAAACCTTGTTTAAAAAGTACTTGCAGATATTATTTAGAAGTTTTAAGACATTTAATATTTTTCTGATGGATATTTAATGATAGAAAGAGGAATGGCTTGTCACAGTTTAAATTGATCCAAATTTATCTTATTTGTCTATAGGTTGGTATTTGTTTGGTGATTTTCTGGTTCATTTGCTTCTTGATACCCCAGTCCATAGTATAGTTAGTACAGCATATTTAATACATGGTTATAGAAACTTCTGTTTTGGCCAGATTGTTTTAGTGTTCATAGTGCAGCATATATGTAGATGCATGTATGTTTGTGCCATCCTACAACTTCATTTTTTTATTCATGTACTTAATTAAGATACCAGATACTATGTTTTACAGTAAAAGTATTTAAATTTATAATCAATATCTTGGATAACCAATTTAAATACCTTTTAAGTGATTAATAGATCAATGGACCAGTGAATTATCAGACAAGACAAATATGCTATCAATTATATCATTTGTCAAATAATTATTTTTTATTACTTTAAAAATGCAGAATTTTTTTTTTCAATTTAATTAATATTATTTAGAAGACAAAATGTTTTTTTTTCTTTTTCAAGAGAGAAAAGGTTATTGCATATTTGCAGCTAATTATCTCAGTGCAGGAAGGATTGACCTTTTTTTAAAGTTGACATTTGAATGATTGACCTTTGATTAGTGAAAGAAATAGATATCTATGTAATAATCAGATATAAAAGAAGGATACTTTACAAAAAAGTTGGCTTTTATTACAATTCTCTCTCCACCAAGGGTTCTCTCTCTACAAATTGGTTTTTCCATAGTTAAGCAGTTGAGATTCAATTTAAACTTAAAAATACAAAATTTATATTAATTTTCTGTATGAAAATAAGGATAGAGACTTTAACAACTTTAAACAAGGTACATCTCTCTCTATATTTCCACTTGACTAACTTAGATTTAATATCATCATTTGGAATGCATATTTGTGTCTATATTTCAACTTTGATTTACTTAATTATAATCTCTAATATTAAAGAAAGACTTGAAATGTGTGAATTTTGTTACTTTATGGAAGATTTTATAACTGAACTTTTTTATAAAACCTTTTATAGACTCTATAATAAAAACTTCTACTAGCTATAGAGGAGTAAAGTTTAAACAGAAGGATGTGTGTATCTATTCCATTATAACATGTTTATTATTATTTTTAACATGAAATATACTTAATCATTTGCATCTCTAGGATCAAGGAACAGAAGGCATGACTTATAACTAATGAATCATTAACTTATATTTAAATGTGCTTAAAACTGAATGAGTGGAAGAACATGAATACTAGATGTGAACACTCTTATTTTATTGTTCTCCTCATATGTATTTAATTTATTATTAAAATATATTGTCATTCGAAAATCATGTAAACTTAAGTGAATATTATGAAATAATCAGCTATTTGCCTAATGGATGACTCTGATAATTTAGCACAAGTGCCTTGATAAATGTAATGAATTAAGCAGTGAATTATTACCAGAATCTGTGGTAGTAAATATTTATTTGCCTTTATTAAATACTTCACATGCGTTATTGCCAGAAATTTCACTTAGCTATTGCTAAGATCTTTTGAAATGCCTTTTAATTGGATCCAAATGCATATTATCTCCCTGCAGGAAATTGTTCTATGTCTACTAACATCTATTCATTTTACAATTATTATTATTTTTATACATGTCCAAGATGTGTTATATATGGATGTGCAAATGAACTCTTATGTTCCAGCTGAAGAAGATTTAATTATTCATTTATTTATTTTTTGTGTATGATAGATAGGTAGACCAATTATTTGTTTTATAATTTTTTAAATTTAATTATTATTTCCTTTTGCTTCAAGATCATCTTGGATAAGTAAAATATGAAGAAATATTATACTGGTAATTAATTACATAATGATTATACTGGAAATTAATCATTATTTTGATATAATTTTTATTGTATACTGGTATTCTATATGTTTATGTTAGCAATACAAAATCTGTTTGCTATTAGGAAGCTAACAGCTAATTTTAAGAAAGGGTAAATGCATAAAATTATTATTTTATCTTTGCGTTTTCAGAGGTTATAAGGTCCATTTGCCAATAATTATTTTGCTTCAAATTTAAAAGATTTGTAGTTTATCACAAATCAAAATTTTATTTCAATTTATTAGTTAATCTTTCAATAGTTTTATGAGATGACTCGAAGCTGCTTCAAGTTGCTTGAATTCTGTCATTTTTAATACTATGATAAAGATTTTACCATCATTGGAAAGGTTATAAAAAGTTCTGTAAAATGCTGCCCTCTCTTGAATTATTTTACAAGTAAAAAATCAATAAAACTGACATTGAAGATCTAACAAAGAGAGGAGGCAGTCCATTCTAAGCATTGATTGGCTCTCAACTATTGAGGACAAAGAAATTGACTTGTCAATAACTTCCACTGTTATGATTTCTTTTGTTTCATTTTGAAAGTGATAAATGAATGTTTTAGACCATTTTAAAAGTATTTTTTGACATATTATAAATTATTTTGATAAAATATGCTAAAAATAAAATTATTATAGAAAAATATATAAGATTTTAATAAAAATTATTTACTTTTTGGGAACATAAAACTGAGAAAGAAATCACTGATGTCAGCAACACTTTTTAGTTGGTTACTAACATTCATTTTAGATTTCCTGCTATCAAATATTTTTATAATTATAAATAAAAAATTATTTTTGAAAAAACTTTTGTTCACTTTCATAACCTAACAAATTATTAATATACTTTTTACAAACAAAACTAAAGTAAATATAATATTAAATGATGAATATATTTTGACTGTTTGACCATTGAGTTTATGAATTGACCAATTAAAAGTTTAGACTTTTACCTCACTTGGCCAATAAAATAATCAGCACTCAAAAAGTTAATGTTAAATACCCAAAAGTGTTGTTTTACCTTTGCTTTGCTAGAAAAAAAGAGGTTTCTTTAGTAATAATTATTATATATCAGATTTAAAATATTTATAATTTATCAGGAATGAGAGATTCATTTTTTTTACTTATTAATTAATGTTGTTACAATATTCACATATTGTATATGACTTGAAGCTATTTTGTGCATTATTATGCATGTGTGCCTGTCCATTGTTTAATTCATTTATATAATTGTTGAATTAAAAGTTAATTTACTTTTCCAATCAGTTTCAGATGGTATGACATGCCAAAGAAGTGAAATGATTAGGGATTTATCTAAGAATGAATTTATTTTTTTAATGCTTAGATTGAAATGTATTTAGGGCTATGAAGAAAGGAATCATTTATGATATATATTGTATTGCCAGGGATTGAGAGAGCTCTCCCTTAGTTTATTTGAATATCTATCATGAGTGGATTATATTTTCCAGATCAAGCAATTGTGTATTACAATGATTATATTATGTGAAGTAAAGTAATGCATTTCTCTTGTTTTACAGTGATGAGACAAAGTCCACACCATTATTTAAGCCTCTGAGTAAAGTTAGAGAGTCACTGTATTTTGTTGTTTAAATTATTAAAGTTAAAAAAGTCTCCTTGTTTCTCATCTACCCATTTGGAATGTTTTCCCATCATTTATTCATAGCCAGGTGTAATGTAGTTTGCTAATAAAAATAAAAGTATGATTGATTTCTTTTATAGAACATCTAAAGTAGAAGTAGTGCTAAAGCTGTTGGTTGGTCTATGGCATCATCCATATTATGATATTTTATCTCAATTTCATAAGTAAACAGATGGGATATAACTGTGTTGTTTATATTGTGACAGGTAGCACAATACAGATACATGCACAAAATACTATTAATCCTGAAGGTATGAAAAAATCTATCACTAATTTGTAAGTCTGAATCAATATTTTAAATCATATCATACCAATTCATTTTATGTTTTATATCATCAAATTCTCTGAATAATTCATCCTCATTTTGAATGAGTAAACAAAATAAAAGAAAGTATAGCTAGTTAATAGAATTATTTAATTTTAAGAAGGATAGTATGACCTCTAACTCATATGTTTAAATCCATGTTGCATTATTTTAATGTTTAACTACCCCAGTGTTGATTTGGTTGGCAGAATGTTAGAGTTAGTTAATAGCACGTGTGTATTTTAAGTAAAAATACAAGGAAGTTTAATTTCATATTTAATTATTTCAGTGTTAGTGTTAATAAATGTTTCTTTTCATTGCCATGATAGCTTGTATATATATATATTTCTTTTTTCCCATATGTCAAAGCATCAGCCAGGAAGTGCGCCCACAATAACCATCTGCAAGCAACTGCTTGCTTGCAAGGTGCCTGTGCTGACCTCTTAGCTACCAATGCCAGACAGCTTGAATATATTTGACATAAAATACAAAGAAGTTTAATTCCATATTTAGTTATTTCAATGTTAGTATTAATAAAAGTTTTTTTTCATAAGCATATCAGAATTGGCTGATAACTGATATATGTTTAAAATAAAGTAATACAAGAAAATGTACAAAGTGTAAAGTAATACTACAAAATGTTATTTAGCTATATCATGTAATAAAAGTTTTATATCTTTAAAACTTTGTTCAGAGTTATTCTTTGGATGCATTCGTGTACTATGTTTTCGCACGCACACACACACACACTTATATATTTAATATGATATGTTTGCACTATTCCATAAATTTAATGATGATCATGCTCAGATCTGATGATATTGTTTTTTTGGTCCAAACACTATATAAAATACTTGACTATTTGGTGATTCTCTGGGAAGATTTTAGTATTCAGTTATTATTATTTAGATGATGACTTGAAATCAAAATGTGCCCTATTTCTTTCATCATCTAACTACTATTTTATTAGAATAATGCTTAATTTATGTCATTACATTTATGATGGTAATTGGTAGTTATTGTAGAATATAAATTTCAAATAAGTCACATAATAAATCCCCTGAGATATTCCCTTAATATTTCAGAATAGATACTAATTTAGTTACCTAATTTAAATTGGTAGGCAGTATAAGTTAGGTAGTGCTATATTTTGTTTTATTTAATTTTAACTTACCATATAGTAGAGTTAAGTAGTGCTACATCTTTATTCCATTAATTTAGACCTATCATTAGTAAAGGTTCTTTAATGCATTTAGATCATGGGGGAGATGAGATTAACTTGTTAATTTAAATGGTGGAATTTTACCAATTTCAACTACCTATTTATTGTAAAACCCAATAGATATTTTATCCCTATTAATTAATAATGTTTGCTCCTATGTTTAGTATATGTATTTTACACCTTATAGAACTCTGTAGCCCTCACTGAACTAAGCTATAATGGGACAGCATTGTAAGAGTCTCAATAGTAATTCAAAGTAAGTCCAATTAGAAGTTTATTCTATTATCAATAGAATTGGTACCCCGGGTATTTGTTTATAGGAAATGTAGGATTGGTGTTTGGGAAGGGTTATAATATATAACTTTTGTATGTATATTTTTTATTTTTTATGTAAATTTAAATATATATATGAATTCATGCACTGACAGGGTTATTTACTTATTGTTTTGTATGCAAGACTGTCTGTATTAATAGTTTAACAACATATAATGGTATCTACAATAATTTCTGCCTCAAGGACTTTCAAGAGTTAATGCAAAGGTGTTTTTTAACCATTCATTTAAAAATATTGTTGACTAACAAAGTTAATTATTCAGCTCTTCTAGTATCTGTTAGTGTAATTGTTATATATATATATTGTAATGGTATGCACCCTCTCAACAAGATAAGTTAAGGCAATCGCATCTTTCTATAGTCAGATTTAAGGTCTTCATATAGGATGCCACGAATGATGTGATTTAATTTTGATATAAAACTATATTTGTTCCTAATGACTAATATATTATTAATAAATTGTTATATCTAAACCACATCAAATCAATTTTCACCTTAATTAACTTTACCGTTATGCTCAGATTGCGAACTCAGGGAAGTTTAACAATTTACTCTCTTCAGGGGTTCCTATCAATATTTTAAAGTAATATTAACAACGAATCTCACTAACTCTTTAAATCAAATAAAACAAAATTGAAGACTTCATTTAATATAAAAAACATAATTACTTATTTAACAATTAAATAATTTAAATTTTACAATATATAAAAAAAATATTTATATATCTACCTCCTTATATTAAAAATGTAAATATTCTCTTTGCTTACAGTAGATATATTTTTTAAACCTATAACACTACGTGATTTTACAATGTATATAAAATATAAGTATCCTAATATTTAGACATTTATATTGAAGCAGTCGGATCTAAGTTATATATTTATTTTCATAAATATAATAATAATGCAAATATAATCTATACATATTGATTACATGTATATATGAGTATATATATACTCCTACAATATATATATATATATGCAAATGGTCAAATATCCAATATAAAAATAATTATTTGTCTACAATGTTGTTATTGATATATGCTTAATATAATAATCAATCTAAATAAAATTGAAATAAACAATTAATTATATTTAAAATTATTTAATTATCAATCTGACTTTCATCTCTTATTGAGACTTTTTCAAGATATAAAGTTTTATACATCACATGATTTATTAATTACATTTACTCCACTTATTAGACATTATTTTACCTTCAATAATATAATTAACATTATATATATAAATACATAAACAAGTGGCATAAAATAAAAAATTAAATTACATAAAAAAATAACAATAATAATAACTTAAAACTATATAAATACATAAATTTTAATATATCTATATAAATAAATAAATATTCAACTTCCCCTTTCCTTTTATAAACCCTCATTCATAATTCAACCCTAACTCTTTACCATAATTTTTAAATCTTCCAATTATCTAATAATGCTAATTTTACACCTAATCTTACTCGACCTTTAACTATATTTACACATCTACCCAAACTTTTCTGAATGTATAAAGTTTCATAGCATATCCTTTTCCGATAATTTTTCATGTTTTATAACTCTAATATTCTTCTTACATTCCATTTTATGACCAGTATCTAAATAATGTATATATAGACCTGACCTTATATATTTCCTAGTAATTGCTATATCATGCTCCTTCCTTCTATCATCTATCATTTGTCCTGTCTGTTCTATATATACTTTATTACAGCTCCCACATTCAATTTTATAAACCATTTCTCCCTTACTATTCATACTATCTATCTTATTTGTATTACATAATTATCTACCCAAAGACTTACTATTTTCCCAAGCTATTCTTATATCATCTGGTAACTTCTCTTTTGCTAACTTTATACACATCTCTTGAATATGGAATAGACATCCACTTACAATGTTTATATTTATTCTTATACTTATTTCTACTATTAAATTTTGATTTCTAAAAATTGTTTTAATTATCTTTCTTTTATATCCTATTTTAACATAATCATTCTCTACTTATAATTTTTGCTCATATGCATCTTTCTTATCTGATGTAAGTTTATCATTCTTTAACTTAAATTCCTTTAAAACCTCTACTTTTTGACACTATGACTAATATGATTTTGAATCTATTAAACCGCTAATTTTTCTATCTTTAATATAATGCTTTACCACTGTTTCATTCATCATTTCTCTTTTCACAAAAATATCTAAGTAATTTAATCCATTTATCTCTTTTTCCACTGTAAAACCTAATTTTATATTTATTATTATTCAATTCATTAAAAGTCTGTCAATACTTCTATCATTTCCAATAACAATAGTATCATCCACATATCTATAATATTTTATAATTTCTTTATTCTTTATAAACTCTTCTACTACATCCTCTATACTACTTATAACTACTGATGATAATATCCCACTTATTGAACACCCAATAACTCATCCCTTTTCTATACTCCAAAATTCTTTCTTATATTTAAAATATAAAGCCTCATTTACCATTAGTAATGTTTCATAAATAATATATATCCAATCCTCTGACAAAATATTATATATTTTCAATTTAGTCATAACTATTTCTATACTTTGGTACATATTCTCAATATCAATCAATGCAATCATTTCATTTCTAATATTCCTTAACTTATTAATAATTTGTTCAGAATTTTTTATACAATATTTACCAAATCCAATTACTTCAACAATCTTTTTATATACCATATTACATATACCTTTAAGCATATAATTATTAAAATCCCAAATTACTTTTGTTGACATATTCACTTTGTGTGTCTTAATCTTCCTTACTATACACGGATGCGCAAAACTTGTAGGAAATAAACATTTATATTCCTTTTCATTAATTAAATTCTTCATTTTCATATAATTTAACAATAATTTATATCTTGTTTTAATCTTATTTCCAGGATCTTTACTTAACTTTTTATATCCTTGTTTAACCATATCTTCATGTATTTTTCTTTCATAATTGAACTTACTTAAAATTACAAATCGCGAACCTTTATAATCTTTTGTTATTATTAAATTTTCTTTCTTTACCTTCTCAGAAATTTTATATATTGTAGACTTTTTTTTTTCCATTCCTTCTTATTATATTTAACTCTTTTATTTACAACATTATTAATTTTTGATTGTAATTCAACTTTTAAATCATTCTTTATATTTGCTGCTTCAATACTTACAATAGTTGCCTTTTGAACATCAGGGTTTACAAACGGTACATACTTAACTACTTTATTTAAAACATTTGACTGTTTATTACCAAATTCCACATTAGATAGATTCATAAAATTATTCTCTACTTGTTCACTCCATTCACTTTTAGTATATTATTTAATCCACTTTAAAAATTTTCTTTTTTTTAACATAACCATTTCCATTTATGATCATATTTCTTCCAAAGTCTATTTTTTAATTCAACAGTATGAACCAACAAACATATCTTTATGCACTCAAATAAATCTTCAGGTATATTTCTTTTTAATATATATTTCTTCCTATTATACTTTTTAATATTATAATCAATTTCAACATATTTAATTATATTGTTGAAGGTAAAATAATGTTTAATAGGTGAAGTAAATGCAGTTAATAAGTCATGTGATGTATAAAACTTTATATCTTGAAAAGGTCTCAATAAGAGATGAAAACTGGGTTGATAATTAAATAATTGTAAATATAATTAGTTGTTTATTTCAATTTTATTTAGATTGATTATTATATTAAGTAATTGTTTAACTTTGCAACTATATAATTCTCGTAGAATTTAACCACTGACATTAAAAAACAATCTGTTATATATATTTATATTTTTATGGGGATTTAAAATAGTCAAGCATTGTTAGCCAAGAGGTCAGCGCAGCTACCTTGCTTGTTGTGGGTTCGCCTCCCGGCTGATGCTATGACATATGAAAAAAAAAATTATACTTAAAATATGTTTTTATTTTTTTGTGTACATATCTAGTTATAAAATAAGAGAAAAAACATATATTCTTAACTGAAATACTAGTGAAATCAAGATCAAATCTTTCTTCAAAAGTTTATGTGGTTTATTATATTTCAGTTGTTGAGTTTTTATTGTTTACTATAAAATATCTATTTAATTAAACTCCAATCATTTATTTAACAGCAAACATTGACTTAATCTCTTAGTCAAAAAACATAATTTTAGCTAGTTAATGATAGCAAAGAATCTTTCAAATACTAAGTGACATCTTATTACAGTAAGTGATAAATCACCAGGGGTAGCTTAATGTGATAATAGACTGACAGATTCTGGAATTCAAGACCAATGGATCAAGATCCATGTAAACTTTTTATAATCACCTGAGTAAAAATCCATACAATTATATTTTAGTGATGAAGTGATGTAGATTAATGTAGGGGTCATCATTACTAGTGATAACCGGATCTCAAACTGCATTGATTCCGTCACAGTTTTGTCATTTCCGGCAACTGTTCTTTTTATAAACTTCCAATCAATGAACTCATTCTATTTTTATTACTTAAATAATTGCTTCCAATATTTACAGTTTATTATTCTTTAATTTTAGTCCAGAAGTCCTTATTTTACATTGAAATTATTCTAAAATTTTTAAAATTCTGTGCAATAAATAAATAAAAAGTAAAATGAATTTGACAATATTCCAGTTTTAAAAATAAAAATAATGATATTTACAGATAGTTAAAAAATATTAACGGTTTTTTCAACTACGATTGTTTTTTTTTCCTACATTTAACTATTTAAAATTTGATAATTAAAATATCTGAATTAGAATTTATGCTGTTAAATTTGAAAACATAAGTAAATATCACGATGTATTTTAGGTTAAAAATCAATTTATTATTATTAAAAATATAAACCAAAAATATATTTTAAGGCAAAATTATTTAATGTCAATACAAATTTTATGTAATAAAATTCCAGTAAACATATATAAAAGTTAAATAAGGTTCATGGTTGCGACTGAATTAATGTGGATACAGATATAATTCAGATATATATCTCCACCTCAAAGGTTAGTGGTGTTCTCATAATTCATTATTTGCAATCACATTTAAATCGAATTGGACTACATTGCCTCTAATAATCGAAAAGTCATAAAGACAATAGTGTTTGTATTTTTTTCTGTCTATATTTTTAATTATTTTGTTATTATGATTGGAGGAATTTGGTGTATGCTGTGAAGTTTAGTTTAGTAATGGTGTGATAGATTAAGAGCTAGAGGTTGCTGAACTTGAACTAAGCCACTTTTAATGTTTGGGTATCACGTGATGCTTTTTAATATTATTCCCTTATTTTTCTCTTTCACTTTCTTTGCATATTTTCATATACTCATATATATTGCTTATAATACTTCTTTCATATACACTTCAATGCAAACAAATTTTCTTAAAAAAACTTCTTTATTTTCCTTATCGTTTTGACTGTCCAGCAGTCTTCATCAGAGCTTTATCCATCCTCTGCTTTAAAAAAGGCAGAGGATGAATAAAGCTCTAGTGAAGACTGCTGGACAATTGAAACTGTAATGAAAATAAAGAAGTTTTTTAAGAAAATATGTTTGCATTGAACTGTATATGAAAGAAGTATTATAAGCAATATATATAATGCTTTCTACCAAGAAACTATTGGGTTATTATTTAAGAATTACCTGAACCCAGTACTTTATGCTCCCAATAGAGTAACATCTAAATTTTCTTTCTATTTATTACTAATATATAAATATGGCATTAAAATACAATTTAATTTCTGAGTAAATGATGTTTCTTGAGCTAAAAAATAAAGAGCATATAAATTACATGAATATTACACAATTTGTAACTCTAATTACTCAAAAATGATCCAGTAAAAATATCCAAAATCAACAATATAAAATTATTTAATAGAACTATCTTTATTCACCTGTTATTAACTTAAACCATTTCATTTAAATTTGAAAAATCACAACACACAAAATCTTTTAATTTTTTTTTTTTACAAAACTTTGCATTTCTTTTTGAATCAATTTAGTATATAAATAAATCAACACTTTAACTTTTAAATATAGTTTTTGTCAAAAAAAAAAGCCGCATGTCTACTAAAAACTATTCCACTTCAATAGATTTTAAACTTGTGTGTTGTGCTTATGAGAAATATTATTATACAAACTTCGTGCATAGCTTTTCAAAGGGAATATTCAAAAGTGCTCATGCTGGTATTCAGATATGAGATATGTAGCAGTTTTCTAGAATGAAATTTGCAAAATTGACAGACCTCATATTTTAAATGTATTTAAAACTTCCATTTTACCACAAATTTCAGGCATTTGATATATATATATTGTAATGGGACAGTCCTTTTGTGACACACACAAAAGTGAGTAGATTTCTCTTGATGAGTATAAGAACGTATCTTTATTGTCTACATTCATGCATATCTATATACATTAAATTCATACTTAAGGAAGAAGAGAGTAAGATATAAATAACTGCTGATTCTATTTTTAACCTATTGCCTACATATTGTAGTTTACTCCTGCTATTCTGGATTTCAAACCCAGGAAGATGTTATATGATCTTCAGGTTCATGTAATATTTGTATCACCATATTCTTAATATGTGTAAAATGAATCTACACCTGTTTAGGGTGGGTATAATATATTGTATACATGATGAATAATAATAATGATATGTGTGTAAGGATATGACTTAGCAGAATTTAAACACAGAAAAATAAACCAAGAAATGTGTTTTAACATTTAAATAAATTTAATGAACATATATACATAGATTAGCATTTGAAGAAGGAAATTTATAACAAAATTAGAGAAAACTCCATCTGTGGTCATTCTTCATTTATGCTTGATTTATATCAATGTTCCCCATCCTGATCCCAAAAAAGAATAGCCACTAAATATCCTGATTAACATAAATGATCTTCAGATTATATACAATGTTATTATATATATAGTAACATATTCATTTATCTTTTTTTATGTCTTTTAGTTAATGCCATGATGATTTAAAAGACCCTCTTGTGTTATGTACAATGTGAGTGTAATAAAGGAGAGTTATAAGTTTAAGTCACAAGTAATAATAAAAATATGCATAGAAAATATATTAAAAAATATAAATAATTAATGCAAACTTTAGACTAAACAATTAGTGAAAGTGTAGGTGTTATACATATATGAATGTTGAATATATATATATATTAGATAATGTCTTACCTTGTCCCATTTATAATGATCGGATTATTTCATAATAAAGATTATATCTCATAGATTTGTCTATCCAAGGTATAAAATAATTTCTTTTTTTGTCTTAATTTCATAAATTCTAAATTAAAGCTACTTGGTCTTATATAAAAGTAAAGAAAATTAAGTTGTCACACATACTATACAAATATTTAAGTGGCTTGTTCTCATAATTCATGGTAGTTCCTTTATACATAACTGGGATTTCAAATATCCAATGAAAACGTTCGAACTGGAGTCTTGAAGTGAGAAGTAAAAAAAAAAATCATGATGGATTGTTTCAATGTTTACCAATCCAAGAATAGAGAGATAAGATGATCCCATGTCAGCCTTGATAATTTCTAGCTCTGTGGATGATGACTTTTCTTCCATGACATTTCCCTTTGCACTTAGCAATGCATAATTATTTTCGTCAATACTTATATTATTTTTTGTGGTTTAAATTGATTGGAGAAATGTCACTATCCCTTCTGCTATTACATGTTTTAAATTTAAATCTGAAAATCTACAGCAAGGAATCAATAATGACTTTAGAGATTCAAATACCTTATTTTGTTTGTAGATTAAGAATTTTTAAACTCGTTGTTTAAATCTTTTAGAGTTAAATGTTTATCTTTACTTTTTAAAATCCTTATAAAAGATTTCTTCACCAATATTACAAGTTTGAATTGATTGATACAAACCTTCAAATTTTTTCTTTTAGTTCCTTTGTGCAAGAAATGGAAGATTTTTTACTCAGATAAAAAGGTTTTCTTTCCTTTTCTTGAACAAAAATGTTTGTTGTATATCTCCTATATTAAGCCTGTTTGTGCTCGACTTTTGTACTTTTTTGTCGATGTCATTTTTGTTAGTATTAACATAAACATCTTGTTAAAAAATGAAAAAATAAAATAAGAAAAGATAAGAAAATAAATATTTGGTTTTTCTTTACTTTAATATTATATTAAGTTCATTTATTTGATCTATTGCATGTTGTTTTTTAATGTTTGTACTCACAATACATTTAATGTTAATTGTGGGAAATGATTAATTGTCACATCCATTTGCTCCATTTGATTTAAACTTTGATTTAAATTTTATTTTTATTTGACTTTAAGGCTTACATTGTGATAACTGGTTTGTTGGTTTATATGCACTAACATTACCTAATTCTATTACTTAAAAAGTAACCTTAATATCATGGGGTTTGAATTGGGATTGGAGCTCATGGTTTGTACTGGTTATTGGAGGGCTGTTGGAGACGTCCATCACAATATATATATATATATATAATATTTAACTACAAGTATATTGTCTGTACTAAGCCCGAATTAATAGTATATACATAATATTCTAATTTAATGTCTATATTTCTTCAAATCAATATACGTAATATTGTATATAAAAATATATATATAAATCTTGTAATTGAATATTTATAAATACAGTAATTAGATATATGTAAAGTATAACTTTAAAATTTTATCCACTTAGGAGCACTTTTGACTATGTCATTATGAGTCTTTGTCAACTAACATTTTGAAAGGTTAACCTTCCCACAATTCTGTGATCTTAATGTTTTCTGCCTATCTATTAATTAAATCTTGTTTGTATTTGCTGTATTTGTTTAAATATTGCAAATTTAAAAAAATAACAACAAAAGGAAAATAAATGAAGCTATGCTAATATGTGAATACAAACAAGACTTAATTAATAGACAGGTAGCAATCATTAGATCATGGAAATGTGTGAAGATTAGCCTTTCAAAGTGTTTACAAAGACTACAAGGATAATCAAAAGTGCTCCTAAGTGGATAAATTTTTAAAGTTATACTTTACATATATCTAATTACTGTAGTATATATATTTCCAAAATATGGAAATGTTTAGTGTGTGGAGTTATTCATTTATTATTATTTAATTAGAAAACCTTTTACTTAGGGCAGATGACATTTCTAATTGAATTATTATAAATGCACACCCTAAATATTTCCATTTAAACATCCATTAAAAATATATTATAATTACATTTTGGCTTTTTGCCATTATTTTATGTATATTCAATTATTGTAAACGTAATATATAATAATAGTAACAAGTTATTTTGTGAAGATCTAAATCATTTAATAGCAGTATTTGATTAACAGCAAAAGTTCAATCCTTAACTTGAAATTATTTGCTAAGTACTCCTATATTTTGTTTCAATAACTTGAATATTTAAAAAAAATAAATCTAATAAAACAATATGGTAGTTGTTTATGAGTAAATGTTGAATGTACTGAAAATTTTAAACTTTATTTAAACTTTCCAAATATAAACAACTTGTTAGTAATAACACACAAATAGACAATACAGATTAGTAATTACATGTTTCAAGTAGTATTCTCCACTCTTCTTCAGGTGTTGCTGACCTATATGCACAGTGACAATATTCACTTAGAAGTTGAACTCACACTTTTAGATTCTTCAATATCGAATTTAAGGCAAACGATATTCAAGAATCTAAAGGTGCGAGTTCAACATCTAAGTGAATATTGTCACTGTGCATATAGGCCAGCAACACCTGCAAAAGAGTGGAGAATAATAATACTTCAAACATTGTGTAATTACTAACCTGTATTATCTATTTGTGTGTTATGATTAACAAGTTGTTTGTATTTGGAAAGTTTAAATAAAGTTTAAAATTTTCTATACATTCAACATGTACTCATAAATGATGGAAATAGTCCAGCATATCACATCTTATATCTGTTATTTTTAATATGGTAGTTGATTTTTAAAAATAATCATATATATATATTCTTTCTGTATAAAGATGGAAGTTAAGATATAATTTTTTTACTTCTACAAATATCAGACAAAACAAAATTACAGTTGCCTAAAAAATAAATACCAAGACAGTTTGTATAACAGAATTGTCTTTATTTTATTTCTTCATTAATAATATAATTAAAGAACAATTAAAATTATATTCATTAACATTGCATTTTATTATAATAATTTATTTGATTGCCTTAAATAGTTTATCATGATAGTAATGTTAGAAAATTTATGACTTAAAAGTTGGTAGATCAAATCCTCATCTTAAGGGGGGTGGGGACTGAGTTTGATCTAATAATGTCCTCATATCATTCAATTCTCTGAAAAACCAGTCATAAATATTAATGAGAACAGCTTTAAATAGCTCATTGCAAATCACATAATTTTTTAGTATTCTTCCACTATGGAAAGTGAAGTAAGGAAGAGGTATTTGGCTGGTTAGATGCTGCATTATTAACAATTATGGTTTGTTTTCATCTCCCCTTCTAATCATATGATAAATAAAATTTTTGAATTGATTCATTGTTTGTAATTTTTTAATGCTAATTTACACACGTTCATATTAATATTAATTTTATAAATTTGTTTACATTATTTTAATATTAAAATAGGTAAACAAACCATTTTAAAATAAAATCATTTTCTAAATTTATTTTTTCTCGACCCTTTCTTTTTATATTTTAGCATTCTATTTATTGACTGCTGAATAATATAATGTAGCTACTCAGTATCATATTTCTTATCATTAATCATTTATTGAGGAATAGAATTGTTCTTTTGTGAGTTGCTTTCAAAATATATTTATTATTCAACATTACTTTTTTTTTCGTTAACATTTCATCTTATTGTTTTCCTGGAGGTTTGTGATGATGATGTTTAGTTGTATTTTTATATTGGACTATTTCCATAATCTAATATGTCTTCAGAAAAATTTAACTTTATTTAAGTATTCCAAATACATTCAACTATTAGTAATAGCAAATCAAACAGGTTAGTAAATGTGCAATGTTTTTAGAGGTATTATTCTCCTCTCTTCTTCAGGTGTTGATTCCCATAAGTTAACCTAGTGTGACTATACATAATGTATGGAAATCAAACCTAGTGTGACTATATATAATATATGGAAATCACTAATCAACTTTGCTCTTAGGGAAAAGTGGAGAAATCAGGAGAAATCTCACGGATGAATATATGAAATTTCTACTGTCAGTTGCCTTTGGAAGGGTGGCTCAGTTGGTTAGAGTGTTGCCTTAAAATTCAATACTTGAGAATCTAAGAATCCAATTTCAAATCCCATGCTAATACTGTCACTGGTTAAGCCAGCAACACCTGCAGAAGAGAGGAGAAAAATACCTCTCGAAACCTTGTGCATTTATTAACCTGTTTAATGTGCTATTACTAACAGTTGAATGTATTTGGAATATTTAAATAAAGTTAAATTTTTCTAAAGACATTTAATACTCATATTAGATTATGGAAATAATCCAATATAAAAATGCAATTTCATCTTATTATTTAATACATAGTAAAATATGCGCTTTTCACATTTCATTTTAATTTTTAAATAAGGAAAAAAGTCTCTGAAGAAAATGTATAGTCTATCGAAATTGCAGACATTAATAAAAGGTTTTATATATTGCAAAACTTAAATGTGGATTACAGATCCTTTACTATAAATAAAATGTATTTATTGTAAATTTATTTAAATTTGATTATTTAAATTTAAATTATTTAAATTTGGTGGTCGAGAGAACGACAGCAGCTTTACAATAAGTTGTCCCGGGTTAGCGGGTTCGCTTCCCGGCTGATGCTGTGACACATGAGAAAAAAATTATTATTTAAATATATATTTTAAATAATGTGAAATCATCACACGATATATATATACACACACACAATCTGTTAAAATGTATTTATCTTGATTAAAGCACTGGATGTTCCACTTTTTAAAACTTAATGATAAATCTTTTAATGTTTATGGAAGTTGTAAAAAAAAATAAGAAAAAAAAATCATTATCTCTTACATGCTAGTGTGAAATGTTGACGGTATTTCAGTTTAATTGGCAGAAACATTTTATTAGAAAGCTTGCTCTTTTGGATGACATTCTCATTTGAGTTTGTAAGTGCTTTTTCAGACAGTTAATGTTTTAGATTGCAGCTATAACTTGTTATAAATGACAAACAATTCTTGCTGGTTTTCAAATAAACTGCCAGTTAGCCAAAGAGATACTTTACAAAACTTAGTCTTATATTTACAGTTTCCTAAGATATCACATACTTGAAAGACTGGTAACTGAATTACGTTTCCCTCTTTTTCTTTTCTGAAGTGCCTGTTATGGCATTTTTATAAAACTGATACTCAAAGACATTGTATAGAAAGTAATACTTAGTCCTTCTGTCTAAAAATTATTAATCTTTTTTTTTTCATGTCATAGCATCGGCCGGGACGCGAACCCACAACCGTCTGCAACCAACTACTTGCTTGCAAGGCGGTTGCGATGACTCTCGGCTAACAACATTTTTTGACGAAAAAAAGTTAATTATCAGTAATTAATATATATAGAGTAGATATTTTATTCATAACATTAAAATACACATTTAAGCTTAAAATGACAAGCATAGGGAAATATATATATGTTTTCTGATAGATTAAAACAATTCATACAATTTTTTTCACTTAGTACCACAAAACACACTAAAAAAATTCTTTTCAACCACTGTACATAAAACAATCTCAAATGCACAAAAGAACATATACGAAAAATAAAAAAAAGTTTGTTAAAAAGAAAGAAAAATATTTTCTTATTAATGTAATTAATTTAAACATATTCTAGGATGATTTAACATCCATTAAAACATTTGGCTGTTATTCATTATGAATATTGCATCATTCAATTAATGAGAAAAAGTCAACTTTTTTTTATAAGTTCAATATTGAAAGCAATTGAAGACAAACCATATATATATATCTCAAAGGTTATTCTATTATGTAAAGAGAAATAACTTTTATACAATTTCAGGCTCTTACCAAAGTTTGATAACACTCCATTAAAGTGTTTAAAAAATTAAATAAAGTAACCAAACATAACATAGCTATATTATCCGATGTTTGAGATCTAATGTCTGAATATCCTAGTGCTTCACTGATGACAGCTGACAGCTATAAACTGGACTGGGATAAGGATATTCAGAAAAGCTTGTTAAGAGCTATTCAGACTCATTATATAATATTTATAGTACAAACTTATTAAATTAAATCACATGATGTATGACATCATTTCCTTGCAATAACATAGCTAATACTTTTTTTTCTTGATTGCTTCACATTTAATTCAATTTATATAAGCAATCTAAATATAGTACTTTATACGTAGAAATTTATTACATGATTGTATAATATGAATTACACTTTAGAACAAATCTGTTAATCACTCATATATATATAATTGTAAGGAAATCAAGTCATATCACACGACTTAATTTAATAAGCTTGTATTACAAATGTTATCTAATGAACATGCCAACCTCTTAACAAGCTTTTCAGAATATCCCTATCCTCAGACCTGCTTCTAGTTCTGGATTTTGTCAGTGAGGTGCTAGGATATTCAAGCATTAGATTTAAAATATCAGGACAAGTCCAGCACATTATCTAAAGATTAACTATTAAGTAGAAAATCTAAAATTTTATAGTTAACCTTTAGATAAAGTGCTGGGCTTGACCTGGTATTTTAAATATAATGCTTGAATATCCTATTGCCTTGCTGACAAAATCCAGAGCTAGAAACCACTCTGAGGATATTTTGAAAAGCTTATAGTTAATTATTAGATAAAGTGCTGAGCTTGACTTGATATTTTAAATCTAATGCTTGAATATCCTAGTGCCTCACTGACAAAAGCCAGAGCTAGAAATCGGTCAGGATATTCTGAAAAGCTTGTTAGAACTACTGGCACACTCATTATATAATATACATAAATTCTGAATTTAAAACATATATAGTATTTAAAATGGATATTCATAAATAATTTTTTAATTATTTATAATGTATATATAAAAGATAAAATTGATAGATTTCTGTTATGTGATCTTCAATTGTTTTCTGTTTTTCACTTGAAATAATTTCCTATCAGTCAGTTTAAAATTTATTTGCTCTCAACCTAAAAATGTTTTAGTTTTGGTTTTTAAAATACCTCTTCCATATGAATTTTTAAAATTATTTTTGAAAATTATTATTTTCAATTTCTTAATTGTCTGGATTATATTTGGATGTAATGTGTCAAATTTTCAAAATAACTAACTGCAAATATAATAACATTTAACATATATTTGGATGAATGTTTTATTGTTATCAATCATATTTTTAGCAATAAATAAAATGATAATCAGAAAATAATAAATTCTTTACAACAGCTATATAAATGTCAAATTTTGTAATATACATAAAAAGCCTTTTTCAGTACCTGATTTGCTGTCCTTTTCAAATGTTAATAATCTATGATGTAAACAAACTATTTCAGACATAAAACCATCTAGTGTTCAATAATGACATTAAAACAAAAAATAACAATATAAATCATTAAAAAAAAAAAGCAAAAACCTGCACATATAAATCCAGTAATTACAAAATAATTGACTATATCATAACAATACAATAAATAAAAAAAATTAGATGCATTTTTGTCAATTTATATATTTTTCCATTCATTTTCAATGAACCAATTATTAACCAAATTTATAGAAGTCTTGTAAATATTCATACAATTATTTAAATTATTTTTAGATAGTATATTTCATATATTTGTCTTCTTTTTGGATCTTTGATGTAATTTAAACATTTAATACTTTTTGTAGCATCTATTCTACACCCATAGTTCAAGTAATGAATATATAATGCAGATTTATCATCTCTTCTATTAGTTGTATTGTTGCGTTCTTAGGCTCTTACCTGTAATTGTTTTCTAGTATGACCAAAATAAATCATTTTTACAATTTCACATGTAATTTTATATACAATTCCTTTTTTGTATCATAAATCATCTCTCAACCTATAATTACCTATTAATACATGCTTTTAGTGACTATGCACTAAAAATAAATAAAATAATTGTTTTTTCAACCACAATTAGAGTTTTTAGATTTAACTTCAAATAAAAGCATGAGGATCCAGAAATTAATTAAGACAATCCTTATTTTTTATAGCAAGAGATTGACTTAATTAATTTCTGCCCCCTCCCCACTGCTTTTATTTCAAGTTAAATCTAAAAATTTCAAGTATGCTTGAGAAAACAATTACTTCATTTATTTTTAGTGCCCAGTCAATAAAAGCATTTAATATAAAAAATTTTTTATCTTTATTATTTTTAAGTTTTTACTATCGACACAGTAAATGAAAATGTAAAACTATGTACCTTAAATTGACTGGATGCTTATAATTGATATATATATATATATATATATATATATATATATATATATATATATATATTTGCTATAAGTTAAAATGCATACCCCTTATGTGTATATCATATTTAGTATGTGTATATAATAATACATGTGTATATATTTTGTTATTTAATTGTTACTAATTTTCTTCTTTTTTGAGCCAATGTAACATCTGGTAAAATGAAAATACACACAGAAAAGGTAGCTTTTTAATAATATTTAGCTTATTACTGCTTAGCATGCTTTTAATATGTTTTTTACTATCATATTTATGGCATATGTATATAACCATTTATTCACTTCACTATATGACATACATATGATATAGTGAAAATGTATTGAAAGCATGCTAGTCAGTATAAATATTATATTAAAAAACTACCTTTTCTGTGTGTATTTTCATTTTATTAGATATTACATATATATATATTGCAAATAAATTTCACTTAATTTATATAATTTAACTTTAAATCAGTATCACAGATATATGTAAGTTATTGGATATTTCTGCAGTAAGTTAATATATATATATACTCTTAATGTTATATGAATTTATATTTTATACTTTTAATGTGTATAGTATATTTAGTATGTGCATATAATTATATGTGTATAATAAATCACTAACTAAGTTGTTTATTTTTATTTTAAAACAGTTGTTTTTTAAAAAATGCTAAGAAAAACAATTGCATCTTTTTTAACTGTTAGCTATTGTTTTAAATAATGCAAGATTTCTAGTTTTCCTTTTTTTAAAAAAAAATAATTGTTTTAAAATAAAAATGGAAACAATTTACAAAAAACTTAGTTACTGATTTATTATACATATACAGTTATATACACATACTAAACATGATATATACATTAAAATTTTAAAATGGTTTAAAAAATATTATTAAATTGGAACAAAATTTTTTAATCTATCATTTAATTGCCATTATTTAAAACAAATAAAACTTCTAAGAATAATTGTTAACTGCTGACATATGAAATTATTTGAATGTTTTTCATGGTGTTTCATATCTATCAAACTAGTTGATATATTGAAAAGATAAATGTTTCAAATGAATTAGGGTGATATAAACTTAGTTATACATCAATTTTCAAGCATTTCTATTGAATTTAAATATATTAAATCTCAATTTTAATATTTCATTTTAACTTGAAAAAGATCAAAAGTTAACAAACAAAAAATAGATTTTCCAAAATCAATAAAAGCATTTAAAAGAGGAATGGCTTTATTATTTGGGAGTTTACAAGAAGTTTGAGCACAAGACCTGCAACTACCAGAATCTATCCAGGATTCTTTTGACTCCAAGACAGCAAGCTGCACAGGACTTTTTGAAAATGATATTTTTCATTCAACATTTGCAACTGATAATGCAAAAAAAAAAACCAATAATTGTATAATAGTTTTTGTTTAAACAGAAAATAGAAAAAAATTAGATAACAGGTTTATCATTGTAAAAAATAATCTGCATTAATAGTAAAACATTATAACTTTTACATTTGTAGCAATCAATTTCAAATCTTCATATGGGTAACAAAATTTATAGATTGCAATTAGGCCTAAATAGTGTAAGTTTTTAACACACATATATGTATAGTACAGATATTTTCAACATATATATGTAATTAGAGGGATTTGAACTCAGGGGTTTTCACTTTATTTTTTCTCTATTACCCTACCAGCACTCACCAGTTGAGCCAGATCATAATCTTACACACACACACACACACACACACACACATATATATATATATATATATATATATATAGACAGTTTTGGTTTTATATATATATATATATATATATATACAGTAAGTGCTCAGTTTATATTAAGATAGCAATTACCTCAAACTTTAATGGACAGGCTTCAATCTTCTCACTCTCAACTATTCAACAGTCTATTTCATTGAAAAACTGATGATGGAATGCTCAAAGCCATTATTGGACTTGTTATTGCAGTCACACCTATTTAGACATTACATCTACCTAACCCCTCATGTTATCAGACCATTACATATTCATATATATTAATAAAAGAAGGTTGGTATTAACTTATACACACTGAGATGTATTCTATTTCCCAAGCAATATGTAATTCTAAAGCAGTATGTAATTTGCTTTTACTAAATATTCTTCTATTAATATATATGAATATGTAGTTGTCCAATAATATAAGGGGTGAGACTGATGTAGTGTCTATATAAGTATGACTACAATATCAAATTCAATAAGGGCTTTGAGTGTTATATCATTGGTTTTTCAATGAAATGGTTTGTTGAATAATTGGAAGGGTGAGAAGATTGAAACCTATCCATTAAAGTTTGAGGAATTGCTATCTTAATATAAACCAAGCATTGACTCTATATATGTATGGGAGGTTATAAACTGGCCAAACTGATGAATGCTGGTTCAGCATGAAATATTGTACTGGGAATCATGTATCTTTTGTGCATGCATGTGGTAATATGTATCAGTTACGTGAGATGGAGTGGAGAATAAATAGACTGAAAAATTCGGAATTCAAATCCCTCTAATTATATATATATATATATATAAAATCAGTATATGCAAATTACATACTGCCTTAAAATTATATATATATAATGAACAAAACTGTGTTGTAGGATAGCAAATATACAGCATAAAAATAGTAAAGGAAAAGTAATTAATAATGTAAAATATAAGAATCAATGATGTAATATAGACTAATTAAAGAATTTGCAAAGGCTAGGTAGTAGATAATATATAATAGCAGAAATGATGTATTAAAAAAAGCTAAGATAATATATTAAAGGGGGATTATAAAAAAATGTTCATCAAAAAAATAAGAAGTTTGAAGCAAAATATACTGTTGCTATATCTAACCTCATACAAATGAACTAACTAAAATGTTGTAAGTGAAACTATGTATTCTTTATAAATATGAAGTAAAGACAGATATATTATGATGATTGGTTTCATAGATTTGGGTACTTATATTAATAGTCATAATTCAGAACACTCTGATTTTTTAAGTACAATCAAAGGAAGATCTATATGACTATTAGAACTATTCATGGTTGGATGTAGAATATGTTTTAATCAAATCAGTAATTAAAAGTTTCTCCCTGCATAAGTGAGTGTCCTTAAAACATGAAAAATTAGCTATTTTACAAACTGTCAGGAGATGTTATTCTTTGTGTGGTAATGTAATTTTATTTTATAGCAGAAGTGGCCAAATTTTTAGACATTGGGGGCAATCTTTTTGGTGAAAGTATACCTGAGGGTGACTATATTTTTTTCAAACTGGAAAACAGAAAAAAAAAAATTATTTTTATCGGAATGGAAAAAAATAACAGTTCTAAATCTTGTTTTTTTTTAAGAATGTACTTACAAATGGGTAGTTTTTTTAATAAGGGTTTTTTAGGCATTCACTAATATTGGTGATATTTTTAGATGAAACTAACTGTCAAAGACATTTTATTATGACTACTAATAAATTACCCCAGCTTCCTCTAGTATTACAATTTGTCCATGTCACTTTATAAAATATTTATTAAATTACAATTATTAAATTACCTATGAATAATTATGTTCTAGAGCTGGTCCTGAATTTTAAAAAAAATTCAAGAAAATATAGAAAAAAAAAAGAAAATTATTGTTTTATATTTGTATTTAATTCTTTTTAGCTTCTTCCAATCTGGGATTATTTTTGAGATCAACAATAACAAGTATTATTTTAAATTTAACTATTTTTAAACATTAATTTTGAATTTTTACCTTTTTTATTTTTTATTATTTTTTATATTCAAATCAACTCTGAATTTATCACTATAATTTATCAGTGTTCACGTCAGTTTTGCATCTGACTTTTAGAGACCTTGCAGTCGACTGATAAACCATAATCGATGTCTTGCCTACTCCTGTTTTATAGCATACAGTTTGGTGTAGTAGTGGCACAATAGGCCAAAATATAATTTAATCTTTCACTATAATTTTTTATTATGTATTTTTAATAGTAAAAAATGAATTACATCAAATTGCTAAAGTTATTTTTACAGTTTAGAAAAAATATATATTTGTAGTTCCAGTCATATTTGACATATGTTACTCAAAAGTTATAACAAATTGAAAAATAAAGTAAAATAAATGTTGGTTTCTCCAGACAAGACCAAAGTTATTACTATAGATGTCTAACATTGTCTTTATTAGGTTGTAAATGAATTTATAATCTAGTTCAGGATCTAAAAACTTCAGCTCGCAACCCAAAGGTGGCTCTTTGATCCCAATCTTGAAGCGCTTTTTATCATGATAAACATAAACACATTTTTTATTTTCTCTTGTAATTTGTAAATAATTATTTTGATGGCTCTAGAAGAGGAAAAATGTGCATTACAACATTGTTTCTTGAATATAATCTTATTATCAATAGTAATTACTGTACATGATGGATATTTAAATATTAAAAATTTGGAAATAAATCAAATTGTCAAGGTAATTTTTTATTTTTATTTATTTATTTATTTTTTTAAAAGAATTTTTATTTTTATTAGGATGTATACAGATTCTATTATGTTCTATTATTAAAACAAATGTTCAAGCATATTCAGAGACATTCAGAAATTCATATTTTTATATGAACATATTTTTAACCTCTTTCCTTGCAACTTTTTAATGGGGGAGGAAGTATCTCTTTCCTTGCAGATTTTTAATGGGGAGGGAGGAGATATCTCTTTCCTTGTGGCTCTTTAATAGAAAGTGGGAGGGTGATTTTAAAAAAGATTCTTTATGTTAAAAAGTTTGCTGTTCTCTGGTTTACTTTCTTCATTTGTTAATTTTTTTTTTTTTATAAAAATACTTCTATTTATTTCTCTAAAATTATATAATGTTTAGTAGTAATTTTATGTCAATGCAGCAGTTTTTTTTTATAGAAATTATTTAAATAAATATTTCTGTGAAGTCAAACCCAAACTGCTTCCTATCCAACACTTCTTTATTGTTTATCATTAATAGAAGGCTGTACTTTGTTCTTATTACATTAAAACTTTAAATTTTATGTTTTTCATAAGCTTTTAAAAAAAATAAAATTGTAATGTAAAATCATGTTTAGTTTGTTTAAAAATAAAACAGAAACAAAAACAATATCTTCCCTCTAGTGGTGAAAAAAATTACTGTAAAAATGTTAATTTGTCTAAAAAAATTTCGGAAATGGTAAATTATACAAGTGATATTGTATGATTTATTATTCTAATTTACTATAATGGAATATTATAAGATTGTACCAAATATATGGATATATATATAAACAAAATTACCCCAAATGCACAAGTTAAGAAAATAAACTCTAACACACTACCAATGGTTTCACTACTACAAGCAGACTTCTCAAGTGTAAAGAACTACAAAATAACAACCTATTTAAACTAAACAATATCAATAATTCAACTTACTTCCCATACACCCTTAATATTAAAAGAATGTTTATATAAGTTAATTGCTTCAAAATCATAAATTTTTAATAATAAAGATTCTTTAATTCTTCATTTCATTTATCTCAAAGGAGACAACCTTAGCATCATCAAAATTAATAGGGTGACAAAGTTCCCATATAAGTTAGTCCCCTCACTTGTAACTTTGCAATCATTTGTATAAAATTGAACCATTGTCTTCTCTAATATTTCTATTGAGGCATTGTATTGACTTCACCAATCTAATAAGAGATTGTGATAGATTTCAGAAACAGTTTTCTTCTTTAAATAGCATCTTATTGTCAGAATCTTTTACTAAATGTATATCAACATTTATAAGATAACAGTTTAAAGCATCAGTGAAGCAAATGAGTTTTATGCTATATTTCTTAGGCTTTGTTAGCATATAAATTTTAATCTGTATCCCTTCCCCCAAATGTCAAAAGCATTTCATCAACACAAGCTTGTGTTTCTATAATATAATTTTTGTTTTACAATTTCAATAAACATTTCAAATAATTTACTATTAGTAGCCACAGCATCAATTTTTTTAAATTTTTTTTTAATCATTAGGTTTATCAAAATTAAGACATCAGAGAAAAATTTCAAATCCTCTTTAAAGCAAAATTATTCAAAAAATTTTCCATTTGGTTCTATCAGTTGCATAGAACAAATCAAGATCTTTATTGCCTAATTTGAATATTTCAATGCAGATTAGTAGTTCCAAAAATGCTTTCAGTAATACATTTCATGAAGATGAGGAAATGTTCTGGGAAAGTACTGTTGTTGTATGTATGCTGATATTGGAAATATTCTGGGAAAGTTGTAATTAATTCTCTTTTATATAGAGGAGCAGTAGTTATTGATCTGATTAGGTCTATCCATGAAGAGGGTTGAGTATGACTTCTCCCTGAGTTTGAATACTGAGGCATAATGGAGCCAGACAGAGAGGTAAGATGAGGCTGAATTAACCCAAATTATATCTAGATTTAATGTGTGAATATAGAGCTAGCCCATTGGGGGTGGATATGATCACAGGTTAAGTATTTCATCATGTCTGTTCCAGAATCCTACCCAAAGCTCCTAGGTCTAACCATAGTTAGATGTTTCCCTCTTTTTGTGAGAACCACTGGTTCATTACACTATGTATATGTATTAAAAGCATAAAGCTACATAATCGATATCAGTATTGTGTACTCTCTCCATTCATGCATCATTATCTTCTGTGGTCTCAGCAACATCATCACCATCAATGAATAATATTATTCATTATTGGATAATCTTTAGTCTAATGAATAATTAACAAAAATTATTAACATAATTTCATTAAGTGATTTGTGTCAAAGTTGTGAGAGCTGCATGTTTGACACATCAATTAAACTGGTAGTAATTTGCTATCAATATACATACACACACACACATATATATATATATATTAAAAGCATAAAGCTAACATAGTCAATAAATAATCAAAATTATTCCAAATTCATAACTCAATCATGTGATGCTTTAATGGTTTTATACCAAATCTGCCTATTGGATGATCATGACTGTGGTTTTTAAAAACCCAAAGACCTCAAAATGTATAGATACTGAACTGGGTTCAGATCTATATGACTAAAAGTGAATGAGCTTGGATTTAAAACATTATTGTTTTCATCTTTAGACTCAAATGGTAAAAGATAATTGCTGGAGGGTTGCATTAGCTTCTAAGACCTAAATGCAGTGCTTTCAGACCCAAGACTCTGAGAATATTAGATGAGTAGGCACTAAAGACGGATTTTAAGCACAAACCTTCTTGAATCCATTTATTATTAAGACTTGTATTGGGTGGCACTACTTTATGGAGAGTTTGCTGTTGTTTTAAATATCAATATTCGTGTTGCATTCTATCAATTTTCTGGTATACTTTTATCATTTTGACATTTGGTAGATAATTTCTATTTTTTATAGATTTAATTACAGTATGATCTCTCTATTTGCTATGGATAGAATGCCCAAAATTGTTATGGTAATTACAAGAGTACTTTTTTGTTTTCATTATTATATAGTTCTTTGTAAAAATCTTCCACACATTTCATAATCCTTTTTTAAAAATAATGTCTTTTTTTATATTGTCAAAAGAGATCTCCTTCCAATATTAAATAATTATTTCATAAGTATTTCACCCACTTGTAAATAAAACATTATTTTCATTTAAGTTTCAATATCTAGCTGAACTTTCTTTTGGCCTAGCCAGTCAAATTCTTAGCCCTCAAACTCAGTGGTTATAGTTTGTGGTGATTTTAAAAAACTAATACAGGAGGCATTATGCAAATTTATAAATGTAAATGTTCCACTTTTTGGATAAAGCAAAGCCAAAATCTTTTTTGTTAAATACATGGGCATCATTGGTGATGAACCATGCCTCTTTGATCTTTTTTTCAATCATCTTGTTTAGCACACACTATATTATCATTTTGTGAGTTAACGTTATGGACAAAATTTATTTCATGCTTGATGAACACTAGGATCATTGTTTTACATGATTGTAGAGGTATTTATGCTGTGTTAATCTTGTAGCAATAATAGCATGTGATTCCCCATAATAAACTGCATATTAAAATATTAATTTATATTTTTGAGGCTTTTGTCCCCTCCCCCACCTCTTCCATAGCTTTCCTTGTTTATTCACATTTATATTTTCTTATATCATCCTTAATAATTTTAAATATCATTTCATAGCAACCTCATTGATATTCAGTTCTTTTAAATGGATAATTTTTAATTATATCATATTCCTTCTTTTCATTATATATTATCTAGTCCAAGTAAAAAAATTATTAGTAAATTCCTGCTTTTTTGTACTTATTAATCTCATTTATACATGAAACATTCTCAAACTGGTTAATATTTTAAAACAAGTTTAAAGTTCTAGTTTAAATTTATTGGAGTATATTTGAAGACTAAAGATATTAATCGTTATACTATCACTGCAACAACATTTCCTATGTTTTGTCTTTTAAGACTTTATAGTCGTGAAACATATATTCCATTTTGTTAACAGTTCTTTTTATCTGAGACTGTAAGCAGGGTTCTTTAGCTTTAAGTCCACTTTTCCAACTCTAGTAGACTGCATGGAACTTCTGGCTTGATGAGCAATAACTATACTTAACATAAACTTTTATGGAAGATAAACTCTTAAAGTATTTAAGATCTGAAAAATATATTTTATTTACAACATGTATTTTTAATTATTGAATCACACATATAATTTTTTAAAATATATTGTTAATGTAAAAAGAAAACAACTGATATTAGATTTGTAATGATTTTATATAAATAAATTATGAAGTAAAAATTAATTAAAACCACTATTTAAGAAATTATTTAAAAATATTTTTTAACTCATTAAGGATATTGGTTTATATATATTTCATTATTTTTTCATATCTTGAGGCTCTGACATTTATTAGCCTTATTTTTATCATATTAAATTATATGAGATGCTGAAACCAAGCTTAGATGGAATTGATTTTATTTATATTAATCAAAATGAGGTTTTCTTTTTCAGCAAGAAAATAATTTTCCAATCTGATAACAACAGCTATTAACCTGAAGCAAATACCACAGATTAATTTATATTGCTTTAGTGGTTACATCATTTGTATTATGCAAATTATAAATATCTATTTATAATATATTCTAAGATTATTTCTATAATATGATGTTATATATATATACGGTAGTAAAAAAAGAGTTTGCGGATAAATTAAAAAAGTCTCTTTCATCGTTTTTTTTTTTTCATGTGTCATAGCATCAGCCCGGAAGCGAACCGGCTAACCCGGGACAACTGCTTGTAAGGCAGCTGTGCTGACCTCTCGACCACCAACGCTTGACATCGTTTGCTTTTTAAGGCATTGAAGAAAATGAGAAAGCAAATTTTAATTTCCTATGTCTACAGGTATATGAAAGAATTGCTGAATAACATGCATAAACCAGTATGTGACCTGAAAAATAACTGGGTTTTTTTTTTATATAAAAGTCTAATAATTACTATCTGAATTTTGATTGGATATATTTAAAGTTTGAATGAATGCATAATTATATATATATTAACACACCATTATATCAAATAATTAAAGAATTAATTCCTCAAACCTCATTATAAGTCAAAAATCTCATATAAAAATAAACAATTATAATGGTTTTTTATGATAACAAATTGACCCATTAATTAAAAATAGACCATAAAAGTTTGAATATTTCATAAAATGTTTAAAATTGATAACAAGGAATAACTAATAAATAAACATTTTATTACCACATTATTATGATTATATATGGAAATAATAGACTTGCACTCATCCATAAGCAATGATTTAAAAGAACAAATGAATTCATTTGTTCTTCAAGCCAAGCCTTGAATAATACATGGTAAGCAACGATTGGCTTATATATAGATAAGCTTGAAGGACAAGTGAATTTACTTGTTCTTTTAAATTTCTGCTTACATTTGAATGCACATCAATTTATATTAAAACAGCACATGCGTGAATGTGGATTTACTTCCATATATTACAATAAATACTGTGCAGTATAAAAATAAAAATATTTTTCAACATATTAATAAATAAAACATTTTCTGGGTTTAAAAAGAGTGCATAAAGTATTTATTCAATATAGTTGCCATGTTTTGTTTAGCAGCAATTTTGTGGTTGTGGTCATCATTTCAAAATCACATCATTGATAAAAAACAAGCTAAACTCTCCATATAGTAGTACAACTTAGTGCAAGCCAAAGTAATCAATGGATTTCAGAAGGCTTGTGCATAAAATTCCTATCTAGTGCTTATGCATCTAATATCCCCAGACTAACTAGATAGGGATATCATGCATAAGCCTTCTGGCATCCACTGAGTGGTACTACTGTATGGAAAGTTTTGCCTGTTTTAAAAACTTGAGCAAGCATAAGAAGTGGTGATCATGTGATGTTTAGTTGTTTCATATCATTTATATTGACATCTCATTAAATCACAATTTGTTAAACAAATAAAGCATAAAAAAGAAATTTATTTAAACATAATGTACACTTTGTAATTTAATTTTGGTACACTTTATGTACTATGTGACCAATGTTTCAATTATCTAATAATGTAATTATTTAACATGAAACACTTTTCATATACTAATGAAATACTCCAAAAAAACTTGAGCCGAGTCAAATCACTATGAAAAGATATAGCTGTATTGATATATTTTCACTTAATAACACTGAATTAACTTTTGGAAAATTCTTGTCAGACTCATAGTACAAAATTAATTAACTAACTGTGCCAAAAGCAGGATGATTATATAGTTTATAAAATATGCAAATTATTGCAGCAAAAATGTTTAAGATAGAATATCATCACAAGATTTATTTAATAGCACATGGGATCGGATTGACATTTGAAGATCAATTTCTACTTATAGAACTTTAATTTGCATATTGTTTTTTATACAATATTATGTATGTATTTATTTATTTTTTTGGTTTAATAAAGTTTGTTTTTGATATAAAAAAATGTTTAAGATTAATGTTTATTTTTAATAATAAAAATGGATAACACTTTACTTTTTGGCCAAGATTGCTTGCAATTATAAAAAAAAACATGTGAATAAGTCCACAACATTATTACTGTACGGATATAAAATCAAAATTAGATAAATAAATTGAATTTTGGTTAATATATACACTTGTAAATATATTTTTGGTGCAGTTTATTACTACATAACAAAAGTATCTAAAACTGTAATTTTTTTGGTAGAATGTTTATTTGTTAAAAAAGTCATTAGTAGAAACAAATTAATTACTTAATTCACATTTTAGTTAAAGTACACATTTTAAATTTATTTTTGATTGTTTTTTAATTATTAAATGAGTAAAACAATTTTCACATTGTTGACTAGTAAGTTAAGGCAAAAAAGCATTTAAATGACTCACAAATTGTATTAACAAAATTATTAAATAAAAATTAGGTAAGTAATTGGTATTTCAGTTAATGTATTTTCAACATATTTTTAGCATTCTTTATTGTTTATGTGAACAAAGTTTTTTTAAAGTATATAATAAATAAAACATCCTTTTTTATTTTTAGTATGAATCTTATCATTTTTTAGCATCTTATTATGTCAATAGTATTACAAAATGGCAGTCACTTGTTGTTTATTGAAGTATTCAGTACAATTTGATAATGATCATTATGATCAATACTAATATAAAAAACATCAAATGAAATAGTAAGAATATATTTATATTTTTACTTATTACCATAGACAAAATAATTATGAATCTTAATTCCTGAAATGTATAAAGTCACCATCTATAAAAGCTTACCCGATCACCATTTCCTATGCTTGTACAAGCTGTTAAAATATTCATTGATTACTATGACTTGCACTAGATAGCACTACTGCATGGACAGTTGTTACTGTTTTAATAGCTTGAGAAGCATAGGAAATAGTGATCATGTGATATTTAGTGGTTTAATACCATTCGATGATGATAGCTATGGTTATTAAAGAACCAAACACCCCAAAATGTATAGATACTGAAATGGATTCAGATCTATATGACTATCTGAGTAAATGAGCTTGGATTAAAAACATTACCTGTTTTCATTTTGGACTCATAGTGTTATAGTTAACCAAAAAGGTAAAGTGACTTCTGGAAGGTTACATTAGGTTCGAAGATCTAGGTACAGTTTTCTCAGATTCATGACTTCTCACTGATGAAAGACACAAGCTAGTAACTAATCTAGTATATTGAATAAGTAGACATTAGATAGGGATTTTATGCATGGACCTTCTTGCATCCATTGATTACTATGGCTTGCATTGGGTGGCACTACTGTGTTTGCTGATTGCTAATGTGCTTTCAAAATCTGAGTTTGAAAGTAAATATATTTAGTAATATTATACATGAAAACTTTTAATTGTAACTCTCTTTTAAACAAACATATATCACATAAGTTGAAATAATACGTGTTTTATATTAAATGGAACATTCATAATTTCGGTGAAGTTAGAAAGAAGTATAATGTGGCAAGTGTTTTGAAAACTGAATATATAATTTATTATAAGCACAAATATTGGAAAAGAAAATAGAGTTAATTTTAATATAAATAAAAAATGACACTAAACATTGTGTGGAACGATAATATATCAGGTAGAATAATAAGTTATTTTTCCTTTTAATATAAGATGTCAAAATAGGTAATTCCGATTGTGATGAAGTGGTGTAAAAATTTTGTAATACCCAGAATGCTTTTGAATGGTTCAAACATTTTAAATTTGTTATAGGAGATTTTAATGATGAGAGGATCGATTGGAAAAAGAAAGTATAGTGAATGATATCAGATATGAACACAAAAATGAACATTGTCTTGTAGAATTAGTAGGAAGCAAAAACTGTAAATTGTGAATTATTATTTTGAAAAAAAAGATATGAAAGTGATAACTTCCAAAGGAAGTACTAATAGAAAGATGTATATTTAAAATGTATTATGTGTTTAATAGATGCATTGCAAAAAGAGAGCTTTGATTAGTGATATATAAAATGCATCATAATAAAAGGTAAATCTATTTTTTCCCCAAAACAATAACTTTAAATTAAAACTTATAAGTTATTTTAGAATTTTAAATGATTTTGAATATGGATCAGATTTAGTTCAGTGAAAATGTAATGGATATTATTTAGAAGGAATTTGAACTCAGACTTTCAAGCTCTCTATATCTATCCACTTCATCTTATACAACAGTAAGTCTCAATCTTCATAATGCCATGACTCTTAAATTCAGTTCCTAATGTTGTGGTGTTCCCCAATCTTAAAATTATTTTTGCATGTAATGGAGTTGGCATGATAATGATATCACATCAGATAGTCCAATGGTCTTAGGTGACCCCTGTGAAAGGGTTCTTCAACCCTCAAAGGGGTCATGACTCACAGAATGAGAACTGCTGTTATACAACTAATACCCATGTCCACATTCATGTAAAAAAAATAAATTGGTCATGTGTATTGATTGTGTAAGATGGAGTGGACAGATGTAGAGATCTTGAAAGTTTGAGTTCAAATCCCTTCTAAATTACATTAAATTCAGTATAGACAACATTTAAAAATCATATATGCAAATAGCAGGGACAGAAAAAAGCAATTTAGTATGTGTTTTTATTAAGACAAGGTAGTATATATATATTAAAAAATTATTAAAAACAGTCAATATTTAGCAGTACTATAAAATAGTGCAGAAAATAGTAATACATAAGGATATAATTATGAATAAAAAAGCTATACAAAACAATAAAGGACTAAAGTATATAAAGTATCTTATTATTAGATAGAAAAGTATTATAGCAAATAAAAAGAAAATATGATATTGTTAATAAATTACAAAAATGATGTCATAAAGAGTATACAATTTTTTTAAAAAAAACTATATGTAATTTGAAGATTCTTTACTTTTTATATTTAAATGTAATTCTATATTTAAACAGTGTTTTGCACATTTGACAAGAAAAGATTATAAATTTGTATATACAGCTTTTAACTTACTGATCATGCTTTTAGCATTTATGGCCAGACTCATAGCTATGGTACAAGAAACTGAAACTGTCATTATAGAAACAATAACATTAATCCAATTGCCAAGAATTTTAAATAAAGATATGATTTATATTGTGAAAAATAGAAAAGTTCCAGAAGTAAAGTCCCCAATTTAGGCATTTTAAAAGAATCAAATTAAGAAAGAAAGAAATTGCTTGTAAAGTTAAACACAAATTGTATAAATAATAAGAATATATCATATGACTGGAAGAATTCAATAGTGATATAAATATTTAGAATTGGTGAAATACTTATTAGTAGTTACAATTCGATAAATCTTTTATACATAAGCTAAGTGTAAAGATCATAAATTGTTATATTATTTATTACATTATAGAACTGTAACATATTTGTTGATGTGATTTGATGCAAAATGTTTTTTTTAGTTAACATAGAATTTTTATGCATAGGCCATCTGCTCAAAGATTTTGCTAGCCAAGTTAAGAATTATACTTTTCTGAAACTATTATGTACTACAATAAATTCATCTAATACTTTTTCTCTATTATCACCAATATTACATATGAATAAGAGCATTTAAGCACTCTTTATTAGCTCATTGAAAAATAAGATGTTATATCATAGACAAATTTTGAATTGAAAACTGTAACAATGCAGTTAAACCACTAAACATCACATGATCACTATCTCATACTAGCACAATAATTGTTATTAAACAATTCAAATAAAAACAACACTCTCCATATAGTAGTGCCATCTTGTGCTAACAAGAGCAATCAATGGATGCCAGAAGGCTTGTGCATAAAATCCCTATCTAGTGCCTACTCATCCAATATCCCCAGACTAGTTTCTGGCTTGTGGCCTTCATCAGTGAGGAGCCTTGGATCTGAGAGCACTGCACCTAGATCTTAGGATCTAATGCAACCCTCCAGCACCCACCTTTTAACTCTATTTAACTACAAAACTATGAGAATGAAATTGAAAACACTATTAATATTTTCAATCCAAGCTCAATAGCTTATATAGTCATATGGGTCTGAACTCAATTCAGTACCCATACATTTTGGTGTCTTTGGCTCTTTAACAACCATAGCCACCACTATCCTATTAGGCAGGATTGGTGTTAAACCACTAAACATCACATGATCACTATCTCATACTAGCACAATAATTGTTATTAAACAATTCAAAACAAAACAACACTCTCCATATAGTAGTGCCATCTTGTGCTAACAAGAGCAATCAATGGATGCCAGAAGGCTTGTGCATAAAATCCCTATCTAGTGCCTACTCATCCAATATCCCCAGACTAGTTTCTGGCTTGTGGCCTTCATCAGTGAGGAGCCTTGGATCTGAGAGCACTGCACCTAGATCTTAGGATCTAATGCAACCCTCCAGCACCCACCTTTTAACTCTATTTAACTACAAAACTATGAGAATGAAATTGAAAACACTATTAATATTTTCAATCCAAGCTCAATAGCTTATATAGTCATATGGGTCTGAACTCAATTCAGTACCCATACATTTTGGTGTCTTTGGCTCTTTAACAACCATAGCCACCACTATCCTATTAGGCAGGATTGGTGTTAAACCACTAAACATCACATGATCACTATCTCATACTAGCACAATAATTGTTATTAAACAATTCAAATAAAAACAACACTCTCCATATAGTAGTGCCATCTTGTGCTAACAAGAGCAATCAATGGATGCCAGAAGGCTTGTGCATAAAATCCCTATCTAGTGCCTACTCATCCAATATCCCCCAGACTAGTTTCTGGCTTGTGGCCTTCATCAGTGAGGAGCCTTGGATCTGAGAGCACTGCACCTAGATCTTAGGATCTAATGCAACCCTCCAGCACCCACCTTTTAACTCTATTTAACTACAAAACTATGAGAATGAAATTGAAAACACTATTAATATTTTCAATCCAAGCTCAATAGCTTATATAGTCATATGGGTCTGAACTCAATTCAGTACCCATACATTTTGGTGTCTTTGGCTCTTTAACAACCATAGCCACCACTATCCTATTAGGCAGGATTGGTGTTAAACCACTAAACATCACATGATCACTATCTCATACTAGCACAATAATTGTTATTAAACAATTCAAATAAATATAAGCTATTGAGCTTGGATTGAAAATATTAATAGTGTTTTCAATTTCATTCTCATAGTTTTGTAGTTAAATAGAGTTAAAAGGTGGGTGCTGGAGGGTTGCATTAGATCCTAAGATCTAGGTGCAGTGCTCTCAGATCCAAGGCTCCTCACTGATGAAGGCCACAAGCCAGAAACTAGTCTGGGGATATTGGATGAGTAGGCACTAGATAGGGATTTTATGCACAAGCCTTCTGGCATCCATTGATTGCTCTTGTTAGCACAAGATGGCACTACTATATGGAGAGTGTTGTTTTTATTTGAATTGTTTAATAACAATTATTGTGCTAGTATGAGATAGTGATCATGTGATGTTTAGTGGTTTAACACCAATCCTGCCTAATAGGATAGTGGTGGCTATGGTTGTTAAAGAGCCAAAGACACCAAAATGTATGGGTACTGAATTGAGTTCAGACCCATATGACTATATAAGCTATTGAGCTTGGATTGAAAATATTAATAGTGTTTTCAATTTCATTCTCATAGTTTTGTAGTTAAATAGAGTTAAAAGGTGGGTGCTGGAGGGTTGCATTAGATCCTAAGATCTAGGTGCAGTGCTCTCAGATCCAAGGCTCCTCACTGATGAAGGCCACAAGCCAGAAACTAGTCTGGGGATATTGGATGAGCGTCGTGTAGGCACTAGATAGGGATTTTATGCACAAGCCTTCTGGCATCCATTGATTGCTCTTGTTAGCACAAGATGGCACTACTATATGGAGAGTGTTGTTTTGTTTTGAATTGTTATAATAACAATTATTGTGCTAGTATGAGATAGTGATCATGTGATGTTTAGTGGTTTAACACCAATCCTGCCTAATAGGATAGTGGTGGCTATGGTTGTTAAAGAGCCAAAGACACCAAAATGTATGGGTACTGAATTGAGTTCAGACCCATATGACTATATAAGCTATTGAGCTTGGATTGAAAATATTAATAGTGTTTTCAATTTCATTCTCATAGTTTTGTAGTTAAATAGAGTTAAAAGGTGGGTGCTGGAGGGTTGCATTAGATCCTAAGATCTAGGTGCAGTGCTCTCAGATCCAAGGCTCCTCACTGATGAAGGCCACAAGCCAGAAACTAGTCTGGGGATATTGGATGAGTAGGCACTAGATAGGGATTTTATGCACAAGCCTTCTGGCATCCATTGATTGCTCTTGTTAGCACAAGATGGCACTACTATATGGAGAGTGTTGTTTTGTTTTGAATTGTTTAATAACAATTATTGTGCTAGTATGAGATAGTGATCATGTGATGTTTAGTGGTTTAACACCAATCCTGCCTAATAGGATAGTGGTGGCTATGGTTGTTAAAGAGCCAAAGACACCAAAATGTATGGGTACTGAATTGAGTTCAGACCCATATGACTATATAAGCTATTGAGCTTGGATTGAAAATATTAATAGTGTTTTCAATTTCATTCTCATAGTTTTGTAGTTAAATAGAGTTAAAAGGTGGGTGCTGGAGGGTTGCATTAGATCCTAAGATCTAGGTGCAGTGCTCTCAGATCCAAGGCTCCTCACTGATGAAGGCCACAAGCCAGAAACTAGTCTGGGGATATTGGATGAGTAGGCACTAGATAGGGATTTTATGCACAAGCCTTCTGGCATCCATTGATTGCTCTTGTTAGCACAAGATGGCACTACTATATGGAGAGTGTTGTTTTTATTTGAATTGTTTAATAACAATTATTGTGCTAGTATGAGATAGTGATCATGTGATGTTTAGTGGTTTAACACCAATCCTGCCTAATAGGATAGTGGTGGCTATGGTTGTTAAAGAGCCAAAGACACCAAAATGTATGGGTACTGAATTGAGTTCAGACCCATATGACTATATAAGCTATTGAGCTTGGATTGAAAATATTAATAGTATTTTCAATTTCATTCTCATAGTTTTGTAGTTAAATAGAGTTAAAAGGTGGGTGCTGGAGGGTTGCATTAGATCCTAAGATCTAGGTGCAGTGCTCTCAGATCCAAGGCTCCTCACTGATGAAGGCCACAAGCCAGAAACTAGTCTGGGGATATTGGATGAGTAGGCACTAGATAGGGATTTTATGCACCAGCCTTCTGGCATCCATTGATTGCTCTTGTTAGCACAAGATGGCACTACTATATGGAGAGTGTTGTTTTTATTTGAATTGTTTAATAACAATTATTGTGCTAGTATGAGATAGTGATCATGTGATGTTTAGTGGTTTAACACCAATCCTGCCTAATAGGATAGTGGTGGCTATGGTTGTTAAAGAGCCAAAGACACCAAAATGTATGGGTACTGAATTGAGTTCAGACCCATATGACTATATAAGCTATTGAGCTTGGATTGAAAATATTAATAGTGTTTTCAATTTCATTCTCATAGTTTTGTAGTTAAATAGAGTTAAAAGGTGGGTGCTGGAGGGTTGCATTAGATCCTAAGATCTAGGTGCAGTGCTCTCAGATCCAAGGCTTCTCACTGATGAAGGCCACAAGCCAGAAACTAGTCTGGGGATATTGGATGAGTAGGCACTAGATAGGGATTTTATGCACAAGCCTTCTGGCATCCATTGAATGCTCTTGTTAGCACAAGATGGCACTACTATATGGAGAGTGTTGTTTTTATTTGAATTGTTTAATAACAATTATTGTGCTAGTATGAGATAGTGATCATGTGATGTTTAGTGATTTAACACCAATCCTGCCTAATAGGATAGTGGTGGCTATGGTTGTTAAAGAGCCAAAGACACCAAAATGTATGGGTACTGAATTGAGTTCAGACCCATATGACTATATAAGCTATTGAGCTTGGATTGAAAATATTAATAGTGTTTTCAATTTCATTCTCATAGTTTTGTAGTTAAATAGAGTTAAAAGGTGGGTGCTGGAGGGTTGCATTAGATCCTAAGATCTAGGTGCAGTGCTCTCAGATCCAAGGCTCCTCACTGATGAAGGCCACAAGCCAGAAACTAGTCTGGGGATATTGGATGAGTAGGCACTAGATAGGGATTTTATGCACAAGCCTTCTGGCATCCATTGATTGCTCTTGTTAGCACAAGATGGCACAACTATATGGAGAGTGTTGTTTTTATTTGAATTGTTTAATAACAATTATTGTGCTAGTATGAGATAGTGATCATGTGATGTTTAGTGGTTTAACACCAATCCTGCCTAATAGGATAGTGGTGGCTATGGTTGTTAAAGAGCCAAAGACACCAAAATGTATGGGTACTGAATTGAGTTCAGACCCATATGACTATATAAGCTATTGAGCTTGGATTGAAAATATTAATAGTGTTTTCAATTTCATTCTCATAGTTTTGTAGTTAAATAGAGTTAAAAGGTGGGTGCTGGAGGGTTGCATTAGATCCTAAGATCTAGGTGCAGTGCTCTCAGATCCAAGGCTCCTCACTGATGAAGGCCACAAGCCAGAAACTAGTCTGGGGATATTGGATGAGTAGGCACTAGATAGGGATTTTATGCACAAGCCTTCTGGCATCCATTGATTGCTCTTGTTAGCACAAGATGGCACTACTATATGGAGAGTGTTGTTTTTTTTTGAATTGTTTAATAACAATTATTGTGCTAGTATGAGATAGTGATCATGTGATGTTTAGTGGTTTAACACCAATCCTGCCTAATAGGATAGTGGTGGCTATGGTTGTTAAAGAGCCAAAGACACCAAAATGTATGGGTACTGAATTGAGTTCAGACCCATATGACTATATAAGCTATTGAGCTTGGATTGAAAATATTAATAGTGTTTTCAATTTCATTCTCATAGTTTTGTAGTTAAATAGAGTTAAAAGGTGGGTGCTGGAGGGTTGCATTAGATCCTAAGATCTAGGTGCAGTGCTCTCAGATCCAAGGCTCCTCACTGATGAAGGCCACAAGCCAGAAACTAGTCTGGGGATATTGGATGAGTAGGCACTAGATAGGGATTTTATGCACAAGCCTTCTGGCATCCATTGATTGCTCTTGTTAGCACAAGATGGCACTACTATATGGAGAGTTTTGCTTTGTTTTGGATTGTTTAATAACAATTATTGTGCTAGTATGAGATAGTGATCATGTGATGTTTAGTGGTTTAACACCAATCCTGCCTAATAGGATAGTGGTGGCTATGGTTGTTAAAGAGCCAAAGACACCAAAATGTATGGGTACTGAATTGAGTTCAGACCCATATGACTATATAAGCTATTGAGCTTGGATTGAAAATATTAATAGTGTTTTCAATTTCATTCTCATAGTTTTGTAGTTAAATAGAGTTAAAAGGTGGGTGCTGGAGGGTTGCATTAGATCCTAAGATCTAGGTGCAGTGCTCTCAGATCCAAGGCTCCTCACTGATGAAGGCCACAAGCCAGAAACTAGTCTGGGGATATTGGATGAGTAGGCACTAGATAGGGATTTTATGCACAAGCCTTCTGGCATCCATTGAATGCTCTTGTTAGCACAAGATGGCACTACTATATGGAGAGTGTTGTTTTTATTTGAATTGTTTAATAACAATTATTGTGCTAGTATGAGATAGTGATCATGTGATGTTTAGTGATTTAACACCAATCCTGCCTAATAGGATAGTGGTGGCTATGGTTGTTAAAGAGCCAAAGACACCAAAATGTATGGGTACTGAATTGAGTTCAGACCCATATGACTATATAAGCTATTGAGCTTGGATTGAAAATATTAATAGTGTTTTCAATTTCATTCTCATAGTTTTGTAGTTAAATAGAGTTAAAAGGTGGGTGCTGGAGGGTTGCATTAGATCCTAAGATCTAGGTGCAGTGCTCTCAGATCCAAGGCTCCTCACTGATGAAGGCCACAAGCCAGAAACTAGTCTGGGGATATTGGATGAGTAGGCACTAGATAGGGATTTTATGCACAAGCCTTCTGGCATCCATTGATTGCTCTTGTTAGCACAAGATGGCACTACTATATGGAGAGTGTTGTTTTGTTTTGAATTGTTTAATAACAATTATTGTGCTAGTATGAGATAGTGATCATGTGATGTTTAGTGGTTTAACACCAATCCTGCCTAATAGGATAGTGGTGGCTATGGTTGTTAAAGAGCCAAAGACACCAAATGTATGGGTACTGAATTGAGTTCAGACCCATATGACTATATAAGCTATTGAGCTTGGATTGAAAATATTAATAGTGTTTTCAATTTCATTCTCATAGTTTTGTAGTTAAATAGAGTTAAAAGGTGGGTGCTGGAGGGTTGCATTAGATCCTAAGATCTAGGTGCAGTGCTCTCAGATCCAAGGCTCCTCACTGATGAAGGCCACAAGCCAGAAACTAGTCTGGGGATATTGGATGAGTAGGCACTAGATAGGGATTTTATGCACAAGCCTTCTGGCATCCATTGATTGCTCTTGTTAGCACAAGATGGCACTACTATATGGAGAGTGTTGTTTTTATTTGAGTTGTAACAATGCAGGGTTTACAGGACTAATTTCATCAGTGATGCCAAACTCTTAGCTATTATTAACCACAAATAAGAATAACTTAGAAATTTATTTTATACCCCTCCCCCACACCCACATTATTGTAGTGTGATACATATTCATTATGATGCAATAAAAGTTAGGAACATTGACTTCAGAAAGATTCTAGCAGTTTCCAAAGATGGATTGTTGGAGTCAGGCTTCACCTTATATAGATCACTTATTTATCACCAAGAAATGATTGATACAAATGTTATATAGTACAAAGAACATTGATAACAATGATAATGGACATCTGTGCCTAATACATAGAGAAAAATGAGTCTTTCTACATTTTTATGGCTTACATTGATTGCAAAATATTGATTAATTCAGATAACAGCATGCTATGTGACAACAAGAATGTTATCATGATAAGGCCAATAAGACCCAATTTTAATGAATATATATCTGATGATGATATGATTATTCTATCAATTACTATGGCAGATCTTTTGTGTACATTACTGAAAAAGTAATGAGCCACCTGTGGTATTCAGATATTATTTTTTTTTTTGCAGTATCTCATTGAGAATTTTACTATCAATATAGTACTTGGTCCCATACTATTACTTTTTCCTAAAACAGTATTTGTAAAATATACAGATATTTATTTTGAGCCAGCTCAGATTTTAAATATACAATTTTTAAACATCTGAAATACTATAGACTTATGATTAAAAATTGATATTACACAATATTATATCACCTTTATAACACTATTTGGCAGTCTATTAGTCATGTAGGACATGACTGTTACATCTCTATGTCTATGTAGCTAAAGTGTTGCTTTAAAAATGAAATGATATTATAATCTTCTAAAATTTTATGTTGTTGGCATAATTTCTTCAGAGTGAAAAATTTCTTGTTGAACAATTATACACACACACATATATATGTTCTATATTATTTTAGTCAGGAATTGCCACATAAATGAATAAAAAGCAGATTGTCTAGTAAGTAATATTGCCTTTTCATAAACCCTATTTTTAAAGGTGTCTGCAATGTTTCTATTCTGTATATGAAACAAATGTTTAACTGATGAGTCTTTCTTATTCAAGTATATAAAAGTAATATAATAAAAGTATTTGATGTTTTAATTACACACATTCTTTTTAACCCCCTTTTTTTAATTTATGAATATATATAATTTTTTTCCAAAATCATAAAAAGATGTTTTCTGCAATTTTTCCCCCAAATAACATGTAATTTTCTTAATTCATGTTTTTTTTTCATGTATGGCTTTTTATGCATATGTGCAAATGATTCAAAATCAGTAATGTATCATCAGATATTGCCTGTTGATTTTTCTGTATCTACTTACTTTAGAAATCCGATGGGTATCTAAAATCTGCTTGCATTTTTAAAGGTTATTACTGAGACTATCCTGCAATATTTTCATAAATTCTACAATGAATATTAAAAGTGTATAAAATCATTTCAAAACTGCTATATACGTGTATAATAATTAATAAGTTTCGTTAAAATAAGTTATACGTATATAATAATTATCGTTTTATTAAAATAAGTTTTATTAGATGAAATAGACAGGAATTTTGTAATTAAATTTGGTACGCTATTAAAGATAAGCGTTTCAGATTAAAAACTAATTAAGCAGCTAGATTAAAAGTGCTGATTACTAAAAGTAGACAATAGGAGAATTAATTGGTTTCTAAAACATTCCTTAACAAGAAAAAAGAAAGAACAAAAAATAACTAAGCAGCACTTGTAGCGGGGAACTCATTGAATGCACATGAAGGTCAAAAGTTTTAACTTAGCAATGGAACAAACCCAATGAATTCCACCACTGAAGGTTAAAAAGTGGACCTAGGAACTTTGCAGGCCACACCAGTCTATATTATGTTTTTTTGTATGCCTACATGGCCAGCATTCGTAAGTTAAACTTAATTGTCTAATAACTATATATGTAATATTATTTAACCGACTGAATTTATTAAACTATTTGTCTAATCACTTGGTTTCTGCTGTCTATTTACCTGGTAGTTAAGCCAAGTGAGTGGCTGAACACAGCAGAAAATTGGCAGAGTTAATCGACAGGATATGATCCAGTATGAAAATCTGGTTCAATTTAGAAACAGTAATGGATTCGAATTGAATTGTATAACGTAGAGAAAGCTACAAGGAATTGAGAATCAAAGTCCGGGTGAAAATCGAATTAGTAGTCGGAAAAATTGTTTTAGTAAGCGTATTAATTTGTTTTAGTAAGCGTATTAACATTAATTTGTTTTAGTAAGTGTATTAATAGAAATTTGTCCCAGTAATCGTGTTTAATAGTTATCTCGTAGTGAAATTTAAAAAAAAAAAAAAAAGCAAAATAGAAAATGATGACATCAGTGCCTCAGGTAACAATTAATGAGTTCAACATTAATAATCCTTTTGATTGGCCAATTTACCTTAAGAGAATCAAGAAACTGTTTTTGATTAATGGCATGACAAGTGACCCCATTAAAGTTGCCACATTATTGTGATATGCCGGGCAACAAGTAATCGAAATAGCAAATAGACTCTGCGATCATGAAGAGCCAGAGAATTTGCCATACAATGTAGTTACAGGGAAATTAAATAATTTTTTCAGTCCCCAGCCTTCGAAGCATGTCGCAAGACTACCCTTCAGAAACCGAAGGCAAAACAAGGGAGAGGGTATATGAGATTATGATCAAGCTCTAAGAGAACTTGCTAAAAGTTGCAGTTGTGGCGATGCCTTAGAGGATAATCTGCTTGAGCAATTACTTTGGGGCATATCAGATGATAGAATTAGGCAGCAGTTACTGGCCTTAAGAGAGTTGACATATGACAAAGCAACCAAAATGGGAGTAGCCCACAAAATAGTACTCGACCAATCGAAAGAATTTAAAAATTTTACCCACAAAAATGACAGTAATGCGTATATTCGAAAAACTGAAAATAAATCCCAACCTATTAAGAGCAAAACGTATGAGATAGTGTGTGATTGCTGTGGAAAAAAAGGCCACATGGCTCGTAAGTGTAAATATAATAAGGAGAATTGTAGGACCTGTGGTAAAGTTGGACATTTGCAGAAAGTAATGTCGAAATAAAGGAGAAAAAAAATCGTGGCAGCTCACCAACTTATAAAGTCAAAAATAAAAAAAAGTGTGATATTTACAATACACAGATTGGATATGAAAATCAGTTTATACTGTCAGTTAATTTATTAAAGATACCAGTAAAAATGGAAATTGACAGTGGAGCAGGCATGTCAATGATGACACTTGAAGTCTGGGAGAAAGTAGTGCAGAATCGAAAAAACCCTCCTTTATTAATGAAGACAAGTTTAAGAGCAAAAGATGCTAGTGGAAATAGTATGAAAATATTAGGGAAGGTGATGGCTCAGATTGAATTAAATAGTAAGGTTCGAACACTACCGTTATATATAGTACAAGGCAGTCTAAATCCTATTATAGGTAGGGAATGGTTCGATGCTTTGGGAATAGAGATATGTGTGATAAATAAAGTTGCTATTGAGCAAGAAATGAGAAATAAATATAGTGAGTTATTTAAAAGTGATGAGGGGGAAATTATTACGACGCCTATAAACATAGAGCTACAAGGTGGTGCGACCCCCGTTATCTGCAGACCCAGAAAAGTTACCTTTTGCACTGCAAACTAAGGTGGAACAAGAGTTGATAAATCTGGTTAGTAAAGGTGTATTAATGCCAGTCGAGAAAACGGAATGGGCCACTCCAATCGTGGTTATATCTAAGCCAAATGGGCAGATCCACATTTGCAGAGATTATAGGACCACAATAAATAAAAAACTCACTAAAAGTCAGTATCCTGTACCAAATGTCAGGGAAATACTGGCAAATATGCAAAAGGCAAGTCACTATGCTAAAATTGATTTAAAGGCCACATTTCACCAGGTACCAGTTTCTGAACGCACCTCAGAATTGCTAACTATTACTACACATAAGGGATTGTTTAAATATAATAGATTGCCTTATGGAATTACGATTGCACCAAATATTTTCCAGGCCAAAATGGACATGCTGTTCCAGCAAATGGATGGTGTAACACCGTATTTTGATGACATTTTGGTCATGGCCAATTCAGAAGAGGAATTACGCGAACGAGTTTTAAAAGTTTGCGACAAGTTATGTAGTTTCGGAGCTAAAATAAACTCAGACAAATGTATCTGGATGGCAACTGAATTAAAATTCCTGGGACACATAATCTCAAAAAAGGAAAAGAGACCCGACCCTCAAAAAATTGCAGCTGTAAAGGAAGCATGAAGACCCAAAAATGTTAAAGAACTTCAAGCTTTCTTAGGACTTCTTAATTATTTTGAAGTTTTTCTTAAGGGGAAAGCTCACATAGCAAAACTGCTATACAATTTATTAAAAAAGAGCCAAAAATGGATTTGGGATCAAGCCCAAATAAAAGCTTTTTGTGACACTAAAGAATTATTAATGTCAAACAGCTTATTAGTACACTATGACAGCAGCCTCGAATTGATATTGACAACAGATGCTTCCAAAGTTGGAGTAGGAGCAGTCTTAAGCCATACAGTAGCTGATGGTGAGCGACCAATTGTCTATGCTTCCAGAATGTTAACAAAAGCTGAGCAAAATTATAGTCAACTAGATAAAGAGGCGCTGGCTATCATATTTGCAATAAAAAAGTTTCACCAATATTTGTATGGTCGACAGTTTAAAATCTTTACCAATCATAAACTGCTGTTGGGATTATTAGCAAAAAATAAAACTGCCGCTGATCATCTAAGCCCTAGAATGTTACATTGGGTTAATCTGTTATCAGGCTATAATTTTGATCTAAATTTCAAAAAAGGAAAGATCATTAAACACGCAGACGCACTATCAAGAATGCCCATTAAATATAACCCTTAAACTGCTAATTATATTATTGGTTGTATGAGGTAAAAATCAAATCTTTTAATTGGCCAACTCACAAACTGAAGACAAAGCCTATTGTTAAAACATATTCGCCTATAATATTAAATTCAACTCAGATACGTTTATAAAAAGTATATTACTAATTTTTCAGGTTATGAAGAGAACGAAAGTTCTTTCAAAAATAAATTGTTATTTATTTATTCTAAAATATTCAATTTCGGCAACATAAAAGCTATAATATAAACAAAAAGGTCGACTTTTACGTTATAGAAAAGTAAATATTTCTTTTTACTAAATCTTAAATATTTTTACTAAAATCTTCAATATTTTTTGAAAATAATTTTGTTTTTTTAGTATTCTCTCTGAAAATAATTTTAATTTCTCAAAATATTCTTTTATAATAATTTAAATCATATTCGAAATGAAAATCTCAGCGTTTTTCTTTATTTTCTTTGATCAGGCGGTTTCTTTGTTCTTTCCAGCCAATCAGAATGTCTTTTTTGGCTGAGAGCATGCTAAGAAACAATCACAAGTAATGTTCTTTCTTTGTTTAGGTTTAAATGCATTTTTTTTTATTTTTTACTTGTAAAATAATTTGGAAGAGGGCACCATCTTACAGAACTTTTAAAAACCTATTCAATACCTGTCTAACGAATATTTTAGCATAAGAACTGGCAGAGTTAGAGTGATGTCAGATGTCGACGAGGAGCTTTGTAAGAGGCGGGAAAAGGGTTAAAGATGAACTACAAAAAGATGACCAAACTATTAACTATATCGATAATTGGAACAACAAATTAATAACCAGTGAAAAGGTAGCTAATTGGACTAAAGCTGACCATGGATATAAACACTTAAGTAAATGGATCAGCAAAGGCTGGCCACAAAGTCAGCCCGAGAGACTACATAAAACTTTATGGGACGTAAGACAAAGACTGTCCATAAACAAGGGATGTATTTTAATGGATGATAGAGTGTTGATACCGAGCAGTGGGCAGAATAAGATTCTTCACTTAATTCATCAAGGTCATCCTGGGATAGTGCGGGCCAAAGCTCTGGCTCGTAGTTACATATGGTGGCTCACCATTAATATTGACATAGAGAAATATGTGAAATCATGTGAAAGTTGCCAAATAAATGCAAATATGCACGAGAAAAAATATGCTGCTTGTGTGGCAGCTGAAAGAGTGTGGAGCTGTATTCACGTTGATCATGCTGGACCATTTCACGGCTTTATATTCTTGGTAGTGATTGACGCTTATTCAAAGTGGATGGAATATAGAGTAGTGAAAAACACCAGTACTGAAGAAACAATCGCAAAACTGAAAGAGATTTTTGCTTTTCATGGGATTCATGAAACAATCATGTCTGACAATGGTACCAGTTTCACATCCACTAAATTTGAAGAATTTCTCACAGAATGGCGAATTAAACACAGCCACGCCCCCCATATCGCCCAAAGTCCAATGGTATTGCAGAAAAGGCAGTACAAACTTTGAAGCAAACGTTACGGAAGGAAGGCACTGCAAATATACAAGACACCTTACATTCTGCCTTATTATTCAACATAGTACTCCATGTGCTACAGGTAAATCTCCTGCAGAATTAATTTTCGGACGGAAACTCCGCATGAAACTATCGTTAGTCCACCCAGAACAAAACTCTACACACTACGAAAGCAACACTGGAGATACTATTTACTCCAAGGGAGAAAAAGTCTGGGTTAGAGACATTATCAGGAAATACTGGGTGAAGGCCTTCATAAAAGAAATTCTGTCAAAACAACTAATACTTGTAGAGACAGAAACTGGAAAAACAACACGCAAGCACATAAATCATGTGAGACATCGAGAAGAATTAGTGCAAACCGGAAGTACTGCAGCACCATGCATTCCCAAAAGTGAAGAGAAATCCGATGATCAAGAAACTGAAGGAGCCAACAAAACACCAGTAGAAGAGAAGTACGATGATCAAGAGACCAACAAAATGCCAGTAGAAGAGAAAACATCTCCACAAAAATCTTCAAGAGCAAGAAAAGAAACCGTGTACTTAAAAGATTATGTAAGACTTCAGAAACAATAATTTCTGAAGTGGTGGAGGTGCTATATACATGTATAATAATTAATAAGGTTTGTTAAAATAAGTTATACGTATATAATAATTATCGTTTTATTAAAATAAGTTTTATTAGATGAAATAGACAGGAATTTTGTAATTAAATTTGGTACGTGTCTTGGTTGTTGAGAGTATCGAGTGATGAAGCAAGTAGTGGTGAGATGGTGTGGGTTGGTGGATGTATGACATATGAAAAAAAAAAATTTGGTACGCTATTAAAGATAAGCACTTCAGATTAGAAACTAATTAAGCAGCTAGATTAAAAGTGCTGATTACTAAAAGTAGACAATAGGAGAATTAATTGGTTTCTAAAACATTCCTTAACAAGAAAAAAGAAAGAACAAAATAACTAAGCAGCACTTGTAGCGGGAAACTCATTGAATGCACACGAAGGTCAAGAGTTTTAACTTAGCAACAGAACAAACCCAGTGAATTCTACCACTGAAGGTTAAAAAGTGGACCTAGGAACTTTGCAGGCCACACCGGTCTATATTATGTTTTTTTGTATGCCTACATGGCCAGCGTTCGTAAGTTAAACTTGTCTAATAACTATATATGTAATATTATTTATCCGACTGAATTTATTAAACTATTTGTCTAATCACTTGGTTTCTGCTGACTATTTATCTGATTGTTAAGCCGAGTGAGTGGCTGTACACAGCAAATACCTTATTTGATAATAATGAATTTCAATATGATTAAGAAGAAATAAAAATGTGTGTTTTATAAATAATATTTCTTCATAGATGTTCTCTGTTTTAGGCACCATACACATATAAGCAGGCAACATCATTTAAGTATAATGCAAATTTTGTTTATAAAATGTTTTATAATGTATTTTCTGGGTTTTTAGCCATTATGCTATTACTAAGTTGTCAAGCATTGGTGGCCGAGTGGTTAGCACAGCTGCCTTACAAGCAGCTGTCCCAGGTTTGCGGGTTTGCTTCCCGGCCGATGCTTTGACACATGGAAAAAAAAAGATTTTATTTTATTGTTTAGTGACTTGTAAAAAACTGTGCTAATTGTTTCTGAAGTCACAGCCAAGATTAAAATTTTATCAATTGTGTGGATTTTTTTTTGTTTTGGCAATTAGATATGAGATATTATAGGATATTCAATAATATTATCATTTTATTGTAAAAAGCACGCAAAAGTGTTTCTATAATGGTGGTTAATGCTAAAATGTGGTACAAAACTTCATGTTATTTGGATTAATCTTTTTAGGTGCTGTAGTAAGGTAAGAGGTTTTATGGCTTATTTGAAAATATTTTTTATAAGCTAGGCACCTTAATAATTGAATATTCATTGGTGCTTGCACAAACCATATTTCAAGTATTCAACACAATATTGTCTGAATTTTTTTCTTCGATTTTTGTAAGTTTGCTATTAATGTTTTTTAAAAAATAAGAAATAAGAAATAAACTTTTTTATTAATAAATTATTTAATAATAGATACTGTATATATAGTTAAAATTAAATTATATATTTTTTTCTCAGTGATGAGATGTTTATTCATCAAAAACAAAAAACAAAAAACAGATACAGTAAAACAAATGAAATTTCAGGAGCAACATGGTAAGAGGGGAAGGATACATGTAAAAAGGGAATGGGAAGTGGAGAGGGGAAATAGTGTGTAGTCCAGGCTGGTTAGAAATGCATGTCTTTGTGATTGAGTCCTATGACAGAGGCTGAGAGGATGGGAGTTGGAGAATTGCCCAAGTGTCTGTGAGGAGTGGAGGTGGGGTTAGTTTGGTATCTCGAGGTTTGAGAGTGTGAATTAGGTCCAAGAGCTTTTGATTGACTGAATGTACTCTCTGGTCAAGGATAATGGTACATCGGAGCAACTAGAGGACATAGATGAGAAAAACTGATAGTCTAAATTAAATTATATTTTTATTAAATGCAGGACATTTAACGTGTGACTACTGAAAAGTTAATCACTTTATGTTTGTTAATAAATGAATAAATGTATTTTCATTTATTTGTTTATAAGATATTGATGTTAACCAGTTTTTTATTATTATTTTATTGTTTTATATTTCAAAAAATGAATACCTTTTCTCACCCATTGCGAGAAAAAAAGTATAGGATCTCATCTGATTATTTTCGATACTATTAAGACACCCCAGAAATCAATTACCAGGAGAGATGCATTGTAGAAAATTTTGATAACATAGGAGAAAACCTATAAATATCAGTAAATTAAAATGAAAGGTCAATCTATAAAATTTTCAATGTAGTGTAAGATCAGTCATGTTTTTAGAAAAACATTATCTATGAGTCTGCCCTAGATAAGATCAAGTCTCTACTCCATTTCAATAGCAATGATGTCTATATGTTAAACTAAAATATAAAAGGAAAATCAACACATTTTTTTTTTTTAAATTTCAGTTAAGCAAGTTTGAATTTTGCATATTGAAATTTCTAGAATATATGACAAAAATTTGTTTGAAGGATTAAATGGCTAAATTGTGTTTCTCCAATTTCAAAGAAATATGTGTGTTCTAGTAAAATTTTGAGTTATTATCCCAGAATCTTATCCAGTAAAGAAAAGCTTTTGGAGAAGGATATTGGAAGTACCTCATATATAAAAAAACACATAATATATTGTTATTGAAATAAAAACGATTGAAATAATTTTCTTTAAAAATATCATAAGCATGAAAGCCGTATAGTGACTGAAGTACTTGTTTTGAGAAAGAGTTGCTTAGAGATTTTATTTATTTATACGTGCGATTATTAAAAGAATTAAGGGAGATTAAAGAAATTCAAAAATATACATTTAATATTTGAGATAAATATTTATCAAAATGGATTAATTTGATTGTGATAATTTTAATCTTCAGTAAACTTGAATAATAGTGCTACAAATCGTTAAATGTATTGTCGTTTGCGAGTTCTATCATCGACAAAATTAGGGAATGTTCGATATTGGATTGCTACATAAACTTTATATGAACGATGTATTAGTTAGTTATGTTTTAATGAAAATTATTAGAGTGTAAATATACCAAATTTCGACATAAAGCTCATTGGAAATCCAGGTAGTATATTTTATATTCAGTATTTAAGTGCATAGTTTGATAGTTAATTGAGAATATTGATACAGATTAAATCTTTGTCTGAAGTTTTTTAATGATGGTATATTATAAGATGTGATATGTTGGACTATTTCCATCATTTATGAGTGAATGTTGAATGTATAGAATATTTTAAACTTTATTTAAACTTTCCAAATACAAACAACTTGTTAGTAATAACACACAAATAGACAATGCAGGTTAGTAATTACACCACTCTTCTTCAGGTGTTACTGGCCTATATGCACAGTGACAATATTCGCTTAGAAGTTGAACTCGCATCTTTAGATTCTTGAATATTGAATTACTAACCTGTATTGTCTATTTGTCTGTTATTACTAACAAGTTGTTTGTATTTGGAAAGTTTAAATAAAGTTTAAAATTTTCTATACATTCAACATTCACTCATAAATGATGTATAGTCCAACATATCACATCTTTGTTAGTTGAGAGAGTTCGCATTTTTTAACCATCATTATATTTTAAAATATAAATATTAAGCTATATTTCACCATTTGTTAGACATTTTAAAGTTTTTTTCTATATTCAGATTTGAGTAAAAACTATTTAGAATAAGTAGTAAATTTTTCAGGATAAAGGTTATTTGTATTTGGTTCACTAAATATTAGTTATTAAAACATATAGTGGAATTAATTTAAAATTACGAGTTGGGATTTGCTGTTGTGATATAATTTATATAACACTTTCATTAATATGGTGGAGAAGTATTAAAATATTCTATTGCTTAGGTGTTTGTAAAATAAACCTTACAATAATAAAATTTGAAATTTGATCAAATTTGAGTGGATAAAGAAAGTGACAAATGTGTAAGTATTAAATTTATAGTTTTGAGATACTTTATTTGATTATATGTTCAAAATAAAAGTGGGACAGAAATTGCAATCCATCTCTTATAACATGCATATTGTATTGCCACACATACCATGAGTTTATACATCAAATATAGATATAATCAATACACCACATACACTTTTAAAAAGAGTCGAAAACATTTGTCTTTAATATTTGTTGTTATACGGAGATAGTTCACATAAATATTTATCTTTAATATTTCCTGTCATATAATTTGATGCTGGAATGTAGTGATTAGGAGATGAGTCAATGTAAATAATTTTGAAAGTTGAAAAATTGCAGTTTGAGGCTATGAATATGACCGTGTCTGCTGAAGGTGATGATGTGTCCCTGGGGTATGTGGAAAAACCTTGTTTGTCTAGGTATGTGGCTGGATTAATTTGTGATCCATTATAGATTTTTTGTTTCTAGTAGTCCTAGTATTTGTGGTTGTATGATTCTAGTTCATTTGTTGAGCTGGTATATTTTTGTCATTGAATTAATGCCCCTGACATTCAGTGCTGCTATTTTAATTTTCATTAACTGTGTATCTGGGATTGGTTTATATTTTTTGTTATGGTTGTTTTGGAGCTTTACATTGTGTATTTTCACTGATTTGTTTTATTTCCATTTGGATTTGATCTGTTTTATTGGTTTTTGTATCATTCTTCAGATTGTTTTTTATATTAAGTGTTTTGTACTTCTTCAGTTTGTGATTATGTGGTTATTAACTGGTTTTTGAATAGATTTGTGATTATTTCCATTGCACTTGAGTCCTCATTTATATAATTTATTGGTGAATCAAAGTTATCATCATCTGCCTTCATTTTTTTTCTGATAGGTCTCCCAGGCTTTATCTTGCTTTCTGGTTGGATTAGGTTTGTTAGTTACATTGTTGTTCTAGGGTTGCTTGGGAATAGGAGTGTCTCCATAATTTCTATGGCTGTCTTTTTGGTAATATTATGCTATGTGATTTTATCCATTGCACAGTCAAATTCTGGTATATATACATTTGCTTTAGTTGTTGTGTTATCTTTTTCTAGGCTTCTGCTTTTGCTTTGGTCTTCCTTGGTTTGGAGTTGTGTTTTTTTTTTGTTTTTTTTTGTGAATAAATCTATAAGGTCTAAGCTTGGTATCTCTGATATTGACTTTGTGTAATTTGTTCACTGCTATCCTTGGCAATGACTATCTTTTCTTCTGTTTGCATATTAGTGTTGAAATTTTGTTGTTTTTGTGAGTGTGCATTTTGATTTCTGGTTAAGTTCTGGTGATTTGGACATTGTGCAGTAACATGTCACCTTTATTTACATGAGTAACACTGTGATTTCAGACCTCTAATGTATAGAGTGAACAATGCTTCATGATATAGGATTTGTTTTGGTATATCATCTGGATCAGTATCTGAATGCAGTTTTATTGTGAACTAGTGTTACTTGCAATTGGTATTGGTATGTCTTTTCCTGTAGACTGTTTTGAACATAATGACATTGTCAAATGATTCCATAATCCTTTGGAAGTCTTGTTCTTTGTATCCCAGATATCTGTTCTTAATTATTCCTGAAATGGTATTGTGATAGTTTTGGTCTTTAAGTTACCCAATGATTTGACTTGTCTTTGAAATCTATCCCTTTGTGTGATTTCATAAAATTCCAGTGTTAGGTACCGGGCATTGGGATGTTCTGCAATCTGTTGTATTGTGTTCCAAAATCCATTTGATATTATTGCTTCATACAGAAACTCTTTTGGGAATTTATATAATGAAATGTTGCTGTCTGTTTCTGGCAACACCATGGACTTAGGGGGAGGGGGATATCTTGAATGTTGCAAAGAGATTCTTTGGTATGGATTTATTGAGTAATTCAATTGTGATGTTCAATTTCTTTTCATTTTTAACTTTCCTGTTTTTCTTTTTCTAAATTATTTATGACACTATCGGTTGGCTTCCTATATCTAAGATTGATCTTTTGAGAAGTGGTTGCATTGATTTTTTTTTATCTCTTTACTGATATATGAATTAAATTGACTTTGTTTTTTTGTTAGGATAAATGATTTTTTTTTTGACCATGTCTGCAAATGTTGACTTGTTTTTTTTTTTTATGGCTTTCATTGACGTTTTTGCCACCATGAATTAGATCATGTGATTTTTGAGCCTCCATGCTTGCGTTGTTAATTTGTTGAAGCTGGTTTTCAATTTAAAAATTATCAATTAAATTCTGCTTATTTTTTCTGTTAGTTGATATTAATTAATTTAATATTAGAATTTTTGATATAATATATATATTATTTACTTTGTTTCTGATGGTTTTTATTAGCTTTTTAATGATTTGAATATGGAACGTTTTTACCTGATCTGCGTTATCCAAGGCCTAAAGCGACCTTTATTATTATTTTTATTATTATTGTTATTATTATTATTATTATTATTATTATTATTATTATTATTATTATTATTATTATTATTATTATTATTATTATTATTATTATTATTATTATTATTATTATTATTATTATTATTATTTTGTTATTTAATGAAATAAACAATCTTGACATTTTTTGTTAAATTATATGGTATTATTCTTTGATGATCATTTTGATATCATTTAAGTTACGGTCAAGACCCTGATTTTCATTTAAGGTTACTTAAATATTTTGTTATATTTGCTATTTAAATCCAATAAGTTAAAAATAGAATGCATACATAAAAATCCCTGATATGCATATTCATCTTGGTAGTAATAAATGATTATTAAAGAAAAGCCCTGAGATAATTATTGCGATAAATTTTAATGAATATTTATTAATAGAAACTCTGAGAATATGTAGTTAATGAATAGATAAAACAAAATTATATAAGTATGAAATCATTTGGAAACAACCAATGATTGTTGAAATATTATATTTTAAAAATTTAGTAGTCAATATTTAAATCCCTGAGAAATTATATATTCACATTGATTATTTATTTTGTTTGAGAAATCTAGAGTGAATGCGTCCATGGGAGTTAGAATCTTATAAAGGCTCAACTATATGCGAATGCGTTTCCAATACACACAAACGCAACCGAAAGTTATATTGAAAGATTACAATATATTATTTGTATCTTAGATAAACATGCCTTTACGTGTTTTAAATGGAAAAAATGAGGTAGAAAATTATATATTACATTCAATAATAAATTGTAAAAGCAATAGGTAAAATTAAGTCTGGTCCTCCTAGGAAGATATTGATTTCATTGTTATAAATTGGTATGGAAATAAGAGTGAAGGTTTGAAAAAAAATAATTATTATTTTTAATAGAATTAATGATGCGGAAATTCCTGACAGAAAATAAAAAATGTTATGATTTTATTAAAGAAATATTGTAATGCTATGAAATGTAAGAGTTTTACTATCTTTAAACTTATAGTTCAACCAAAAAAAGAATTAAAAGTTTTGAATAGATACACATTTATAATAGATTATAATTGCAAAAGTTGTAGTTATATGGTATGGAATAGTGATAAAAGATACAAAAAAGGAAATTGGTATTACTGTTTAGTTTATAATTTTTTTCTCATTTCTTCCAAAATGTAAGCTTGTGGTTAAGACCTGTAGAAGTCCCTACTATCGCATTTTTACGGCACATTCTTGAGGTTACAGCCTTAGTAAATATTACAATTTTGTTGCAAATTTTGATAAAAGTATAGATTGGAAAGAAAGATTTTTTTTTTTTTTTAAAGAAATAAAAATATTTGTAAGATTAGATGTTGTAATTGCTGAAACTATAAACATTGATAGAAACATGTTGCAGGGTTGCAGTTATGTTTAATGTTTAAATGGAATCCTAAATCAATATTGTTTTCATAACAACACTCATGACTTTAAATAAGAAGAGTTTTTTATTGCATTTGTTTTGCTAATGTTTCAAATGTGATATTAGCAAGTAATAAAAATAAAATATTCATAAAATTAAATGTTGTTTTAACAGAACAGAGAATTATAAAAAGTGGTCTGTTTTTTGTTACGTTGAATATTTATTTAGCTGAGCTGTTAAATAAAAGTTTCAATAATAAAAATATTATCATTAGGTAAGAAAAGTTTGCTGCTTGCTATTTATATAATAGAAGAAGTTAATAAAATGTTGAGTTGGGTTGATAGACTTTTAAATAAAAAGATTTTAAAAGAAATGAAAATAGATGAAATTAATAAGAGACTAAGAATGTTAGGTGTTAAACCATTAAGCATCACATGACCGCCATCTCTTATACTAGCACATAATTGTTTATAAACAAGGCAAAACTCCATACAGTAGTGCCACCCTGTGCCAGCCAGAGTAATCAATTCCTTCTGGCATCCATTGATTACTCTGGTTGGCACAGGGTAGCACTACTGTATGGAGAGTTTTGCCTTGTTTAATGTTAGATGTTCTGAAAATGATGAAATTAGTTTAATATTTGGATACCTGATTACTGATAATGGAAGAAGCAAAATAGACTGAGGATTACTATGTGCAAATAGACTTTAATAGCAAGTTGTTACGGGATATTAATATAATATTAAATAAAAACCTGTTAATCATTGGGCTTGTATTTAGGTATAGAGGATGGAAAATGAATATACTGAAGAAAATTGTAGATGATAAAAGAAAAAAGGATAGATGATCTTGCAAAAAGGGGTTAAGTTTGAGAATTTGAAAAGTATAACAAAGTATAAAACATTTAAAGAAAATATTGGGACATCATGTAAGACCTATATTCTGCTAAATAACATGATTATGGTAAAATAACTTTGCAGTCATATTGGTGTATTTTTACTGTAAAAGTTACATAAAATAATACTTTTTTTTAGAATTCCACCCCTATTGTTAAAAAGAGGTTGTCTTGACAACAGTTTGAAATTATTGATTGTTAATGATATTGGGATTGTCTAAGTATCTACTGGCTTTTAAAGATTTTTTTTAAAAAATAAAAACTAATAAAATTAGTATGAAATAAAATTGAAGACTATTATCCAAATTATAAAAGAAGATTAGGATTATTATTCCCACAAGACATCACCATATATATTCTGTTATAATATCTATATGGATATACTAAATAATTATATTTTTTTCTTTTACAAATATTTATTATAATTAATAATATAGTGATTATATATATATATATATAATATTGTGGAAGAAAATTAGCCTTCACACATGCATTATAGAAGTAACATGCACTTCCCCGTCAATAAACATTTTAAAAACCATAAGTGTTCAACCTATGCATAGAGCTTATTCTTTACATAAACTAACTTTTATTGATCATGCTTGGCAAATTACATGCATAAATTGAAGCTTATATATCATAAGAAAGAGAGAAAGTTTCTCACTTTCAACTACTTGCAACATCGAATCTGATTACTTTGAATAAATCATACAAAATAATATAAAATAAAATATCTTTATATAACAGCAATAATTGTATATATATAATAACAATAATAATTCTACATAAATAGCCTTTTTGGCAAATATTGATATTTGCCCTTTTCAATGTGTTGGAACTATTTTACAATTACAATTTATATTGCATATTTAGCAACATCTATTTATTTTATATAAAATTAACTAGAACCTATTACAATAATATTAATAATATATGTACATGGAAAAAAACACATGTATAAACGGATACTATATAAGTTTCCATTTATTTATTACTAGCCAATTATTAGTTAAATTAATTGATATTTTATATATGTTCATACAATTATGTTTGTTGTAATTAATGTAAATGATTTCATATATCTTCCTTCTATTAAGTTCTTTAATACAGTTTAAAGATTATATTTTTTTACCCAATGTATTTTATGACCTGTATTTTAAGTAATGAATATATAAGGTAAATGTATATCTCTTCTATTAATTACATTATTATGTTCTTTTGCTCTTTCATTTAATTGCTTTCCTGTATGGCCATACTAAACAATACTGGAATTATTACAACAATTTTATATACAATTCCTTTTTTATATTTTCTGCCATCCCTTATTTTATAATTACTTATTAATTTGTCAAGATTTTTATTATTTGACTATACTGTGTTATTTTTTATTTATTTATATGATTTTTATTTTTTAATAATGTATGATAAATTTTAGAGAAGTGTGAAAGTTTTATTCATTTTTATTATTCCCAGAAGTGCTATTATTATTTATAATAGAATTATTACTAATATTTAAATTAGTTTATAATTAAAAAGTATATTTTTAATACTTTTAGGATTATATCCATAATTAAATTATAATTCCATTAATTGTTTTTTTTGTAAAGTAGTTATATTTTTATTTATATTATATCTATCATTTTTATGTTTAAATTTTTTAAATAACTGCCATCTTTTATATCTATGCTTGTTGTAAATCTATAGATATTATCTTTCTTAATTTATCTTTAATAAAATTTTATTATCATTATCTATATTAATCTCTATATCTAAATACTTTATTTTAACATCAAATTCTGTTTTTGTAAATTTTATATTATATATATTATTATTAAATTCTTTATAAATATTATTTATAATTCTTTTATTAACAATTATTAAAATATCAACAACATATATAGAATAATGTATTATTTCTTTTTTTAATTATTTTAATTTTCAATTCGTTAATATTGATTACATTAACCCACTAATTGCACAATCCATTACTTATTCTTTATGTATATTCCAATATACATTATTACTTTGAATATATATATATATATATATATATATATATAAAGTAATAATGTATATATATATTTTATTAATTCTTATATATATATATATATATATATAAGAATTAATAAAATAGCAAAATATTGTGGAAGAAAATTAGCATTCACACACATGCTATAAAACTGACATGCAGTCCCTCATCAATAAATGATTTAAAAGTTTAAGTGATCTATCTATGCTTAACTTATTTGCCAATAAACTGATTTTTATTGACCATGCCTAAATTAAGGCTTGGACCTGATTTTTAACTGTTGGTGAGAATGCATGTCAATTCTATAGCAGATGTGTGAGGGCTAACTTCCTTTCACAATATTATATATAATTTGTAGTTATTAATTATTAAATATATTCAAATTAATAAGATTGCTCCACAGATAGTTAAAAATAATAAAGAAACTTCCTCTTTTCTGCAGTATATAAACTGAACATGTGCATATAATTTTCCAATTTAAAAATCAGCTCTTAATAGGTTCAAGCCCTAATTTAAGCATGATAAATAAAAATTGATTTATGTAAAAAATAAGCTCCATGCATTGGTGAACCATCTATACTTTTAAAACTTTTGTTGATGGGGAGGAGGGATGTATGTCAGTTCTATAGCGCATATGTGAAGGCTAAGTTCTTTGCATAACATTACATCAATATTTATTATATAAGAAAAGTTTTTTTGATTCCAGCTGATAATGGATGAGTGTACATTAGTTTTCTGCTTTATTTCTAATAAAATATTTAGATTTATTAAAATAAAAAGATTAATTAATCTATTTATTTAAAAAAGTATTTTAATAACAACTTTTCATATTATTTATATTTTATAAATATGCTGATTTTTCTCACCCATTTTAATCCTATATATATATAACAAAACTCATTAATCTTTTATTTTCACTGCATTTGGAAATATTTAAGAGTACTTTAGTTTGAAGAAAATATCTCTAGACTCTAATTAATCATAACTTTAATATTTCGTGAAAAGAATTATTCAGGATTTTAAACTTCAGTTATCATTCATTTTGTTTATATTTCTGTCAGAATATTAATAATAACTTTATAAAAATGTTTGAACTAATATCTTTTAAACTTAAATAAAAGGGCGTTCAAAAAAAGTTGTTCAAGAATTTAGAATTTTATTAAATGATAAATAAATTATTGATTACCAAAACTAACTTTATTACCAAACTAACTTTATACTGACATATATATCATATATGGATTTATATTTTTAGTGGACATTTTTGCATCACCCCCCTCCCCCCGGACTATTAGTATGCTATAAGTGCACAGAATTATATACTATACATTTCAAAAAAGTATAAATTCTTGTGGATAATCTTAATTTATTTTTTATTCATGATAGTTTTTTTTTTTTTATAGCACATGCTTCTATCGAATTAGTTTTTTTTAAAAATTGAACCACGTGTTTTTTATTTGACATGACAATTATAAAGCTTTAAAAATTTTTTACTAACATTTTTAAAGCATTTTCTATTAAATATTATTTGGCATATTCGTATTATGTCGTCAAGTTAATATTTTCCAAGAATGACTTGTCATCTGGTTGTAACTAAAATCCAAACTTTATTATCACGTTGTGATGCTAATCTATCAAACTATGCTTTGGATTATTTCTTCCCTTATATCATTTTATGATATGTCCAAAATAGAACAATTTATCCTAATAATTTTTGTTTCAAGCAATAGTTCACGTATAATCCAATCAAGTATCTATTTATTTGTATCTCTTTTGTCTATGATATTTTCAGAACTTTTCTTTATTTTGATTGTATCAGTATTCTTTCTATTATTTTTTAATGTCCACTTTTACATAAACAATTTTAATCTTTGTTTTTTAAGAATCCATTTTTGGTCCTAAAAGTCTTTTTTAAGTTGTTATTGCATTTTTATCCAGCATTAGTTTGTGATGTTAAACATTTTATATTCTTTGATAATTCCAAACTCAGAGACTAATCTCTCCATTAATATGTCTTCCTTATATCTATAATCTCATCTTTTTATTCTGTTATTTAATTTCGTAATAACAGTTTTGAAGCCTTCTTCATTTCAGTGTATGGGTGATGTCAGTAGCATATCCAATGGTGTCAGCATTTAAATCCGATCCTGAATTCTATGACTGTTTTTATCTAATCTGCATTTCTTAATCACATATTTATTATATAAAATAAATAGATAAAACAATAATATGCAAACATACTATATTATTTCTTTGCCAATTTAAAATAAATTCTGTTTCACAAATTTCCCACATCTTGCAGCTCTTAATATAATCGATAATAAGATTTGACTGCCTATCTGTACTGTTTTCTCTGCAAGATAAGTTAAAGTTTATATTCTTTTTTTGAACACTATCAGAAAAATCTGTTGCAACTATATGTTTTTTTTTTTACTTACTGTATGAAACTGAAAAGAAAATTGGAATGGAGAGAGATAAATTTAATTGAATTTGAAAAGATCAGGAATAGTTTTAAAGCATGTTTGCAATAATACACACAAGTTGCATGTACGATTAATTGATTGTTTAGTAGGTTTGCTATTAAAGAATTTATAAATTTAATAGAGAAATTTATTTGAAAGAAGTTAACATTTTTGAGGTGTAAGGTTAGAAAACATGTGTTTATCGAATGCCATTGACAGAAAGAAAAGTTTTTCTCCTTTTGTATAAAGTAGTTTGAAGAATAGTAGAGAAATCATAAATTTAAATATAGAGTAATGGATTTGAAAAATAAGGAATATGGATTGCATTTGTATCCCACAATGCATATATAATGGTCAGAAAGAAATTAGGCATGCTGTGGTAGACTGAACTGTATGTGATGAGGTTTATTATTTGAAATGCTTAAATAAGACTAGGAAGGATGTAACAGGTGTTTGGTTATGTAGACCATGTGTAAATATAATAAAAGAAGAGGAAAAAAAATGGTTTAGAAGTGTAGAAAGTTTAAAGAGAAAGTGAAAAGAAATGGAGCAAAATGTTGTTGAGGAACATAGAATACAGTATGATTTTAATGGAGTAACGAGATATGGATTACAAAATAAGTAATGCAATGGAGATAGTTAGCAAAAGGATAAGTAGGATAGATGAAAAGAATGAAGTAAAATTAAAATTCTTAGAAACTAAGTGTGAGCAGATAAAGGAATTATTGAATTGGAATGATAAGAAAGATGTAGATAAGGAAGTCCAGAAGATGGAAGAGATTGTTACAAATAAAGTAGAAAAAGTAAACTATGAGGCAGTTTTGATAAGAGATTTGCTAATTAGAGGATGTGATATAATTATAAGGGGAAATAGAAACAGGTATGTAAGAATATGTTTGCCTGGAGCTAGAATTAGGGATGTTACAGATAAAGTAAAGAAATGAGAGTAGAGATGTGTATATTATGGTAGGGACAAATAATTTGTCAGAGCCATTGGAGAGAGTAATGAATGAGTTCATAGAATTTATTAGTAATTTGAAAAAGATTAAAGGAAGAGTAGGAATAATTGAATTCTTACCAATAGATATATGTTAGATAGGGCATGTTCCATGAATGAGAGATTGGAAAAATTGTGTAAAAGAAATGATGTTATGTGTATGGATGTGTGAGATTTTTTTTATTAGTAAGAGGGAGTTATATAGTAAAGATGGATTGCACTTAGCAAAACAAGGAAGTGAAGTTTTAGGCAGTTTGATTTATAAAGAATATTATAATTTGAGAAACTTATAAAGGGCAGCCACATTTAAAATTGAGTATTATCAAAAAGAAGAGGAATGAATGGGAAGTAAAAATAAACAAAGGGTAGCTGATTTGGATATAAATGTAGATGTAAAGAGGGAATGTGTCTGTAAAATTAATGGTAAGCAAGTTACTTACAAATGTAATGGAGACAAAAGAATCAAAAGAATCTTTAAAAGAGTAGTTACGAAAGGAAAAATTGTTAAAATTGGATATCTGAATATACAAAATGATAGGAGATCAAAAAAGTGGCTGGAATTAAACAAAGCAGTTAAAAATGAAGAACTTGAGGTACTAGCAGTAGTGGAAACACATATAAGAGAAGAACCTATAATGGAAGACTTGGTATGGCAGGGTCTAAATTAGAAAAGAAAAAGAAAAAGGGGTGGTTGTATAGGAGTTATGTCAAAAAATATTTAAATACCGTTAAATGTCAAGAACATTTGTAATTTGGGATAAGGTTAGGAAGACAAGAAATGGATTCTGGCTATAGTGTATATAGCCACTGGAGATAGTCAAACTATAACAGTAGCTTATATAAATGCCTAGTTAAGGATATACAGAGTTTCAAAAATAAGAGGAAGGAAATAATGGTTATAGGAGATATGAATGGGCATATTAAAGAAATATGACATAGATAACAAGAATGGACAGCTGTTGACAATTTTTTGTCAGAGAGTGAATTTGAATATTGGAAATTTATCAAATATTTATGAGTGACAATAGATATGGTCTAGAAATAATATATTTCATAAAATAGATTACATATTAGTAGAGAAAAAGGGAAAAAATAAAATACAGAAAATTAAAGTCTTTGTTAAATGAAGAGAGAGTATATAATAGTGATCATAATTCCTTTGTAATAGAACTGGTTAGTATTGTGATGGAAAATAGTAATAAAAGTAGAAAGGATAGTGAAAGATGTAGATGAAGAATATTTGATAAGAATAAGTTAGAAGAATATAAAATAAAAGTTAAAGAAATCATGGGAGAGTTGGTTGGGGATGAATATAAGAACTGGTGGTAAAGTAGAAAAAGTGGCAAATAGAGTTTTAGGTGAGAATATTCAGAAGAAAAAAAGTAATAGAAGTGTAAAAGAGGTTAAGTGTACTATTAAGAACAAAGAAAGTAAAAAAGATGTTAGTGTTAAATGGGAAAAGTATTTTAAAAAAGAAGTTGGCTAAAATCAACAATTATAGAGACACAATGAAATTAAATAGTAAATTGTTTGAGAATATTAATAAGAGTGGAACAGATGGGAGCAATAAATTTTGAAAATACATTAAAAGAAGAACTGTAGGGGTGAGAGAAATAGTATTACTTGATGATGAAAGAATAGAATGTAAGTCTAGAGAATAATTAGAGATAATCTTAAATAAGTATGTAGTGGATATAGAAAAGATGTTAGATGTGAAGGGCAGAATGGTAACAAACATGAAAGCATATAGTAATGGAAATATTAAATTTACAGAAAATGAATTGAATGAAGCAGGGAAGAAATTGAAAAGGGGATAGACAAAAGGTTTAGATGACTGGGCAACAGAGATAGTGGTGAATTTAGGAAATAGGGCAAAATTAAACCCATTATCATGTTTTAATAAGGTGGCACAGGAGAGAGAATTTCCAGATATTTGAAATAATACAAGAGTAAAATTAAACAAATATAGACTGATAGTAACATCAGTGTTATATAAAGTTTTCACATATATGGTGGCTGGAATGGATGGAAGAAAATAATATAGTGGGAGAAATGCAAGGAGGGTTTTGATTGGATAGGCATATAGGAGATAGTTTGTTTGTAGTTATACAACTTATAGATATGAGTAGAAATACAGGTAGACAATTATATATTGTTTTTATAAATATAAAGAAGGAATATGATAGAGTAAATAGAACTAGATTATGGGTAAGTTTAGTAAATTTGGGAATGGATGGAGCTTTAGTGGATCTTATTAAAAGATTGTATGAAAATAATTACTATACATATCAATTAAGGAATATAGAATCAGTTAAAAATGGGGTGGGATTAAGGCAAGGATGCCCTATGTCACCTATTTTGTTTTTGTTGTATTTGAGAGAAATGAAGAGAGCAATAGAAAACTAGGAAGAGGGTTAGAGATACCATTAATAGGTGCCAAGGAAGTATATACATTATCCAGTCTTTTACTTGCAGATGATGTCATCTTGTGCATAGAAAGTAAGGAATATATGGAAGTTATGCCGAAGACATATGCAAGAGCTGGTAAAGAAATGGGGATTAAATTTTGTGAAGAAAAATCAAAAGTAATGATGATAAATACTAGAGAAAGAGAAGAGAAGAAATTTTTTATTGGGGATATAAAGTTAATTGTGGTGAATAGGGATAACTATTTGGGAATTGTCTTAAGTAATCAGAGAAATTGTTTGGATGAATGGGAGGAAAAAATGATAAATGAAACAAAGAAAAGAAAGGGACTAATAAAAAAAGTAACGGTGTTTTCATATAATAAATATGATGTAGCTAGAATTATATGAAAGGGAGTGGCAGTAGTAGGGTTAACATATAGTAATGATTGTTATGTGTTAGTAAAGGGGTATTAGATTATTTAGAAATAGTACAAAGAGACATATGAAGGCATGCATGAGATGCAGATGAGTTGATGGTAAATGAGGCAATTGAAGGAGAAATGGGATGGGACAGGCAACAAAATAGATAAGAATAGTAGTGTGGTATGTAGAACATTTGAATAAAGAATTTATGTCAGTATACTTATAGAAAAGATGGGATGATTGTGTTAAGAGAATTGTTGAGTGTTATAGTGGTAAGAAATGGGATAGAAGAATAGATGCATTAATAAAAAATAGGGAGTTGGAGAAATGGAGAACTGATATGGAGAGCAGAAAGAGTTTAAATATATATAAAAATAAAATATTCTGGTGCAAGTTAATTTATGATAATAGTAAGGAAAGTAGTTCACTGTTTAAGGCTCAAACAGGATCACTAGCAGCCAGGGAATATACACATAAATGGAAAAATATGGGTGATTTAGTCTGCAAGTTATGTAAGGAAGGCATAGAAAATATTAGGCATCTGTTAATTGAATGTAAATGCCTGCAAGCAGAAAAAGTACAAATAATGAAGTTGTTGGAGAATAAATATAAAGTGATTATACAGAAAGTGGATTCTTGATTTTTATGCTGGGTTTGGGAAAAGATAAGAGGGGTTTACATATAAAGACCATGGAGTTGACAAAGATTATGTTGTGGAAATGGGATGGAGCTAGATTGAAAAGAATATGGGAAAACTTAGGATGGAAAAGGAAGGTAAAGTGGCTAACAGGTTTCTCTGGGTATAGTGACTGAGAAATTCCTGATACCGAAAAAAGGAGAAGCCACAATGCTACACATTGTATCTAATGTTTTAGATAAGAATCAATTTTCTGTAAGCAATAATGTTCTTGTAGATTTTATGCTAATACTCCCTGGTCCTTCAATTTATATCAGCAATTGTGTTTCTTTTTCTGCTACTTTGTTTGGGATTAATTTATATATCTAGGCTTTTTTTCAATTTAAGGATTTAAAATAAAGCATATGGATTTATTGCTTGGGAGCTCAGTAAGAAGTTGAGCTCCAGACCTGTGAGTACCAGAAACAATTCTCGGACTTCCCAATCTCAAGTTGGACACTCTGCCAACTATTCCAAATTGTGCATGATAGTTAAGAATTTAATCTATGCTGAGTGTGATATAAAAGATAAGACATGATAGGTTGCACATTCCATCAAATCTTTTTTCTAGGCATGGAAATAAAATTGATTTTTTTTCAATCTGTAAGCTAATGATTAATTAACCTAATTTTTTGAATACTTTTATTTTTTCCATTTCATGAAAATTTTAACAGAACTTTATACACTCCATTGTCATTACTTTTTGAAAATCATTTCAAGACTAATGACTTATTGGTTATTGCCTTGTAATATAACTTTTCTATATATTTCTTTTATATCTTCTTGATTTTTATTACTTGACTTATAAACCTCTGTTCAATAACATTTTTAACAAACCATCTCATGGTTGAAATTTTTTGATCTCCCAAATCTCCTAAGAGATAGCTAGCATTTTAAAAACCTTATCTATCTTTGTAATATTTTTGTTTACTACTGAGGATTTTTTAAATATTTTCTGCAGATATTATTGCTTTAAAAATGATTTTTAAGTGGTATTCTAAAATGTTTTATAGAATATTTATTTAAAAAAATAAACATATATTGTTTCTCTGCAATGTCCACTAGTTAAGTTATAGAAGATAGGCAAATCTTTAAAATAGTCTAATATGTTTTTATTTTCTCATATATATCTTTTGATGCTTCAGGACCATTGCCTTGTAATGAAACTACAATGCAATAATAATATTTATTAAAGGCTGATGACAAAGAAAACAATGACTAGCTAACACTAATGATGAACAAATGTTCATTTATTATTTACATTACTTTTAGTAAAGACCACTAGGTGAAGCCATAAAATGAATTTTTCAGTCAAACGTTGTTAGTTGAGAGGTCAGTGCAGCCGCCTTGCAAGCAAACAGTTGATTGCAGACGGTTGTTGCGGGTTTGCCTCCCATTGATGCTATGACATATGGAAAAAAAAATGAATTTTTCAGTTTTTTAATTAACATAAGGTTAATTAACCTATGCATTCAAACTGAGAACTGATTGTATATATGTGTGGGAGATTATGATCTGGCTCAACTAATGAGTGCTGGTTCTGCGCAAAATACATATGTATACATATAATATCATTTGTTTTTTTCACATGGGTATAGTCATGTATATTTTGAAATGGAGTGAAGAATGAATATAGACTGAAAATCCCAAATTCAAATCCCTTCATTTATTATAAAATTAATTTTAAAAATTAAAGACTGCTATTAGTGATTACTGAATAAAATGGCAGCTGTCTTTTTTTTTGTTGAACTATTCTTAATATCTTATAGCCATATGAATCATTTTCTGTAGTAAATGTATTTTTTTAAATAAAAATATGTGAATTTTATTTGTATCTGTCATAACATCTGAAATCATTTTATGCCAAATTCCAAATTTATTCCATAAAAAAGATCAAAGATTTTTTATACCATTATATTTACAATATTAAAATATATGTAATAACTGAAACACAGGCTTATTATCTACCTGTATCTATATATATATATATGAAGATTGTCTATCTTAATATATATCTGAGCACTTATAGTATATATGTGTGGGAGATGATAATCTGGACCAACTGATGATTGCTGGTTTAGCATGAAATACGTATATTGGTGATTATTTATCTTTTCAGCATATATGTGCTTGAGTGTATCGGTGTTATTAGGTAGAGTGGAGAGTGATGGGTCATCTGAAAGTCTGTGCTCACATACCCTATATTAAATATATGTAAATAAATCAATTATTTTATATAGCGCGATGTTTTAAAAACTGTAATAGTTAATATATACAATAAGGTAAAGCTTTGATTAATGTCTGAAAGTAAAGGAAATCATTTTAGTAAGATGTTTTTTAATTTTTTTCAATGATAATTGATATTTTATATAAATATTGCAATAGACATAATTTTGTGAACAAGTATTTCTCAAATTGCTAATTGGCAGCTTGTAATAAATACTGTATTCATTAAATGACAATAAAAATAATCATACACCTTTTATATTATCCACTTTCCTAAAAAAGGCAATTTATCACTACATCCATGACATAGATAAAGTTCAAGTTGTCTTCTCATGTTACCTAATTGGTTTTTATTATAAATCTGTCACATGATGCTCTCAAATAATCACATGATGTCTTATAGAAAGCTAATACTACAATGATTTTAAAACAATTGATAGTCATTTATCTTGCAAATTTTAACATGACAATCTTCAAGATCAAGTTAATTAGAAAAATGTATACAGTTACAAAGTGATGGAACTGTTTTCTATTACAAAACCCAATGTTTATTTATTTTAAATGTCTTGTTAATATCCTTTTTTTTTTATTAACTTACAAAAATATATTTCCCAATTATAGCTTGAAGAGATGAGCTACCTGCGCTGCACCTGCCAGTGTGCAGTTCAGGTTACAAGAAGGTTTAAAATTTTTTGTCCAAGGAATCAAACCATAACAAATCAAATAAAAATTGATTAATGGGTGTCTACTATTAGTACCTTTAGTAAAGTTCAATGTTAATCTGGGTTGAATGTCGATGGTCTGAATATGAAAATAAAAATAACAATTGTAATATGAAGTAGACTCCATCTAACAATTGTGGAACTATATCCATTAAAGATCAGCCTGTCAAGCTATTGTGCATACGCTTTTTATGAGTGTTAATAATAAATGAATACTTTGACTTCCAACACAAGATATAGTATTTAGGAAAGAATAAAATGAATCCACTTATTCTATCCAACCCAAATGCTTATATATGGGCAAATCTTAAGTACTGGAAGTGAAATCATGAGAATAGACCACTCACTTTAAATTACTGTTTACATATATAAGCATTTGGGTTGGATAGAATAAGTGGATTCATTTTATTCTTTCCTAAATACTATATCTTGTGTTGGAAGTCAAAGTATTCATTTATTATTAACACTCGTAAAAAGTGTATGCACAATAGCTTGACAGGCTTGTCTTTAATGTATTATAATTTATAAACATGCGCTATATAAAATAAATGCTTATTTAAATATTATTTAAGAAAAATTTTAAAAAGTATTTATAGTAATCAAAGCCTAATGGTTTGTTATTTTTCTTTTATTTGTAATATGTGGCCTGCTTTTGGTAACAAGATTCTGGTTTCAAATATTAATAAGATGAAATTAATTTATGTAAAGAAAGTAACATACCATCATAATGAATTGATGGATTAAATAATGAGCTGTTGATAATGAAATGCAAAACATCACAGTATTGCAGTAAATAACACTGATGATCCCCACTGTTAGTGAGCATTTGAAAATAATACATGACCATGGATATGTTTTTGGATCTTATATGAAAACTACTTCTTTGCATTACTACTGATTATTGACCAGCTCTTTAAAAGTGAATGTTTCATTAGAATTAAAAATTGCAAACTTTCACAAATTAAAGAAGATAAAAATCTGGCCATTAAACCAGAAGATTTTAGAAAACTGGGCTTTGAAACTTGCTATCAAAACGTTCAAGATGGCTGCCAACTTTTATCAAAGCTATTTTTGCAAAATAAAATAAAAGTGTAGCAGAATCTCAATAAATAAAATTGAACTCTTAAATTTGAACTGGTTTGCTAGATTATAAATAGCTTTGAGTCTATAATATTTTAATAATTATTTTTTATAAATTTCAATGTGTATTTGCCTAAAGGTTTGTGATGATGTTACAATAAATGTGATAATATGTTGGATCTATCAGTAAATGTTAAATGTATAGAAAATTTTAAACTTTATTTAAATTTTTTAAATATAAACTACTTGTTAGTAATAACACACAAATAGACAACACAGGTTAGTAATGATACAACATTTTGAATAGTATTAAAAAAATAAAATTGAAGGACTCGGGAGGATTTGAACTAACCCTCATACATAAATAGAGGAAATTTCTACTATCTGTTGTCTCAGTCATAATAGTTCAGTTGGTTAGAGTGTTTGCTTTAAATTTGATATTTGAGAATCTAAAGGTGTTCACTACTCTCACTGGTCAGTCAGCAATACATGAAGAAGAGTGGAGAATAATACTGCTTGAAACATTGTGCTATTAGTAACCTGTGTAGTCTATTTGTGTGTTATTACTAACAAGTTGTTTGTATTTGAAAAGTTTAAAATGTTTATACATTCAACATTTATTGATAGATGATGGAAATAATCCAACATATCATACATTTTCAATGTGTGTCTTTGTAGATCTTTAGAAAAGATTTGTAATTTAATTTTTAATATTTATTTTATTGTAGATAATTATAATTTTATTAAATAATTCATCTGCAAATGATTTTCTACAAGGGTGACAAAAATTATTTCAAAATACCATCCCAAGTATGTTTATTAGTAAACTTCTAAATAATAAAATAAAAATTCAGATTATCAAAACTAGCATTTGGATTGCATGCCTATTCTTATATAAATGTTCTAATAATAATTATAATTTACCATATGAAGCATATAAAGCCATCCCAGATATATTGTAAATAGCCAGCAATTAATAAAATTATTCTGATAATTAATAAAATATATTGTTTTAATTCTGGACATTTATTCTCTAAATTCTTGATTTTGCATTTGATTACTGTAAGTTCATAGTTCTCCACTGATTTAGCTGCCAGAATATTGTATGAATGTATGGGAAGATGTAGTTCAGGCTATTTTATTAACTAGTAAACAGAAGAAATACATAGTGCCTAAGAAATCAATAAATTCAACCACACTAGCTGAACGATTTAAATGCTTATAATATCTGTATACATATAATTACTAGTCACACACACAGAGGTTTTTATTAAAATATATACGATATTATATTGAATAATAAATTTTTTAAAAAATAAATATTTTTATCTAAGAAGAAAAACATTTACATTAATAACTAAATATTTAATTTCTAATCAAAATGATTTACACTTGACGCACTTCTTAGTTTATTACCGTTACTTTGTGTCACGCTTACTTTAAATAATAAAAATATATAACTTTTAAGGATTAACAGTTTAAGATAAAGTGGAAAATATTTACTTAATTAATGAAGCAAAATTTTAAATGGTAAAATGTATTCTTTGGAAAAGTAAACAATTTACAAAAAAAAAAAAGCTGTATGTAATAAAGTTTTAATTACCAAAGCGATTAAATGATGTTATTACAGGTATTAAATTTGAATCAAAAGATTTTAAAAATCCATAATATTGAAATAAATATATAAATAATTATTTTTTTAAAATTATCAAAAAGCAAATTATTTACAAACTCAAAAATTTACTTCTTTAATATTACTGCATTATTCTGCTCAAATAAGATGATTCGTTTGTGTTGGATACTCCCAGTATTAATTGAATGTAATTCATGATATTAATTAATGTATTAAATAATATTTATAATTACTAAATAAATTAGCATCTTTTATTTTCTAATTGAATATAAAGCACATAATATTATATAGCATACTTTTATTTATATCATCTTTTAAATAGCATTCCATTCATCATTGTTAAATGATAGCATATGGTATATATATATTAAAATGAAGATTTTCATGGGTTATAGATATAAATGAAATTTTATCAGAGTACATGCATGCATAATTAATTAATTGTAATATATATATATATCAACAATTCAGTCATGGCACGCTGATCATCGTATAATAAATATTATAAAAATAGTTGTAGAAGGGATGCAAACATTGATGTATAATAATAATGAAATTTCTATTAATTAGAAATAATAAATATCAGAAATTATTTAGATTAATGAGGTTTTAAAAATTCTTCCTAATAGAAAGTAATTTGCATGTATCATTCATTGTGTTTATTGAAAGAATCTGTCTTTTTAAGAATCCCCATAGCTTCTGTGATTTGACATTGTTGGGAGTGTCACATTGGATATTATTCTTGTGTTAGAAAAATCAATACTATAACATCTATCTACAGCATGGAGAAATATTGATGATGATGATGAGTGCTTCTTAGCTGCATTAAAATGTTCATCTTTTCTAGAATTGAAACAATGATTGCTCATACCTACATAAGAAGCTTTACAAATGCTATCTGAAATTTTGTAAATTCCATGGGCAAGAGGGATTGTGTCTTTAGACTAGGATAGAATGTATTTTTTTTTTTATAAGTAGTATATGCTGTCTTTATATTGTAATGTTTTAGAGTGCATCCAACATGACCTGTAGTTCCTTTTATATAAGGAATACAAACTTTAATAATTGTTCTTCTTTTTGCTTATTTTGATTGTTTAAGGCCTGAATTAAGGCTTGGAGCATTGTTTTATTATTATGGCTATTAGGTAATAAATAAAACATTATGCTGACATGATTTATTTTTTCTTCCAGATTTAATTTATCTGAAAAGTTAATTGCTCTAATGAAAAGAGTTTTTGGAACAGGAAAAATTTAAGTTGGATGATGGTGTGATGAAAATTGTAAATAACTGTCAAAGTGTGTAGATTTTCTAAAAATTGAAAAAGATAAAATATTCTGTTTTTTGGTGGCAAGTACATCATTAGTATCTGCTTCCATTGTAAATTTAATTTTAGGATGTATATTGTTTGAAAAATTATATAATTTATCATTACCACTTTGCTAGATGGTAAATGTATCATTTATATATCTGAACCAAATGAGGTTTTAAAGGTACTGACTCTAAAGCACAGATTTCTACATATTCCATGAATATATTAGCTATTACCCTTAGGATAGGTGAGCCCATCAGAGTACCCAAAATCTGCTTATAATGTCCATTATACACAAAATAAGTATTTGGTATTTATATTTTTACTACAATTAATTATACATGTTTATGTACCCAGATAACATTTTATTTATAGGTACTAGTTTAGAGTGCATTCTCTACCATTTTGGTTTCTAAGAGGAGCCCCAAATCTTCCATTGACCCAACAAAGCAATAAATAAAGTCACACAACACACCAATTATTTTGATCATTAGTTAAAAAAATTGCAATTTCCATCAATAATTAAAAAATAAATGTGCACATTTTGTAGAACCATGACATGACCAAAAGATCAAACATTTTAATAGTAGAAAGTGTTAGTTTACACACAACAAATTGGAAATGTTTTTGTGGATTTTTTTTTTTTTTGGTTAATTATAATATTAGATTATTTTAGCTTACACACATTTCTTGTTTGCGCTTATGCAATTTTTCTTTTGGTTACAGTATTTTAATACTAAAATGGCTGAAATTTTATCTTTTGGTTATGTCATTTAATTAAGCATAGTATTACAAAATTTGCATGTTTATTTTTTAATTATTAACGAAAATTGTGATTTTTTAACTAATGGTTAAAATAATTGCAACACTACCTATGAGAATGCTGTATATTTTGCAACTTTATTTACCACATGGTTGTGTCAGTGGTGGGTTTAGGGTTCCTCTTAGAAACAAAAATGGTGGAGAGCATCCTTTAAACTAGTACCTCACATATGTGTTAAAATGAAAACCTTTACAAGCTACAGATGTAAATGATTTTATCATCTATAATATATATATATATATAAAATTTAGCTTGTGTGATATAAATTATAATGAGATTAGCAAATTGTTAGAAAAAAACGAACAATTACTAAAAAAAATCGTTCATTGGAATAATGACTTGGAAAGTTTAAAAAAATTCTGCATTATTTAATATTGTGTTTATAATAATGTTTATAAAGTTATTTGTATCTTAGTAGGCGGTACATGATTTTCTTTTATTTACTGTAATTCTTTTTCATCTCAAATAGTTGGTCACTTTAATATAAATGTGTTAGAAATATAAATTATATAATGCTAACTTTTATCCATGGTGTTTGGTACCCTGTGAAAATTTGGAACTAGTTGGACCAGTTATGAACAACCGCACTGTTCTAATATTGTTAAGCTGAATACCATAGGAAAGTTTGTAAAGTTAAAAAAAAACAACAAACAAATACAAATAATGTATTTCTTTTTTTTTTTTTAGCTTTCCTCTAACTTCTAACTGATATTGATTTTTATGATTGTGTTGTAGTTTTAGTTTAGTTTAGATTAAATTGATTTGTATTAAATGATTAACATATCTTTTTAATAGCATGAATATCGATATACTGTAATAATGTGGAAGTACTGAAAACCTATTGTGAGATAAATGTAAACTAACTGTCAGTAAATTAACTTACATACAGCTTACTGGGATTTTTGAGTACTTCCACATTATTAAATGATTAATACTAATATAATGGATGGCCCAGTTGGTTATAGACTTGCACCAGAAAAAATATTCAATTTTATTATACTTATTATATTTCTATGCTAATTATTTATGTATGCAAATATTTGTAAATATATTACAAAAGTTTTATAAAATAATTTTTAATAAAAAAAATTACTCTTTTACAAAAATCTAAAATTTTTAATTACATATTTATGTAATTTAAAATTTCAATTTTTCAAAGCATTTATTAATTTTAATATTTTATATTCATAAAAAAAGAGAACAATAAAATGATTTGAATAAGTTTCTAAAGTGATTTTAATTGTTTTGATCAAAAGAATTTGATTTTTTTTTAATATATAAAATAATTTGAATTTAATAAATAAATGTAAAAAAATACAAAACAAAAACTTACTGATTGAATTCTTTGCTTTATCTCTTTTTTAAAGTTTAAGCATTATTTTAGTTATATATTGCTTCTATGTATATACATGACATATAAAATAGAAAAATCATTTAATATTAAATACTAATAAAAACAAAGTTATATTAAAATTGTCTTATCTATTAAAAAATATACAAAACACACACACACAACAGAAATAATCTTTCTATAATTTATTTAAAAAAACAACCACTTTTAATATCAAAGGAAATTTTAAGATTATTTGACTTAATTTTATCATCTAAGTTTCTTTGTCTTTTTTTGAATAGATTTTTTTAAAATAAAAAATAATTTCTGTATTTTCAATTAATATTTTATGACCTGTATTCTGTTCCTGAATATACCAAGCTAACTTTACTCTTATAAACTTTAAGTTTTTTATTAATTTACTTTGATCTATATAAATTTTACAACTGCAAGGAATCTTATGAACAATATCAGGAATACATTTACCATCAAAAGACTATTCTGAACTATTTAATAATAAATTTAAATCAAGGTCTTTCTTCCGAGAAACATTCATACCACCCAATAATTTTTTATAAACCAATCTATAAATTAAAGACTGAAATGATAAAGAAATAAACTCTTTATTGTCAACATTAATTTTTTTATTAATTTCAGGTTTTTAGGTAAGTTTATTAAATAGAATATTTTTAATAGATTCATGATTATAATTTAATTTAATATAATCAGAAGCAAATTGATATCTGTGAATATAGGTATTAATTTCAAAATTATTAAACCTTTTCTATAACAAAAATTCAATAAAGAAATTTTTTTATGAGTAAAAGGTTGATAACTATCAGGTATTATAATATTTTACATTTTTTTTATGTGCTATAAAATAACTACAAAATAATATATTATGAATTTTATTAACACTTAAATCTAAAAATTTTAACTTAACAAAATCAAAAGTACCCCCCCCCCCCTAATAGTAAAATCAAAAACATTCAATCTATCAAAAAATTCTTCACTTTAGCTTTCTGAATAACAAATAAACAATCATTAATATATAATTTCATAGAAATAGAAAAATGATTAATAATCTAATTTCATTATTGTCTTCTTAGCATATAAACTGATGAAAACATTGTGACTGCAAATTGCTCATTTTCAGAAAAAAATCTTGAAAATTTTAAAATCAGATTTTTTTAAAAAAAATGTAAGTTAAAAAATCCTATTACAGAAGAAATGGAATGTTTCTAAATTATACAATGATTGGCATGAATTTTTGTTTATGCTTGGTACTTTTCTATTAGTGTGTTGAAACCGCTTGATGGCATTGATCCCATTGAAACACATAAATATGCTGTTTAGTGGGCCACAGTCAAACCAAATAGCCACAACTTTTTTTTCTGTTGGCTTGCTTTGTCTTGCACAGTTTGTGTGAGTGCACACAATACTATCTTTTAGCAATATTAACACTTCACTATCATACCATTTCATGGTGGGTGGATTTAAAGTTGCAGAACTATTGCAATCTGCATTCATAAATAATTATGGTATAAGTTACCTAACATAGTATTAAAAAGTAATAATTATAAGCCCATTGTCCCACTTCCAAACCCAACATGTAAGGTGTAAATAATTAAAAAAGGTTAGGGGAAACCACAATTTCATTGTTCACCCAAAAAAAGTCACAATTCATGATATCACCTACAAGAATTAAAATATCTGACTATAAAATTTTTTTGTAGTTATATCCAGAAACAAAAAGAAATTATGAAAAAAATATATTTCTTAATCGTAAAAAAAAACAAAAAACAATCGAGTTGGAAAATTATTAATCATAATTAATAGGTGTGCCATTAATGCTATCCACCATACCTTAGTCATATATTCTTTCAAAGAATAAATAAAGATTAATTTTCCTTTTCAAAAATGAACAAAAAAAGAGTCAATACAGTTCAGTAATTAAAGCATTCTCATTTCTTCCACCACAATGTAGTTAGTTATCTGTCACAGGGGGAGATTTTCCCAGTGCCAAGCACTGGCATACATGGGGAATTCTACTACAATAGAATATTTGTAATAGCATCTGTTAATTGATAAGTTTTAATTCTTGTGGATATGAAAAGGCATTCCATCCCCCCTTCATTGCAGGACTAAAATGGTATTTGTAGGCACTTGTTAAAGGTTTAAATTGATCATTGTAAAATTGTTAATCGAATAAATTTGACAGTAATTTATTAAGAAAATCAATCAATGAATTATGTTAACCCATATGATAAAATGTCTGAGTGTAAAAAATTTCTCATAGTTATATCCAGAGACAAAAAGAAATTGTAAAAAGAATTACAGTAATTTATTAAGGAAAATAAATGAATTATGTTAATCCATATGATTATTCTTATTATTATTTGACAAATAACATGGTATGCCCAGTAACATTATATTTATGTGCATTTTCATAGAAACAACACCACCAAGTGGTTTCAACATGCTAATAGAATAGTACCAAATTTTTATAGATTGTTATGATACTATGAAATAATATGTAAGAAGTCATCAAAAAGATTTTGTAAGTAACTATTAGTACTAAAAATAAAATTAAATAAATAAGCAAAAAAGTTATATAGATAGAAAATTATAGAGGGTGTTACTGGATATTTGTAATTGTATAATGGTTTGTATATTTTTAATATATATCAATGAAAGAGTTATAGTATTTAAACTTGATTTGCACACTGGTACCTGAGTTATTTTATTATTTCACATACTCAAATGTTAAATGTAAAGAGTTCAATGTCATTAAAACACCAATTGTTGTAAATTATAGTTTAAACTCAAATGGTTTCACATTTGTAATTTTTTTCTTTCATGTGTCAAAGCATCAGCCAGGAAGTGAACCTGCAAACCTAGGACAACTGCTTGTAAGGCAGCTGTGCTGACCACTCGACCACCAATGCTTGATTTGTAATTTTTGTGCAGCACAAATGATCAAATTGCAAATACTGTATTTAGGCAAAAAAAAAACCAATTTAAAGAAATTTGAAAGAATACATGCTGAAAGTAACAGGATCTAATAAATTTTATTACAGTTAGAAATTGAAATATAACAAAGTTTCTTACTTGAAGCACCTATAAAGCAGATTGATGGACAGATTGTAAATTAGTATGCGCTAAGATTTAAATGATAATTGCATTACAAATAGATTTTATTCTAATGATAAGATAATAAAATGTTATATGGAGAAAAATCAGTTGGATGCATTGTGAATGGAAGTACAATGACTGAAATATGTCACAACTTCTATTTATCTGTGAAGCTTAATATTATCAGATAGTTGGAGTAGGAGAGATGGGAGCATTAAACTTGTACAAGTCAAATGTTTTAACAAGAAATGAGGATTATTAACATTTGAAATATAATTCACCATCTTAGAAATTTCATCAAGAGGTATCTTTGGAATATGAACTTTATATAGGTTAGAAACACGGATACTGCTTGGATATGAAAAAGACAAATTAAGATCACTTGAGATGTGGTATTAGTACCATATAATAAAAATGATAATCAGGACAAAAATGAGAAAGTTTTGAGTAAAATTGAAGACTACAAAAGTACTTAGATCATCAGCCAAAAATGAAAAAACCTGGCTGCATATTTGATGAGATATACAAGACTATGTTTAAAAATACATATATACAAGCAACAAAGATTACAAATTATAAAATTATCATAGAAAAGCCTTGATGAGATATTTGGAATGGTATATATAGATATTGAAATAATGAGAAAAGTAAAACCAGCAGGAAAAAGATCTAAAATGAAATATATGGACTATGAGGAAAATGGTTTTATGATTTGTAAAAGATGTGGTAATCGAAAAGGTTGAAGAGAGAAATATTAACAATGATATTTATATGAAACTTGATGTTCACTCTTTAGAAACATCTATATCTGGAGTATGAATTTTACATAAATTACAAACATGGGCCCTTCTTGGATATAAAAAAGCACTCATCAAATATTTACACATCAAGCTTGTATCCTGCCCCTCTCTCTTCTATGTATTTAAATGGATAAGGTCCTATACATGAGGGGTCAGAGTGACCTAAGGTCAACATGGGCATGGCAATAATATTGGCATCAGCATGGGATTTGGGTTTTCATCATCAGATTTTCAGTGATATGGATGGCCGAAAAGTTGGAGGTTGGAGTGGTTTGAAGCCTGTCTATTAAAGTATAAAGATTTGCTATCTTAATATAAACTGAACACTGATTATATATATATGTGTGGGAGAAGACACCATCTGATGAGTGCTGGTTTAGCATGAAATACGTGTATTGATGATTATTTATCTTTTCTACATGTGAGTGGACATGTGTATCAGTTGTATGAGATAGTGTGGATAGTTGAAGGGTGCTTGAAAATCTGAGTTCAAATCCCTTATACTTACTATTAAGCTCCCAGGTTTGTGAAGAGTGCCTGGTTTTTGAAATATTTAAAAATCATTCATAAAGTTTATCCAGCACTTTAGTGTGATTATTATGACTTTCAGTTTTAACACGGATAACATTTAGATTTTACATATTTACATTTTATTATTCAAATCTAAGGTAGTATGCAGCTTGCTTATATAAAATGTTTCCTACACATGTGTGTATGGTCATGTGTATATGAGTAGTCTGAAAAATCCTGAGTTCAAACTCCTCTATTTAAATTTATTATTCAATAAAAGTCAAATTAATTGATATTCTTCAAAAATAAAGTCTCGTCAACCCATTTTTTTGTATTGAAATGTATTATGAAAGTTTGCATGAAATTAAAAAAAAATGTTATTTTAATTATCGTTTAGATGCATGCTGGTTAACAATTAGCTCAAAGAGCTTCATGCACTAAAAGTATAGAGCAAGGAGAACAAATTAAACAAACTGATATTTCATACTATATATAATTTACATATAACTTAGCATAGTTAGATATGCCATAGATCTCTAAACACCTTATCTTGTGCTTTGGATATAGTGTGTCCTTCATACTCCCACAACAATGATGAAGTATTAAAACAGCATTACAGTGCATGTGTAGGATGTAATTCCCTTAAACAAGGCAAAACTCTCCATACAGTAGTGCCACCATGTGCCAACCAGAGTAATCAATGGATGCCAGAAGGCTTGTGCATAAAATCCCTATGTAGTGCCTACTCATCCAATATACCCAGACTAGTTTTTGGCTTGTGGCCTTAGATTTTATGCACAAGCCTTCTGGAATCCATTGATTACTCTGGTTGGCACAGGGTGGCACACTGTATGGAGAGTTTTGCCTTGTTTAATAACAATTAAGTGCTAGTATACGAGATGGTGATCATGTCATGTTTAATGTAATTCCATTCTGATTAAAATTAAATATGAATAATGCACTACTAAATTAAAAAAAAGTGTTACATATATGCAATTTATTTAATTTTTAAAATGTAAATATGTTAATATATTATTACAAATTGTATTTACTGTAATTTTCAAGGGTTTATCACTTGTATTATTTGTAATGTAAACATAAACATTTTGAATGTTCAGAAAGTAAAACTGTTGAATAGAAAGTTAGTTTTTCTTCCTAAGTGTTCAAAACTTTTATATATACATTACAAATTGTATTTACTCTAATCATATTATATTTTTTTTGCCATATCGGCAACATCCTTGAGGGATTTTTATGATCAAAATGATGGTGAGTGAGATTCAAATAAAATGGTGATATAATGCTTATATTAACAACAGCCAAGTGCATAGATATATGTTCACATTTTTATTAATTTAAATTTTTGTTGGAATTAATAAATATAAACTTTGGAATATAATGGAATTGTTCATGTAATAATATAAATAAAACCAGATATATCCAGTTTAAGTAGACCACGGAATTTTTTTTAAGATTTAATGTAAGTTAAACAAAAGATTTTAATATTATATATTAAATGTAGAAATGAAGTCAGCCTGAAAGGGCATTGTTTAGACTTTAATTATATGCTAACGAAAGTAAATACAAAAAACAATACGATAGCATCTATTTTTTTGCCCTCGCTAAATATCATTTCAAACATGTTATATCTCTGTAATTAAAAGCACATGTTCTGATTGAGCATTTTTTATTAATGGCAGAATTACTTTCTTCACATAAATATAATAATAGGCTAATCAATTATAGCATATATTTTTCCCCTCATTAAATATTACATTTCAAACATGAATTTATGTACTGCAATCACATTATATATACTCTGTAGCTAAAAGCATAGATACTGCTTTTTTACAAAGTGTTTTTTATTAATGGTGGAATTACTTTCCTTGCAGTTTTTTAATTGGTTGTGAATTTGACATGTGACAGCCTTACAAACAAACATACATTTACCAATCAAACAACAGAGAAAATAGGAATTTTGTCTACAAGATTCCAGCTATGATGCAGCCAGCAAATAAACAATTAAAACTGGGAATGCAAGATGAAATCATGCTATATAGTAATAGTAGTAGTATTTATCTTTTCTACATTAAACATGAAGTATTTATGCCTGATTTAGCATTCTTATATGATCTAGAATAATAAGATAAATATGGTTTTGACTTTTGGATCAAATACTATTACTATTATTAGATTGCATAGTTCTGCTTACATTGACAATTTTTATTAGTGACTTGAAATTTTATCTAGATTATTAGGAGAGTCTGTAAAAATTTTAAATAAATATATACAATTCAACTTTTTGTAAGAAAAAGTGGTTGCTTGTGAAAATTTTCACACATATAAAATATTTATCTGACTTGTCATTCTTATATAAAGCAAAACTGGTTTCCACTTTTGACTTAATGTGGGTCAAGTAAATAATATATTATTACTAGATGGCATGATTTCAATTTGCATTTACAACTTTAACTGATTGTTTGCCTAATTATGTTATAGTTAAAATTTTATTTAGCTTACTATATGAATAATCACATTATATTTAAAAATTTACATATAAACACCTATAAATATTTCCCTTTGCTTTTATATGTAATTCTTTTGTGTACATATGTACATATATGTGTAATTCTTCTGTATTAATATGTATATATGTGTAATCAGAGTGATTTCTTATCTTTATATCATAAAGTTGAATACGCATTCAGTGACAAAAGTTATAATGTAGTGCACTTTTGGTGATGGACACCATAATCTAATGCTTTTTCTGTGATGAGCATCTTAATCTATGATATAAATTATGATACCCATCATTAAAAGGACATTTAGCTTTATGATATATAGATAAGGAAAAAAACACTTCATTATGGTATTTATGCAAAAGAATTATATGTAATAATATTCTAAGTTAGTAAGCTGTTTGTACAGCAGATGACCTCATAGATCAGTAGATAATACACCTGCTTATTAAACAAGGCAAAACTCTCCATACAGTAGTGCCACCCTGTGTAAACCAGAGTAATCAATCGATGCCAGAAGACTTGTGCATAAAATCCCTATCTTCCTGGTCTAGTAGGCACTAGATAAGGATTTTATGCACAAGCCTTCTGGCATCCATTGATTACTCTGGTTGGCACAAGGTGGCACTACTGTATGGAGAGTTTTGCCTTGTTTAATAACAATTATGTGCTAGTATAAGAGATAGTGATTATGTGATGTTTAGTGGTTTAACACCTGCCTATCATAACCAGAGAATTATTTTAGTTAGCAAGCAGGTTTTGAGTTTTTTTGAAAATTTTATCCCATAGACTATCTAGATAACCATTCAGTATTGATAAATAAATGAGCATTCTGTTTTTATTAGATAAAGAGTGATGATTTCATGTTAAGTAGATTGGTCAAAAAGTATCAATGTGTTGGCCATAAAAAACATAAATATGATTTAAATTACTGTATCATACTTTGGTAGGCACTGCGTCCATAGCTTATTTTTTTATATCAAAAATATTAAGACTAAGCTTTTTAAAGTAAAGCATGCTATCATTATGATAACATGAAAAATAAAATTTAAATATGATAAATAACCCCATGAGAAACTATCTAAAAGGATACTTTATTTTGTAACATCAAATAAGCGTAGAATGACATCATAGTACCAAACTTTCCATTATATGTACGTATATATATATATATTTAACCATTAGAAATCATCAACACTTAGACAACCCCAATATATATATATAAGTATGTGTTCTTTATTATGTAAAGACTTTTTTTTAAATATTAAACAGCATTTATATAAACTATTTATTACAGGTTATGTAAAAGTTTTTTGTATAAAAAAATCTGGTTCATTTTAGAAATTAATTAACATTCTGTCAGTCTGATGGTTTATCATTTTTATGCCTTTCATGGAAAATGTTTCTTTCACTGCTCAGACTGACAACAGAAAATTGCTGAATCATTATAATCTTGCGTAGAGAATTTCCATCAACAAAATTTAATAGTAAAAATTATCATTCAGAAGCAAGTGTGTTTTTTCACTATTTTATATCAAAACTTGAATTAATTTAAAATCTTTAGTAGTCATTAACTTTTTTGGCCATTCACAATCTAGTTAAGAACATTGTAATAAAACTCTTTTAAAAAAAGAATCAGTAAATTTTATACGGAGGTAAATGATACCTGACACCTGCTGCAAGTTTTAAACTTTAATTCCAGTGTGTGTCTTACTGGAATTTTAAATATACTATATATATATTTAAGTAATTTATTTAAGTATGCATGAGTTTCCTATGATTACACTTCTAAAATATCTAACTATTAATATATGCATACCATTTATTGCTTACTTTAAACTCTTCTAAAATAGTGAATTCATGGTCTACCTGGTCAATTTTTTCTTTGCTTTTGATCAGTTTTGCACACTAAGTTTATTGATGTCTTTCATTATTTACCTGCTTCCACAATTAAAGTTTTGGCATCTACCATGTTTTTTTTTTTTACATATTCATTATGTTTATATTGATATCTTTCTTTTTTTAATCATATATGATATGATCTATATTTTAATTTAATTAATTCTGAAGTGAAGTAGTATTTTATTAATAATTATATTATACTTCTACAAGTCTAACAATAATTCAGAGTTAAATTAACTTTTATTTTAAACTTAATTTAATAATTCAGATTAAAATTTTATTCAAAAAATTTATATGAAATTTGGAAGTTGTAAATGACTATTTATTAGTCTGCTTTCAGAATCTGGAATTATAATTGACTATTTATTATTCTGCTTTCAGGACAGGTTATATTTGCCTGATTAATGAGGTTTATTTAAACTTCTGCGCATTATTAATCTCACACTCTTTGGACAAGTTGCAATCTTTAGTGTCTATATAAACATATCAGACCATATATAAAGGTGGTACTGCTATTCTTGTTAAAAGAGGTTGCCATGACTACAGGTTGAGATTGTTGATAGCTTAAGAGTTGATTGTTACCATTTACATTTGTGGGTTGCCTTGACTACAGGTTGAGATTGTTGATAGCTTAAGAGTTGATTGTTATCATTTACATTTGTGGGTTGCCTTGACTACAGGTTGAGATTGTTGATAGCTTAAGAGTTGATTGTTATCATTTACATTTGTGGGTTGCCTTGACTACAGGTTGAGATTGTTGATAGCTTAAGAGTTGATTGTTATCATTTACATTTGTGGGTTGCCTTGACTACAGGTTGAGATTGTTGATAGCTTAAGAGTTGATTGTTATCATTTACATTTGTGGGTTGCCTTGACTACAGGTTGAGATTGTTGATAGCTTAAGAGTTGATTGTTATCATTTACATTTGTGGGTTGCCTTGACTACAGGTTGAGATTGTTGATAGCTTAAGAGTTGATTGTTATCATTTACATTTGTGGGTTGCCTTGACTACAGGTTGAGATTGTTGATAGCTTAAGAGTTGATTGTTATCATTTACATTTGTGGGTTGCCTTGACTACAGGTTGAGATTGTTGATAGCTTAAGAGTTGATTGTTATCATTTATATTTGTGGGTTGCCTTGACTACAGGTTGAGATTGTTGATAGCTTATGGGTTGATTCTTGTCTCTCAAAGAATAATTGTCAGTTTTTTAAATTTTAAAAAATGTATATTAAATAAGGCAAATAATAATAATTCTTAAATATTTCTATATATAAAGAAATGCAGTATAGTATTTCAACAGTATTTTAATAAAAAAACTAAAAGTATTAAAACATAAGAGTTAAAATACTGGTAAATGAACTGTAAAATAATAAGATTCTTTCAAAAAAATTATATTAAAAAAGTAATAATAAAAGTGGTTTAATAAGTATTTTTTGAAATGGCTATCAAAGTCACATAATTGTTAATTCAACATTGATTTGCCTGTAATATATACTAAAGTATATGAGTTTATCTATATTTGAAATATGTGTATAAAATATACATACAACTAGCACTGATCAGCTATACTTATTGTTTATGATATGCAGAAGCATTTTCATCTTTTAATAACATTATTTTTTTTACAATCTAAATGTTATAAAACTTTATACTCATCAAATGAGAAGTTCTGTTATTTATTTCATTATAATCCATGCATAAAATATTTCCCCCTTATTTTACCTTAGATTGAAAATAATTGTCAAATAATAGTACAATTTTACTTTGCAGTTAGAAAATCATATAATTGAAAGATGTTATCAATTGTATATTTATTTATATAGCATTTGACTATGTATGGAATAGAAAGAAAAGAATAAACCTTCAATCATGTACTTTTATAATGATAAGCTCGGTATAAGTGAATCACATGCTTTTTAAACTGATGCTCACAAGGATTGCACATACATTCATAAAAGCACACGACCAAAGGTTTGTTACCTTTTTTATATTAAAAGGTGCTGTGTTGTTTATTTGTGGAGGTTTGATGCATCCAAGTTATTATAAATAAAATAATTATCTTTTGACTGGATTGTGGATGTTTTTCAAAAAGTATATATTTTTTATTCTCAAACAAAAGATAGCCTCTGCCTTTTGTTCAATGAACATTTTTAAAAGTAAAACCAGAGAAACAATTCAAAGTTTTTTTTTTTTTTTAAGTGTCATAGCATCGGCCGGGACGCGAACCCGCAACCCGGGCAACTGCCTGCAAGTGCAAGGCCGTCGCGCTGACCTCTCGACCACCAATTCCATTAGTAATTTGTAATCTTAGATTATCCTCATTTTATTATTTTTTAAATTAGTTCTATTAAATTGCACGTATCCCTGTTTTAATTAGTATGAAATTTTTTGATCCACCAGTGATTCTCTCTAACTTCTATTTCTTTTTTATTCTGTAGATTCGATTATGCAAATTTTTTTTAAATTCAATTTATTTCAAAATTTTACCTTTAGACAAATAATTATAAATGTTGATAACAAGTTCTTATATTCGAAGGTGTATATTAAAATATGAGGTTAAAAATAATTGATTATTTAATTACTTGGGAAGTCATGGAAAATGATCTTATCCGCTGTCATTCTACTATTATGATAAAATGTACATGGAATATCTGACCAATACAGAAATAAATTATAACATTGACAATTAAATAATAATAAAGATTTTTCTATAGAAGCCATCTCTTTTGTTACTTTAATTTAATATGGGTATTCAAAAAAAATAGTTTAAAAAGTTTGTTTAAAAATTAACTAATGGGAATAAGCTATTATTCAAAAAAGAGTAATACTATTAAATAATGTTTAAATATTAAATCACACCACATGGTTAAGCAATTCAGCACTGCCTTCTGGGAAATAAATATAGATAATTATATTAGAGTCTGTATATATAGACTTTAATTTATTTCACAGAGGGCAGTATACTGAATTGCTTAATCACGTGGGGTGATTTAATATTTGAATACTTATTTCAGTTTAGCAGTAAGCACTGATTATTTAAATAATGTTGTATTTGGAAATGCATCAAAGATATTAATTTGGTAATAAAAATTATTTCACCACTAGCTTTCTGATAATTATTAACAAGGCAAATTGTTCTTTTTTAATTAAACCAATAGATACAGAGCTGGAAATATTTATCAATTAACTTTGTGCTGTCTTATTCTGTTACACTGTTAGGAAGTCCATATCTTACTTCCATTCAATAAACTTGGCAGATTATATACAGAGAAATGCTTAATTTTTCAAAAATAAAGTCTTTTATAAATTTCACTTAAGCATAAATCTTTTATTTATTAGTTTATTTGGAGATAAATATATAGTATTTGTTTTCTTAGAGTAGGTGATGTTTTTTATTAATGATTTATTAATATTGAACTATTATATAATTAATCAAAAGAATTTTAAAATGTTTATTGCAGAGTCTCTCAAATAATCTTTAGATTTAAAGTACAGTACTTTCATACTTTGTTAGTACGGGTAATGTAGTTAAACAAGTGAAACATATTAGCTTGTTTAATGTTTGATATGATAGAGTTTCTTTTAATTTATATTAGATGATCATTAATTTAGAGACAAAGATGAATGACATAAGATTAATTTAAATTATATTAAAATAGGAGGCTACAATAATAAACACCAGGTTAGCTAATAAAAAAAAAAAGCAGTATAACTTATATTACTGGGTTAAAAAAGCTTCTCAAAAAGAAATGTATCATATGTAATAGTTTCTCCCCTTTCCATATTTGACAAATCTTACTCCTTATTACTGATGTTGAAATTCCTAAGTAATAGTAAGCTAGATGTAATAAGCATTTTAAATCTTTCAATGGAGTTTTACGAGATGACTCGAAGCCACTTTAAGTCATTTGAATTCTGTCATTTTTAACGCTATGATAAAGATTTTACTATCTTTTGAAAGGTTATAAAAAGTTCCGTAAGATGCTGCCCTCTCTTGAATTATTTTACAAGTAAAAAATCAATAAAACTGATGTCAAGGTCTAACAAAGTAAAAATTCTGTCCTTTCTTGAATCTGTAAATTTCGACAACAAAGAAAATGGTTGTCAATAACTTTTATTTCTTTTGTTTCATTTTGAAAATGATAAACAAATGTTTTAGACCATTTTAAAAGTATTTTTTGACAAATTTTAAATTATTTTGATAAAATATGCTAAAAATAAAATTATTTTAGAAAAATAGTTAAGACTTTAGCAAAAATTATTTACTTATCCGCAACGTAAAATTGGGAGGGAAATCACTGACTTCAGCAAAACTTTTTGGTTGGTGACTAACGTTCATTTTAGATTTGCTGCTATCGAATATTTTTATAATTATAAATAAAAATTTATTTTTGAAAAAACTTTCATTTACTTTCATAACCTGACAAATTATTAATATACTTTTTACAAATGAAACTAAAGTGAATATAATATTAAAAGATGAATATATTTTGATGCTTGAGTTTGTGAGTTGACCAATTAAAAGTTTAAATTTTTACTTCACTCAGCCAATAAAATAATCAGCGCTTAAAAAGTTAATACACACATGTGCGCATGCACACATATTGTACCGGTCAAAACATGTTGATCCATCTAACATGAGCTAGAACTCACAAAATGTATTTCAAACCCAGTCAAGCCTGAGATTTATGTCAGAAACCATCCTGGATTAAACTCATTCCCTAAGCCCCAGATTAAACACTTAATGAATAATATCTAATGATGGCACATGAGAATCTGTTTTAAATCCGGCCCACTAACAGAGCAAAGAAGATAATGAGACTCAATATTAACTAAATTAAAATATGCATATACATAGTTGTACATGTGGAAGTGGAGAAAAAAAAAATCGAACTACTCAAACAAGTTAGTCAATAAAATAGTTTAATATAAAAAATTAATTATATACATTATGATTTAATTATATATATTAATATGTGCATGAATGAATGAACGGTCTACCAAATGATAGATAATTACATATTGAAATTCATGCTAATGGTTCTCATATGCTCTTTTATTAACTAAATAGTATATATAATTTATCACATATTTTTGGTGGGTATTGTATTAAGATGCCAATCAATTATTAAAAGATTACATAAGATTCCTATTAATGCTTTGATTTACAGTTCTGAAATGTGGTACCCAACATATTTCGGGGAGCATTCCAAGATTCATTATATATATAAGAAAAACTATTTTCATGCTATTACAGTCATGAAAATAAATAAAATACATTTGAAAACTTATATTTGATTATATGACAAAATATTTAATGAAAATTCTTTTAATTAGCGCTGATAAGAAGAATGTTTTATTTTCCCCTAGGCAAATACTCTTAAATATATAAATAACAAATTAAATGGTAGGATTGTATAATAAGACTGAAATAACATTATTAATTAATAAAACTAGTAGTATTTAGAATTTATGTATATGTTTTGAGCAGAGCACAATTTTTAATAAAACATCAAAACTGGGTCATGAAGCAAAAGAAATAATAATACTAAGAAGTTTGCAGTACTGACATCATGCTGGAGAAATTAAAGAGAAGGCTCATGCTTCTAAATGAAAATGAAGTCTAAGACTCTCTTTTTGGGCAGTACTTAAAGAAAAGTGAATAGAAATGCCATGGACATCACCAATGTGCAGAGGTCCTTTATACGAAAAAAGTGGATAGACATATCATGTGCCAGGCATACTGGAAGCATCACAATCCAAACCATTATAATTGACATCCAATGATTGGGTTAGTTTATTTCCCATTGCACAAGTGCAGTCCATTACAATTGGTGCCCATTAATCAGACAGTCCATTACAATTGGTACCAACAACTAAGGGACTCAAAAAGTGAACAATTAATAGAGACTGAAGTCATATATTGTAAGATGGTGTAGGATTTTAATTTCCATTTCTTTTTTTTTTTATTAGATTTCATTAGTATAATGGTGAGTTAGTCTATAATAGACTAGAGTTGGTATTCAAATTATAAAATTAATAGATGATCATTCTTCCCTTAAGAAAGGAAATTATCTCATCATGTAGTTGACTTACATAAATATAATCTTATTTAGCACATGTGGTCATTTTTAGTATGTTTAATGCATATCAATATTACAGTGTGACATTTAACTTTAGATGTGGAAATCTCCACATCTCAATATTATGTGGATGTAGTTGTATTATTATTATACATAGGTAATTTTTTTGATACATGATTCACACATTTTAAAATATCACTCTAGTAAAAAAAAATTATGTGTATCAATGCTGTTGTGTCAGATAGCATTTTCCATCAATCAGGAAGATTATGAGATCATTGAAATTGAAAATTTGATGTTTGGGACAAATATAATTCAAATTTAATATCAGGTTGTTTATATTGTTTATATTTTGCTTGGCTGATGATTTGCATTTTAGGATAATGACAAGGGGATGACTAGCCTCGAGTTCTAAGTAATTATCATGTAATATATATATTGTGACCATCTGAATGGGCACAAGGAATTGACATACTTTGTATCTGCATTGAATAATTATATTATATTTTTAAAAAAATGAAATAGCCTTAGAATTTAAATTTTTTTTTGCTGGAGATTGTTTGAAGCTTAAATATGGATTGATTATGCAGTTGATTGACTACTTTATAAGTATTCATTATTATTATTGTGGTTAATGAAATACTTAATGTGAGAGAGAGGGGTTGTTATTATAGGAATTGGTATATTTGGGCAGGAAAATGCAAAGTTAATTATGTTAGTGTAATATTTGGTTGAATGGTTTCAAAATCCTTTATTCATTAATACTTATCCTTTTGTCAACAATTAATAGCCATTTCAATTATATTTAGTTAGGATAGTTTAATATTTAGGTTGCAGTACATGTGCATGCATATATGTCTGTATTATGTTTCATTTCATTTTCATCCTTTAACAACAGCAAACAATAGTACATGTACAATAAAAACATTTAAATTACAGTAATTATCTTAAATAATTTAACAAATATATATTTCTTTCCAATGATTAATAGATAGTTGAATCAATGGATTATTTTACAAATTAAATAAATTATTAATCATTTTTGTTTAATAGTTAATTAATATTCATTTTTCTTTCAAGTTTGTAAAAGCTATTTATTTTATTATTTTTTGTCTTGATTTAATCAAAATGGTTTTTTTTGAAAATATTTTTTTTTGAATATGTAATTAGCCTAGATAGAAAGAAAGCATGGGAGTTACCTTGTGAAAAAAAAATACCTTTTTGCTAAAGAGAGCTATTTAACAAAGATCTCCAGTGAAAAATTTGCATATTATGTAATGTAATTGTAGCCAGAAAACAGTGGCTCATTTTTTTTTTTTTATTGTGAAAATTAAAAACCAGTTGCTGAAGTCAAATTGATTTTAAAAAAGACTGTGGAATAAAACATCGAAAGGATTTTAAGAAATTTATTATGGAAATTGGTTAGCTAGAATGGAATTCTAAATTTTCAAAGGTACACAGTTTACTTTGCTCTCCTCGATTTAAACGTTTTTAAATTAACCTCTTCATAACTATTGCTCTTTTAAAAATGTATGTTGATAACGTCCAGTCTACACTACTTCATTTAATTGTCATTTTAAACAGGAATAAATTGCATGAATATTATTGTTGTATCACTAACCAACGTGTGTATTTTAATATATCTGGGAAATGCATGCAGAACTATTTTACAGAATATATTTTAATTCTTCGCTATTTTCTGTGTTGTGTTTTTGTGAGGATGAAACATAGAATTAAGAATACACATATTTTGATAAATCATGCCCTGTTCAAATTCACCACAAAGAGATAACACTATTTATTTATCAGGTATTTCTGGAAATAATACGTATTTTAAATGAAGGAAATAAAATGTGAGTTCCTTCAAGTTAAGTATTTGCTGAGATCGAATGGAAGAATAGAAATGCGGGTAATTTTTGTTCTCTTCGATAAAGATGGAATATAAAACCAAGTATTATTAATTGTGGAATTACTAAGGAATCATGGTATCTTAATTGACAATATTTGAGAATAAACCATGCATATAATAGACTATAAAGTGTTAAATGCTACTCAAGAAAACTACTAAAATAATTACGTATTTAATTTAGCACTACAATGGAGAATGTCTTATATTTTCAGTATAATAAAGAAGAAATTAATTGCTTGTGTGTGTGATTTGGTACCTCAAATAGGTATGCTATGAACACCAGAGATGCTGGGTCAGATTTAAGTTACGTTTATATTTTTTTTAAGTTATACTGCAGAAGTTATTTCATTTAAATTCAGTTTGGAATGTGTCCATATTGTTTCATAAGCCCGGAGCAGAGCTTTGCAAGTGAACTTTCATTTTAAGTTACAAAACAAATAACTTTTGTTTCTTTCTTTTTTTTTATTGCTTGTCATTATTAATGTATATTATTGATAATAGGCTTACTTATTATTATTTTTTATTGATAATTTGGGTTATTTTGATCTTCAAGATCGTCTCCGAAGCATATCCAAATGAGGAATATGCTGGTAAAAATTGATGGTCTACAAATAGGTCTTATTGTTCTTTTACGAAGGTAAAAGAAAGAAATATATTTTTTAAATATATTATTAGAGAGGTTTATATTTATTTTGTATACTTTATTGTCTCAAAGTGAGAAATTTTTTTTTTTTTTTTAATCTACGAACGTATAATAGAAATATTTTGCTAGATATGAAAGAAAGTTCATTCGCAATAATTATAACCATTACATTTTAAAAGGTAACCTAAAGTTTATTCTGAATTAAAAGTTATACCTTGATGCAATATTTAATTACCATGTCGCCTGCATAGTGTGTAATTTAGAGTTAATTTTATATATACTTTTATTCGCGTGTGTGTGTCTGTTTTGCACAATTATGACATTTGTTTGATAAAGTTCAGTTTGTGAATATTCTTATGTATAAATTTCGGATGCTGTCATATTCTACTGAGTTGAACAGATTAGTATGTTATCTGTATGTATTTATCTGCCAGCATGTATTTATAATGTTCGATATTTAGAAGAGCTTTGAGAATGGAAATAAATCTGATTGCATTATAATGTTTGTAGGGATAAAAGATTTTGCTTATTTAGTATATGTTTTTCCATGAGTAGAGCCTAGTTTATATTATATGTGTATGATTAAATGATATTTTTTGAAGTTAAGTGATGTTTTCTTAGAGCCCTGGTGATGAGGAAAAAGATTCCCCACCAATAGTGTATTTAGAAGTAGATGAATTATTGTTGAAATATGATTAAATGATGTTTAGGAAGTTATGTGATATTTTTCTTATATTCTTGGTGATGAGGAAAGAGGTTCTCCACCAACAGTGTATTTAGAATCAGATGAATTATTGTAGAAGTGTTCAGTAAGAGTTATCTGCTCCTCATGTAGATTTCCCTTATAATGTATAGTCTGTATAATCATGAAAATATAGCTCTGTGTTAATTAATATGTGGCCAGATAAATTGTTAAATTAATTCTTGATGTAATATTAGTCTTATTTTATTGATGAATTACGACATTGTCCGAAATAAAATAATTGTATGATATTTTCTTAATGAATGGATAATTTGTAGAAAAAATTATTTTCTATCATTGTTGCTTGACACACGCACACACACACATAATATAAATAATATCGCTTATATAAAGTATAGAGTTATTGAAATTAAAATGTTTTGAAATACATTACATTCATTTAAATAGAAGTATAAAGTTATTAGATTAAAACGGGAAATAAATATTTTAAACTACAGTGTATTTATTTAAATAAAGGTTATAAATCATCAAATCATCAGAATGAACATGATTTTGTTGCTAGGCATGAAAGGTATTCGTAATTGAAAGTGATTATTTAGTCAATTAGAAAAAGTTGCTTGGTTGAGAGCCAAATATAAGTAATTTGATCTATTTTATTAATCAATGGTAATATCCTCAAAGTATTTTTTTGTTTTAATAATATAACATGTTGTTTATTTAGTGTCATGTAGATGAAACATGTAAAGCATGTGTTCGAAGTCAGAATATTTAAGTTTTGGTGTTAATTTGCTTTGATAATAGGGATAATCCCAAACTGATGCTTAAAGTTTATTTGATAATTTAAAAATCTATAGGACAAGTAGTCCAATTGTAAATATGTTAAACCAAATTTATTTTATTGTAATAAATGATTTATTTTATTTGTTTAAAATCTTAAAATTGTGTCTGGAGTTATTATTGTATACATTCGTGTTTTCCATTTCCACATCTCCACATTTCATAAATCTACCATAAAATAGATATATTATTTTAGAGTTATAATATTAAATCTGCTGGTGTCTGACAATATTGTTTTTACTTAATCCAAACATTATAAGGAACATTTGCCACTGGATAAACGTATCAAAAAAGTTGCTAAGTTAGTATATTTGTTAGATGATGATATGAAATTAAAATACCCTATTTCTGTCATTATCTTATCATTGAAACAGTAGAATATTTTAGTCAATTTGTTTCATTACATTTTTATCATACTTTAGAATTATAACTTATGGGCCAATGTAGTTTACTTAATTCAACTGTGTTTGTTAAATTCCCTGAGATCTTATTGTTTATTTCTTGATTGGCATTAAAGTAGATGTTTAGATCGTGATATGCCAAGTCAGAGAATTGTTTGGTATTATAATTATAGCAAGCTGATATATGTTATATTTGGATGAATGAAGAAATTAAGTTTAAAGTATATTTTAATAGACTCTACCGATAAACATTATGATTCTTTATCATACAATTAATTAATAAAAAGGATTTACATTACATTTAGTGTTTTGTAATATTTCTTCTTTCATTTATTTATCATCATATATCTTATGAACTGCCTATAGCCTCCCACTGAGCTGAGCTGAACATAAACTTAAATACAGAGTCTCAGTAATAATTTTGTAGCATATATCTTGTTCTATTGTTCTATTCATTAATAGAACTGGCGCTTGGGCATTTCGCTCATGTAATGTATATGAGTGGTGTTGGGACTGTAGGTTATAATATAAATATGTATTGTGTCTATTATTATTATTGTTTTAAAACATTATGGATAATGCCAATGAAATATTGGGTGGTTCTGGCATTAGTTTGCAAGCCCTAATGAATGAGTTTAAGGCTATGTTGAAAGCTAACTCTGATAAAATGAATGCTGAAATGAAGGCTAACTCTGAAGAATAAAGGCTGATTTAAAGGCTAACTCTGATGAATTGAAGGCTGAGTTGAAAGCTAACTCTGATGAATTGAGGGTTAAATTGAAAGCTAACTCTGATAAAATGGATAAAATGAATGATGAATTGAAGGCTAACTCTGATAAAATGAGTACTGAATTGAAGATAGTAGTAGATAGTAGGGAATTAAAAATAAAATTTGCTGAAAGTTGAAAGGATATAAGAAAGAATCAAAGATTGAAGCTATAGTAGCAAAGTTTGAGGAATTAAAAAAAGTGTCAGGGGTTATACAGGCAAATTTCTGATGACAGTAAGGCCTGACAGAGTGAGTTTCAAGCACTTAAAAATTAAACTGAATGCTCTCTAAAAGTGTTTATGCTAATATAAAAGCTGAAGTTAAGGTTGCTGTTGGCTTCCAATGGGACAAACTTCTCCAGCTTAATAGAGAGTATTGTGAGATGATACAACAGACTGGTGATGACAAACTATGTGACATGGTTGAAAAAGTGGACACAGGGAATAACATCATCTCCAGTTGTTTCCAGGAAATAGATATTCAGTTGGAAAAGATTCAGGGGAAGTTAATACAGATTACAGAATATATGAAAACTGGTGAAAATGACACTGATGAGAAATATAAAAGTGAGACACAGGTTATCATGGGTATATGCATTCAATTTGAGGAGTTTTTCGTTATGCAAGTGAATAGTGTCCACATAGCAGACTTTGAAAAAAATTGAGAGAATTCAGGTTAGTGATGAACCAAATTAAGATCAGATATGCTATTGGAGACAAGAATTATCCTATGGATGAAACAATCTTGAGAAATTTAAAAACATGAGAGAAGTCTGAAATTTCTGATGAAGAAATGGTGCTCATTTTAAAGGGATTTCAAACCATAATACTTCCCAATTTATTAACATTAAAGTTTTCAAATGGGAATACAATGAGAACTCCATGGAGTATTTAAGCACATTGGAGGAATTACTTACCCTGAGTGTGTTATATGAAGGAAAAAGTTGATGATTGCCAGCAGTTATCTTTATGCTTCAGCAAAAAATGGTGATGATCTTTGTTTGAGAGGCCTCAAACCTATGTTGATTATGATCAGACCATAATGAGCAACTTTTGGAATGAGGATAAGCAGGAATGCATACACCACTGTCTTTCTCATGGAAAATATACCTCTCACAAGGAACAGTTCTTTAGGTAACAGGTTGCCAAATTTTGAACTTTAACTATATTCCCATTATCAGATACAAAAATCATGCACATTTTGCACTGAAATCTGCCTTGGCATATTGAGCAGATGATTGACACACCATGGAGAATATTTTCAGGAGACTGGAGGCTGGGGAGAATACTTATGATAGTCCACCTAAGCCCAAAAGAGACAATCTTAGTCATTCACTTTCTAGTATAAATTACTATTTGCCAAGGGACTGATTTGTAGGTTGCACTTAAGGGATTACTAGAAATTATTACCAATTAAGTCAGCTGTCACACGACCCAATTTAAACAAGTTTGTATTACAAATGTTATATAAAGAACTTGTAAATAAACTCTTAACAAGCTCTGCAGAATATTCCTAACCCCAGACTGGTTTCTGTTTCTGGATTCCTCATTGAGGTGCTAGGATATTCAAGCATTAGATTAAAAATACCAGGACAAGCCCAGCACTTTATCTAATGGATAACTATGAAGTAGAAAATCTGAAATTTTCAGACATTCATATGTCTTCCAATCCAGCTATCTAACTTAAATAGCCATATGGGACTGAACTAAATTCAGATACACCATATATTAATAGCTTTAGCAATATAAAATCACCAAAAAAAATCAAGTCAGATGTCACATGACCTAATTGAAACAAGCTTTTATTACAAATGTTATATAAAGAGCTCACAAATAAGCTTTTAACAAGCTTTGCAGAATATCCCTAACCCCAGTCTGGTTTCTGCTTCTGGCTTTCTCAGTGAGGTACTAGGATATTCAAGCATTATTTTTATATCTTCAAATCTTTTACCCATATCTGAGATACCCACCTCCAGCCCAACTCTTAAATGAATGATTTCCATAGTGATGAACATATGTATAAATATATGTAAGGCTAACTTATCTTAGGCAATAGAGTATTTAAACAAATAAAATGATATTCATTATTAGCATATACCTCTAAACAAACCATATCAATTATGTGTAAAAATATACATATATACTAACTTAAAAGTTCAAAAATTTTATATCTCACCTCTATCTTAATGAGATCATTGGCTATATGTTGCCAAAATATTTAGAAATTCTATTGTGTGCGATTCATTAATGTGGCAGTGGTTATTAATCAAACCACATTGGGCATCAAAACTGTACCAATATAAATAATGCAAATGGGGTAAGATACCCAAGAGACAGAGACTCCATTAACCCTAAATTAAATTTTACAATAAATTTGGCTAAATTATTTAATAATAGAGATACATTATATGTTTGGTTGATTTCCCAATTTATACTCACACAATATTATAGTAACTTAGTAAGAACTGCTAGCTGATGAAAGGTAATATAAATGTGAAATAATGATTTGAACACTAACCAACTTATAGTTTAGATGTTGTTTATAATAATTATATTGGGAAGATGAACTAGAAAGATCTCAAACCAATAGCATAATATGATAACAACAATTGTTTATTTATTATTAATATATAATCTATGAACATAATGTTTTAAAAAAGAGTAAAATAAAGTTTTATATGAATATCTGTATAAGATGTAAACCTGTAGTGATGTGAGACAAGTGATTCATATTGATAACTATGAGAATCCATATATATAAGTATACATATTAACTAAATCTTAATAAAAGGATATTAAATGAGAACTTTAACTTATTATAATTTAATAATATAATAGATGTAAGAAATCTAAGTAAGTTAATCATAAGTGCTTGAGTTGATACTAACTTATAATTTGGAACAATTGTGATTGTTTTCTTCTAGTTATACCTATATATTTTATCATCCATTCTTAAAAAAACCAAATTAATCTAAACAACTATAAATAAGCATTATAAAATCCCAAGTAAGACTTAGCAATCTTTAAGGTCCTGGTCTTCATATTTTATAAATATCCAATATTAATAGAACCCAATTATCCAGAGATAATGTTTTCCATTAATAAGTGACGCAATTTTATATGAAGATTGTTTGATAATAATAATCCATTCCTTTAGTTATTATGCATGTATATTCATAAGTGTGAATATACAGTTAAATTTTAGTTTCAAAATATCTACATGATTTAGTTATCCTAATTGTTTCTGGAAACAAGTATGCTTTATCCATGCAATGTCTAATAATTGTTAAATATAATCATATGCACCAAGCCTAAATGCTATTCATAATAGCTCCAGTTGGTAAGCACAAAATAATTTGAAAATCCATATCAAGGTAAGGTTACCAAGTAAATAAAATGAAAAAAAAAAAATCAATGTTTCTCTCATTTTTTTATGTGTCAGCATTAATACTTAATTTATTTATTAATACTGTGTCACAATATTCCATCATGGATATATGCATTTATTTCATTGGAGATTAAGGAGATGACCATTTAAATAGAACAATTTTTGAAGTCCAATTCTAAAAGTGATTTGGTCAGTGTTAAGTAGCCACTAATATTTTTTTTGTCCAAAGACAAACCTTAGTTCCCTTTTAAGTAGCCATACCATAAAGTTTCTTCACCTAATTTTTCATAGATATATAAATTCTTCTCCTGACAAGGAGTAAAATGTTTGCAGTAGTTCAATCTTCTTTCACACGAAATAAATATATATGTAAGAGAATATATATATATATATTCTTGTGTCAGAGCATCGGCTGGGAAGCGAACCTGTAAACCCGGGACAACTGCTTGTAAGACAGCTGTGCTAAGCACTTGGCCACCAACGCTTAGCATGTAAGAGAATATTTTAAAAAAAATTCCATATTTTGATGAATAATGTGATCTTTGTTGCTATGGTTATATATAACGTGCTCACAGTTATTTTTTAAAATGCACTCAAGTAATTATTGTTGTTTAACATAATTTTAAAACATTAGTCATACATATATACACAAAGATTTAGACACATGAATGTGTTACTTATTGTTTATTCATTAATGTTCCTATTGGAATGGTTGGGTGTACATATGAATATATACATATGATGGCTATTAAATTTGAGAATAAAGTAATGAGCTAACTTTAATAAAAAAATTAACAACTCTGGAATAAGAAACAAACAAAACTCTCCATACAGTATTGCCACTCAGTGCAAGCCAGAGTAATCAATGGATCCCAGAAGGCTTGTGCATAAAATTCCCATCAATTGGCCTATTCATCCAATATCCCCAGACTAGTTTTTGGCTTGCACTGAGTGGTAATGCTGTATGGAGAGTTTTACCTGTTTTAATAACAGTTATAAGTAAGCATAAGAAATAGTGATCATGTGATGTTTATTAACTCTGGAATGAGCATTACAATATTCAAAATATCAATATATAATAATAATAAATAATAGCTATAGCTAACTTATGACATATTTGCTATCCTGAGTAGTATTTTACAATTCAAATTTAAAAAATCTCATTATGTATATTAACACAATTTTATTGTTTATTTAATAAATTGTCTATTGTATTCATAAAATATGTTTTTTTATTTTCTTCAAATCATTTTCTGCATGTAAAATAAAAATCCTATCAAAACATAAAACTTTCATTAAAAATAGCTCAATGTTCTGCAAATATGGATTGAAACTAATCCCCAGAATTGCACATTTTGATTCATCATAACTGGACCCACATTACCATTCCACATTCTATATAATATTACATTTGTTGATGTTACCAACAACATCCTTTCTTTTAATAAGTGATGTACTAGCATTTGGTTCAACATTAAATGCAATATTAAAATGAAAAGACCCCAATGATGTAATCATACTACACACTCTATTATTCATATGTGGTAATGAAATCTATGTTTTCTCTTCAATATCTTTTTTATCCACCTATATATAAACTTATATAATGTATATCAAATATTTTTTATATTATATCCTACATTTAACAATTCATTAGCATATATTTCAATATCAGATAATTTATTACTTTGAAATTTACGCAACATATTTTTAAATAAAAATTTCTAAATTCAGCCAATTTATGCATAAAAAAAACATTTGACTTTGGATATACAAATTCCCTAATTAATATAAGTTTAAAAATTGATTATATTTTCTCTATTAAGTTAAATTAAAATATTTTATTTTATATACACTGCCTTCAGAAGAAGAAGTCTGTTTCAAGCCATCAAATTATTTAGTTTATTTAAAAGATGATGTATTGTAAGTTTGAACTGAGTAGTGTTGCTCATGATGGCAGAGGCAGACATGCCATAAGCCAGTTATAGCTATTGTTTATAATTACTTATGGATACTTTGAATATTGCAGTTTTGTTCCAGAGTTTTTTTGTTTAAATATATTGATTATTTGTTAGTCTGTTTTTAGAACCAGTTATATTTGTCTGTTTAATGAGATTTATTTAAACTTCTTTAAATTGATATTTTTACACTTTTATAGTTAAGGTGCCACTTTAGATTCTATATAAACATATTGGACTATAGATAAAAGTGGGTATCCATCTTTATTTTAAAAAGGAAATTGCCTTGACAGCAGACTGAAGTTGTTGATTATTATTGAGACTGTTTAAGCATTGACTGCTTTCATGCATTTATATTTATAAATTTAAGTAGCTTTAAGCATTATTAGCTTTATTATTTAATTATAAATATGCAACTTTTTTCGCATGCGTTAGTGAAGCTATAATTATACTTAAAATAATGTGGAATAGGTCTGCTTAGCACTTTTGAGATTTAATGTTCGAATCTCACACTCATAGCTTTGTGAATGAATACTGTTGTGATTTATTATTTAAGTAATACATAGTTTCAGTGGAATTTGAAAGTTATGATTGACTATGTATTAGTTTGCTTTTAAAACATTATATTTGCCTATTGAATAAGGTTTATGTAAACTTCTTTGAATTAATAATCTCACTCTCTATAGTCAAGTTGCAATCTTTAGTGTATATATAAACAAACCCATTGGAGCATAGATAAAGGTAGGTGTCCATGTTTATTGTAAAAAGGAAGTTGCCTTGACAACAGATTGAGATGGTTGATTGTTATTGATATTGTTTAATTGTTAACTGATTTAATGTATATTGTACCAATATTAAAATTGGCACATAATTTATCTAAAAAAATAAGTTATAAAAAAATCTAAAGTTTCTTTATAAAACAAAATGCGGTTGTTTTCGAAAAAAGTACGAGTCAGATAGCGTTCTATCATTAGTTTTAAAATAAAAGTTAAAATTGATTAATTAAAAGAGGGGAGGGGAGTCTTGGTTAGAAAAGTTAAACTAAAGGTTTTATAAAAAGGAAGTAAAGAGTTTATTATTATTAGTTGAAATACAATTTAAAAGGTTTAAAAAAATATAAATCTCTTTATTTAAATTAAAGAAGAAAAATAATCTTAAAACTAGTTTTGATTTTAGAATAGTAAAATATATATGTGCGTGCGAATGTAAATAAATGTAAGCTTGTTAATAAGAGATATAATAAATGCATGTTGAAATCATATTGAAAAACACATGAAAATAAATATTGAAATAAAATGTATTTAAAAACACAGCGGTGAGCTACTAATTAAAGATATAAAAACAACACATTTTGTAATTGCTACTACTAATTAAACAATCTTCAAAAACACGTTGTCAATGGATTAGTTATTAAAGGAATTTCGACAACACCATATTGCCAAAGGATTTTAAAACAGAAACAATTCGCATACATAAATAGCTAGATTTTTATCTGACGTCCAGTTTTAGCCTAGTTTTCAGTGTCAGTCTTATTTCAGTTCATATAATAGTGCAGTTTAAATTATGTATCCAGAAACAGAAATGCAGTGGTGAGCAGCTTATGGGAATATATGCTCTTACTTCAGCCTTAGTCCAATAAGATCAGCAAGACCTGCCTGTAAAATAATGTCTACTTAACAGCTCAGAAATTTTCTGTCAATGTTCAACTGTCTCCAAGAATAAAACCAATGGATTAGCATCAAATCTCCTCAAGAAATGTCAAATCTAATCGGTTAGATATACTTTATTAGATATACTCTGTCAGAAGCAGCTAACAACAAGCAATATCCGTGTTCCAAAAATCCTAGGTAAAACATTTTACTATTCTCATTTTATATAGTAGCCACCACTGTAATTCGTAAATCCTACAGAGACAAGTAATTTGAGCTCTATAAGCATGCATAAAATGAACTATTGATGTGCATGTTTGCAAATGTTAGATAATTTAAATGCCAAAGATTATTTATGCTTTCTCATAAAATTAAAATGTTAAATTAAAATGTGCGTGTGTTATATTAGATTTAGAAAATGTTTGAAATTAGTAAATGTTAATTAAAATAAATGATCTTTAAAACTTAAACTTTATTTGTTGGTCAATTCTTTTTATCAAATTCTTTTTATCAATCTCTTTTTACCAATTCTTTTTTCTATATTTTATTATTGATTAAAATTAGACAGCTAGTTTTTGGGATCGTTTCGAGCACTGGATTATGAGCCTACTGACCAAATACACTGTTTATTCTTCTGAATAGATAGCTGGTGCCTGGAGTTTACTACAAAACAAATAAAGTGTTTGGATAGTAGGGGTTTGAATCTAGCAGCCAAGGTGGGCCATTGTTGATAGTTAAAGCTATCAATAATATCTCCCATTTTGCTTGAACGTGCCAGTTCATTCACGTAACATTTATAAGATGATAAATGTATTATGAAGAAGTTTGAAACCAGCCAAACATATATATGTGTAAGTATACTTCATTCTGAGGATCCATCCAGCACAATATATATATATTGTAGCCTTTCTATTTTGCTACATCATTATATGGTGGTAAGTAATGGTAATTTTTAATAAAAATTTCAAATTTTATATAATAAATAATTCTTACTATTTAATTTGTAGGAGAAGTTAAAATATATTGTTTATTTAGCATTAAACTTGAGTTAATTTTTTTAAAATAAATATAATCTATCTAAGTTATAAATTTGAAATATAAATTGTGCTATTTGTTTAAAATAAAAGAAAATAATAGTTAAAATCATATAAGATACTTTTAAATCAGTAGTTATAATGATTAAAAATGAAGTTTTTATAATTATTAATAGTCAAATTAAAATTGTTCCTTATTTATTGTTTTAAAATCATTTAATTAAAGATAAAATAAATGAAAAGTGAGGTGTGCTAATAGGTATGCACACACACATTCATTTAAGATAAATTAAATTTACTTCCTGGTATATTTTAAATAGTTATTGATTGTAAATAATAAATGTTATTTTAATTTTTATTATATAAATTTTATAAAAAATTTCTAAAATCAATAATTTGAATAACAATGTGAATTATAAAATTTAAGTATCAAAATTTGATTTTAAACAAAGAGTATATTATTATTATAAGATATTTTAATTTTTTGCATTATTAAAATTAAGAAAATATTAATTTCATAATATTAGCTAAAATCATTTTAAAATTAAAAAAAATAAAATATTCATTTTTGTGCCAGATGCATAAAAATAATTAACCAATCAGGTATTGTGAAAATTTTTCTGTAAATGTAGGATGAGCAGATGATAGAAGGGAGAAATCAAGAAAAATTTCAAGTAATAAACTGTATTTCTTTTGTCTTTAAAATTTTAATGTATAAATTTATAGAAATCTTATTTTTTAACCTTAAAAGTAATAATTATAACTTTAAAAAGCATGAGATATATCTTATGCTGTTTATTCATTAATTTTATAATGAAATAAAAAGCAAAACTATCTTCATTGGTATACTACAAGAGCTGACTATAAACATGTGATAAATGGAAGAAAATAAAACTTCATTCAAGGAGATAAAAATGTATTTTCATAATCAAATGATTTTGTCTACAAAAATGGGGACATAAAAATTATTTTTATTTTTACATGCAGAGTGATAGAGAACATTTCCTACTAACTCTAATCATTAGTAATGATAAAAATAACTACTTCTATTTATTAAAACTAATGACATTTCCAGATATGAATTTATTAGTAAATTTATTAGGATGATAATGTCCTAAATAGAAAGATATAATGCAGACTGATTTTATTGGATGTTTATTACTAATAACTATAATATTGTTTAAGTATTGTTAGAGTATTAACATGTTAAATATGAATTATTCAAAAGAAAAACCTGACAGCATTATAATTCTACCTGTAAATATTCATTTATGCTAAGAATAATAATATAATTTTTGGGTAAAAGAAGTTATATCTATGAGAGTGTCATCAATGTTCATCACAAAATATTATCATTAAGATAACTTTATTTTTTAGTATAAGATATTGATATTAAATTTTTTGAAGCCAGTAATCAGTTAAAATAAATGTGTAAATTTATAATGTGTGTATTTACATGAAAGTATATGTAATATTAGGGTATGAGCACAGACTTTCACATGACCCACCACTCTCCACTCCATCTAATAATACTGATACACTTAAACACATATATGTTGAAAAGATAAATAATCACCAATATACGTATTTCATGCTAAACCAGCAATCATCAGTTGGTCCAGATTATTATCTCTACACATATATACTATAAGTGCTCAGATATATATTAAGATAGACATCCTCATACTTTAATGGACAGGCTTCAATCTACTCCACACTCCAACTCTTCTACCGTCCATCCAATTGAAAATCTGATGATGGAATGCTCAAAGGCCACCCTGGGGCCGAGATTCTTGTCACACCCATGTTGACCTAAGGTCAATCTGAACCCCACATGTACAGGACATAATCCATTAAATACATATGCAAGGATGGGCAGACATCATCTATTATGTTATTAATATGAGAATATAAGGGTATGTATGATTGATCTCTTGATAGTTAAAGGAAATTGACTTACTATATTTTTGATAAATTATATCATAAACTATTTGTTTGTTTTTTAATTTTCTTGGTATGCTCAAAGTATGAAAATTTAAGGGTAAGTTTAGATATTATTTGTGAAATGATGAATAATATGCTATGCTAAGTATTTTATATGATGTGTTAGATGTGAAGTAGTGGTACAAGAAAGTAGTTTTATTGGAAATTCTGTAGTGTTAAGCATGTGTTGTTTAAGGTTAAATGTGGTACAGTATAAAGTAAGTTAGAAAATTTGTGATATATGGATAGCAACATTTTTTTAAAAATCGGTAAGAGCTCAAAATAGAATATAAGATAGACACAAGAAAATGTGGCCTTAAATTACATAATCCATGATATCATTGTTTCTTATAGTTTTATAATGTATCCATTCCACATTTATAATCATGAAAATCACATTGGTATATACATCATATGAAGTGTAGATGTAAGTTATGGTAAGAGATAAACTTTCAAATAATAATAAGAAACCCATTTAATGCAAGAATTGATTAATCATAAAACAAATAGGATACTAAAAGAATGTAAAAATAAAGATTTTACCAATGTTTTTTTATCGGATATTAGAGATCAAAATACAGTATGAAAGCCTGAAGTAGAAGAGTTATGGTATTGAAATGAAAACCTGATCATTATTTATACATTGTAAGAAATATAATAATGTACCATATCATAATGAATATTTAAATAATTAAATGTCTATTTTATAACAAATAATAAACATAAAAGGGTATAATAAGTTATAGAATTACAATTAGATCATAATATCATCAAAGATTAATGGTAATGATAATGATAATAAAAATGAATAGGTTTGTGACATATTTAGAAGATGATCAAATACAAATTGTATATTTTATTGATGTATTTTAATATGGAAATATTAAGAAGTATTTTAATATTCACATAATCAAATATGGAATATATTATATCCTAGTTGTAAATAATTTTAAAACAAAGTGTAAATTATTTATTTTATTGTAAGTATTTTGTTAATGCTAATTTTTTTTTTAAAGTTTTGTATAATATGTTAATTTTTTTTATATTAAATATAAGATGTTTAAATTATTTTAAATTTTGTACTACTACTGCTATAAATGTTAATGTTGATTTTAAAATTAACAAAGAATTGAGAGTCTCTTTTCTTGTTTTCCAAGTCATTATTCATCATCCAAACCAATAATTAAAGATATTTCGTATTATTGCACATAATCTAAAATAAGATAATAAATAAAGAATAAGATTGTGATTGTTAAAGATATTTGATGTTGTATCCAAAATATTGATTCAATTTTTTTTCATCTTACTAAATGATCATAAAGAAGATTGAATAGCTATCATGCATATACAATTAAAATGATTACATGGTGATAAAAAATTGTTTTAAATTTGTTTGTGATAGTTAATAGTGATAAGTATTAATTAATAGTTTTGATATAGTTATAGTTAATTTACAAGAAAATTAATTAATTATTTTGGAAAGAGAAAAATTGATTAGTATATTTGTTTTTTAATTATTTCAAATGTAGCTAAATGTAAGTAAAATCCCTCTTTATGTTTCCTTATTTAAATTAATGAATTTATTTCTGAGATATTATTAAAGTTTACCAATATTAATAAAAAAGGTGGAATATAATCATATTAATAATTAAATGGATATTATATTGTGTTATAATTAAATTTAACATAAGAAATTTTAAAAGTAAATATAATTTGCTTATTTTAATTGTGAGTCATTGAAGTATCATTGATATTTTAGTAGAATAATGTTTCATGATATTTCTACATCATTGAGGGTATACTTTTTGGTAAATACTTAATTAGCTAAATAAATTTTTTACTTTGAAGGAATATATATATAATAATTCCAGTGCATAACGCTATACTGAAATAAATATACAAATATTAAGCAATTAAATCATCCCACATGATTAAGAAATCCAGTACTGCCCTCTGTGAACTAATATATAAATACATTAGAGTTCGTATTTCAAAATAGCCAAGTCAAAATGGTATATATATATATATATTAGTCCATTTGCGTGTGTAGCGCAATTGTCCTCAAAGCTGTAAATTGTTAATAAATACGAATGAATCTGCTTAGCGCTTTCGAAGGGTCCAGCTTTTATAATCATAGCTTAACTGTTAATGAGGATAATGATATGCAAATTTGTGTTATGTTAGACATTCCATTTCCTTGATAAAGCATAGCATGTGTCTTTCCTATTGATGGTGTCTTGATGCCGTTAATGAGGTTAATGATATGCAAATTTGTGTTGATTATGCTAGACATTCCATTACCTTGATAAAGCATAGCATGTGTTCTTCCTATGGCCATCAATAGGAAGGACACATGCTATGTTTTATCAAGGAAATGGAATGTCTAACATAACACAAATTTGCATATCATTAACCTCATTAACAGTTAAGCTATGATTATGAAAGCTGGACTCTTCAAAAGCGCTAAGCAGATTGATTCGTATTTATTAACAATTTACAGCTTTGAGAACAGTTGCACTATGCACACAAATGAACTAGTGTAAATACTTAATCTTTAAGAAGGGGTACCTTACTGCATAATTAGATAGCAAGTCTCATGATTATAGTTATTTTATTATTAAATAATTTATTAAGATTGATATAATATATTAGACATGAAATGAATAGATTTGTATTGTAAAAATTTTATGTCTAAGAAAGAAATATAACTTGACTGAGCTAGAAGTTTAGTTATTGTTATTTATATCCACCATATCATAGTAATTAGAAGTGAATGGTTGTCTGGTTAAGGTACAGCTTACCTTTTGTATGGTGTCCAATTGTGTAGGCCTTGATTAGTTAGTAGAAGATTGAAAAATATATATTATAAAAAGTATATTATATTTTGTGGAGTACAATTATGTACTTACAATTATAATACCATTATGTGATAAATAAGTTAAAAGTAAGTGAATAGATTACCTAACCATGTGGCAACAATTATTTAATAAGTATTTAATTAATAATTACTATCTAACAAAATATTATAATTTACATCATAATATATGCAATTAATGTATTATAATTATGTGTGGTGGTGATAATGGTGACAGTGGCAAGAAAATACGAGACTGAAAATTTAAATTTTATATAAAAAACAAATATAAATATATTATCATGAGATACAAATGAAAAAAAACCTGGAATGTCGTTTTATCTGATAAGATGAGTGTATTGTAGTGTTGCTGATGAGGAATTTATAATGAAACAGAAGTTACAAAAATTTATAAAAAAATTTTAGTATTGCTAGTTTATGATAGAATTTTTACAATGAGTGGTTCAGTGCAAAACATAGAAAGGGAACTGTCTAGTTTTATAAAAATAGTATCAGAGAAATAGAGGAGGGAAAAATATCAACCCCTGAAAAAGTTGTTAATGATCCCAAAATTATGTATATGATACAAATTTTAAGAAGTATGGTTTATGAAAATTTTGAAACTCTTAAAGAAGATAACTAAATTTTTGAGAAAAGATAATAAAGCAATAAGTAGCAAATTAGAAAATAATCAATAATCAGTTAAATTGTTAAGTAAAGATATGAAAGAAAATAAACAGTCAGTTGCATTAATAAGAGAGGAGTTGGAAGATAAATTTGAAAATCTTAATGAAAGATTTAATAAAAATGAAGAAACTATTGAATCCTTAAAAATAGAATTAATTTACTGTGATAGAAAACACCAAGAAATATTAGACCTTAAATTAAGGAATTCACTGATACTACTATTAAAGAATTTAGAGTTAATTGTTTGTTTATTAAATTTACTAATTGTAGATAATTAGAGAATGATTCAAGTTTATTGTTTTTATCAGCAATTTTATAATCCTGTAGCAAACTTTTTATACAGTAGTGCCATCTAGTGCAAGCATTAGTAATCAATCGATTTATAAAGATTTGGGCATAAAATCACTATCTAGGGCCTACTCATCCAATATCCCCAGACTAGTTTCTAGCACATGGTTTTCATCAATGAGAATCATTTGACCTAAGGGCACTAAATAAGTAAAAAGTGACTGCTTGAGGATTGCATTAGATTCTAAAATCTAGATGCAGTGCTCTCAAATCTAAGATTCCTCACTCATAAATGCCACTAGCTAAAAGCTAGTCTGGGGATATTGGATGAATAGGTACTAGACACAAACCTTCTTGCATCCATTGGTTACTAAGGCTTACACTGAGTGGCACTGCTGTTATGAAAAGTTTGCTAGTATTTAACAACTTGTAAAAGCATAAGAATTGGTGATCATGTGATAAATTCTATAATCCTTTGCTTATTTATTTATTTTTAAAATTGAGGAGAATATAAGATCCTTACAGATTTGTTCCGGAGAGAGAGAAATTTTTTAATGAGTTTTTATCAGAATTTTACTAGATCAGAGTTGTTGGTAAGTCAATAATAAGTATGCTACACTAAAATAGATGGCAAAATTTCTCAGTAAAATGAAGGGCTAACATTTTGAGTCATATGATGACAACATTCCTGTGAAGTTACTTAAAGTAATCATAAAAAAGAATTTCAAATTTAAGTCACTAATTAAGAAAGTCTTCTGATGAACGGAGTTAACATTTCAAATATATGAGAAAGTTGCTTGATAAGTGACATTTCAAAGTTCCGAAGATTTTGCTTGGAACTGACAGAGATTGTGTTAAAAATCAACCTCATATTACCTTTTAGAAAGAATGAATCATCCTGTTAAAACAAATACTGAACAAATACTTTATAAGCAAAATATTTAGATTAATAATAAACCAATAACTTTTAAAAAAATTGTATTAAATAGAACCCCTAATAAGAAAGGGTAAGTGCCTTGTTAAATTTTTTATATTCTTTTTAAACTCTTGGTTTAATTTTCTTAAATTATTTGCTTTAATTTTTTGACTATTGTTGAATATAAAATAAAATTCATTTAATATACCTAAAACACACACACACACACATGTATATATTGTAAGTAACCAGATTGGTGTACGTCACAGTATTTAAAAAATAAAAATAAAGAAGTTTGTTGGTCTTGTTTAATTTTTATTTCACTTGATCTATGGATAATGGAAGTGTTGAAGTATTAGTATTAACCAGGTAACTATGGTAACTATACCACTCAAACAACATTTTTATTTATTATTAACATTTAGCATCAATTATAAATCTGTTGTAATCAACTTCAGAAAAAAAAAGAATATGTGAATAAATAAATAGATTTTAGAAATAGTTAAGTGAATCATAAAAGCTTACTTGAAGAGAATCAATATTATTATTAAGTATTACACATTTCAATTTCTGTTATTACAATCACCATAGCAACACCTATTATAAAATTAAATATTTTATGTTTCCTATATGTTTGTCATAAATTAGTTATATAAAAATTATTGTTAAAAAACATATGTAAAAATATGTCCATTAAAATGTATTAGAATTATAATATGAATTCTTTATTTTGGTTTAAAATGGAAAAATAATATTGAACTAGTAAAACAGGATTTCATTTTCATTGTATCCAATTTTTTTTAACATCTCCATTTCACTTACTAATTGGAGGCAAAATTTTCTTGAACAAATTTCTCATCATTGAGTGAAATTTGAGAAATTTCCAACAGTTGTTGTGACAACAATAACATCATCAAGAGTATCTTATAAATAGAACAGAATTGCTATAATTTGAGTTCCTGTTATTTCATCATTGTCATAACAGATGTGTTTAGATCTGTCTTTGAAAATTTATTAAATTTTATTGTTTAAATGATTAATATATAAAACCATGGAAAAATAAAGATTTTAACTATCTTTCCATTCAATTAGGGCAGCTTGCTGATGAAATTCTAGGGGAAATGTCAAGAATGTGAAAGAAAGAAAAATCCATCAAAATACATTGAATTGCAGATCAGCTATATAGAGATCTTCCATGGTTAATAATCCATAATTTCATTTATTTATTTGTGATGGATATAAACCCCATTATATGTCTATGGATGTCATATTAAAGTTCAAGGAATTTTACAAGATTGATTAACTCAACTTATGTGTGATATTAGGCAATTTAAACTTCACTGTTGTAATTTGGAAAGGAAAGAAAGATTAGTATTTATTCTTCACTTGATTATAACTGTATTGTGTCATTAAAGGAATTCTCTTTGAACATTATTGTCAATGAAAAAAAGAAAATAAAACCAGTGATATGCAAATAGTCAAAATAAGAGTCATAGATCACATGACCCAATTTCTCTTAAGCTTGTAAAATATAAACAATGAGCATTTGCCAATTGCTCAACAAACATTGTGATAAATGCTTAGCCAGAGAAAGCATTAAAAATATTTCTGTCAGGAACCTCCCCTAACCTCTGACCATGGTTTCATGCTTTGGCACTCCTCAGAGAGGCGCTAGGGTAGCTTCAGACACTAGATCTAAAAATACCAACCCAAAGCCAGCATTTATCTAAAAGTTATCTATTGAGTGGAAAATCTGAAATTTTCAGATACCTACATGTCTTCAAACCCAGCTATCCAACTCAAATAGCTATATGGGGCTGAGAGATCTTCAGCCATACCATATAATAGTAATCTTAGCAATATAACATCACATAAGACTTAAGGCAGAGAATATAAATAGTCAAAATAAGAGTCATAGATCACATGACCCAATTCTCTTAAGCTATGACTCTTATTTTGACTATTTATAGTCTCTGCCTTAAGTCTTATGCGATGTTATATTGCTAAGACTACTAATATATGGTATGGATGAAGGTCTCTCAGCCCCATATAGCTATTTGAGTTAGATATCTGGGTTTGAAGACATGTAGATGTCTGAAAATTTCAGATTTTCCACTCAATAGATAACTTTTAGATAAATGCTGACTTTGAGTTGGTATTTTTAGATCTAGTGTCTGAAGCTACCCTAACGTCTCTCTGAAAAGTGCCAAAGCACGAAACCATGGTCAGAGGTTGGGGGGGGGGTTCTGACAGAGATATTTTAAATGCTTTCTCTGGCTAAGCATTTATCACAAAGCTTGTTGAGCAATTGGTAAATGCACAGTGATTTGTGATTTTGCATTGAATAAGTACTTATCGTTTTAAATGCTTGGATACATTTATATGCTTAAAGAAAATATTGGAATTTAGATGCAAAAATAATTGGATTCATATCTGCGTTAATTACTATTCATGTTTATCTTTGCTACTTAAAGGAAAATCATCTCTACGCCTTATGATTGGAATAAAGAACCAGAAGCTATGATGGATCCATCGATAGTGAGCGAAAATGGACAGACTTTCACTTAGGTGGTATGATTTCTATACATATATATATATATATTGTAAATATCAATAGGTCGATATTTATATTTTAAAAATTTGTTATTTGGCAATTCACTCATCCTTGCATGAAATAGATGATGGGATGTGGTTATAATAATACTAAGAAATCACTAAATATTATAAAATCAATATTTATTTATGGCCTTTAAACAGTTAAACAGCTCATTAATTAAAACGTTGATGACGATGATGATGATGATAATAATAACAATAATGACAAGGGTTTCAACTACAGCTCTAGGACTAAGCCTAAACATAAAACTAAATTTTATGAAGAAATTCCTAATTATTGCTTAATTTTAGCATATTTACTTATATCTTAAATAACTAATATTCAACCATTGATGATGATGAATAATCACACTTAACAAAGACTACACTTAATGAAATATATACGCCTCGTTTAATAAAACAAACTAATATTTATTACTACATTTCGAACATATACATAAAAATTTCTAGATAATATGAAATTTGACATGAATAATAATAATAATAATTGATTATATAACAATCCTCAGATTAATTTTAAGTTCTTCCCCCTTTCCCTTCAAATGTATTTTGTATTAAGTTGGACGTCACATTGACCATGATTTTCACTCCATGAGAAAAGTATTAAGAAAAAATATTATCTGCTCATTGGCACACATACTTTAAAATCCAACATGTAAATAGAATATATATAGAAATGTTAGTAAAATTGAAAGAGCAAGTTTTAGAAACAAGTTTTAAATTATTTCTCCCCCCTCTCTTCTACCTCAAAAATGCTATACTTAATGAAACAAACTAATCTAATATTCTACGACTACTCAGTATTTCACATTCACTCCCAATTCTACACATATAAAAATATCATTATGTATGTGCGTGTTTTATCCCATAATAACAAAATATTATTAAAACCAAAATAATAATAATATATCAGTTAAAACTAAAATCATAATACCATAAAAAAAAAAATTGTTTTACATATTCATATTTCATAACTGTAAAATTAATAAACATATAATTTTGATACATTCAAGATAATTTATGAAGCTCAAAGTTATTATTAGTAAGACATTCTTGTTTTAATCGATCTGAATAGTCTTTAAAAGTTCTTCCAAATAAAAATATACCACTTTATTGCTAAAATGTTTATTAAGATCAGATATCATAAAGAAAATAGGATATAAAAAGTCATATTACCGATCTTTTGTTTGTAGCTTAATTTCCAAGGGTTCAAACTTGTCTTGTATAATGTTTATATTTCTGTAGCTACCATTTCCGCTTTACTGGGAACAATCTCTTTCTTGAGGTGGATAACTATTTGATGATGATGACTCTATTGAGTTTATTTGCTTTAGTGGACAATTTGGAAATCATTATAGTAAATTTTCTTCTCTTCCTGTCAAGCATGTGGATGAAATACAGCAGTTGTTTTCCCATTTAAAATTTTTTCTTGAGTTTAAAATCAGTTGTTGTAACAATTAATTGGAAGAACTTGATGATTAATATTTATCAGTAGATTAATTCATCTTCTTTGAATGCAGGTGAATGCTTTCTTCCTTCTATTAAAAACATCTTATTTATCTGGTCAGTTGAAAGGTGTAGAATATTATTTTAGACACATCTTTTTTCTTTCCTATGTGATGTGCAGCTTCCCCAGATGGTCCGGAATCGATGGGACATACATATAATTTTTCTAACAAGCCATTTTTTTATATTTTCAGCATTCAAATTGGATAGTTTAATAATTTGAATCAATCACAAACCAAATAATCTACATAATAGTTCAAACAGCTTTTTATATCCAATTTTTAGCTACCTTAACCAATCAGAGATAGCATCTTGTTATTTTTGGACCAATTTGTTTTAATTAGATCTCTAATTTATTTTCAACTAAATTATTTTTCAACTGAAAAAATTAATCCTTTTTTTCAGACACTTTGTTTAAAAAAAAAAATAGACTCAGTTATTTCCTTTCTTTTGTTTTTCTTTCTTTTTAACATTCAGGTAACACTTCAAATCTTTAGGCTTCACTTCTTTAGATCTTAGGATTAGACAATTTCCAAAAATTATAGTTCTGACTCATGATAAGCTTCCAAAGTGAAACAATCATTTACAAAAAAAATTGCTACAAAGATCGATATCTGATTAAACAGATTTCCTCTTTTAACAAAAAAAATTGTACAAAAAAAATAATTTGACAGGTTTAATACTTCCTTTTCTTTCAATATTTAGGAAATGTAAAATTTTGTATGTAATGTACACACATCCTTCATTCTTTCAAATCATTCATAAACTATCCTTAAATAATATGATTGCTAGCTTAGTAATTATAACCCAATTATTTAATTAAGTCTGTAACTTTTAAATCCCCCTTATAATTAAAGAAAAGCAAAATAGAAGTATAGAATAAAATGTTAGAATTGATCAAGCATAGCTTAGTTTTAAAGAAAGTTAAAATGTTGAATATTTGAAATATAAAACAAATAAATAATTTACACATACATTGCCTATATGTATGCATTATAACTTTGCTTTTTAAAGAAAATTTAAATATTAAATGTGTGTGCTGCTCTTTTTGAGATTTATTAACACACAAACAAGTAAAGCATATAATAGCTGTCCCACTCTCTCTCTGTTTAAAGCTTTTAGAATTTTGATCTGGTAGGGTTTGAACTTGGATGCCCTACAGCTTCTTTTATGGTTATATAAAATTGTGATGATGATTTTTGGTTTACCTTTTCTACATGCATCATTATTATTATCATCATCATCATCATCATCATCATCATCATTATTATTATTATTATTATTATTATTATTAATGATTTTAGTCTAATGGCAAACATCAATTATTTGGTCTATTATATTTTTATTATTACTAATATAAATTTTCATTATAAACCAATAAATTTAGGGTTGATTTAAAATCTAGTGAATCTGTCTAATTATTTCTTTTGAATGTATGAGATAATTTTGGTATTTAAGTTTGATCCGAGATCAAACCCATCTTGGTAAGTGAAATAAAATTAGATCTATGTATATTTATAAATCATTATTAAATCCAATTGGATATAAATATAATATTTATCATTATATTGAAATATTTGTTTGCTTATATAAGTCAATATTAGTAGTTGAAACAATTTCATTAGTTCAGATTTGATTATTTATTTGCTTATCTTGTCTGGTTATAAAAATCTTAATAGATTTTTATTTTATCATTAGTCAAAGTGATCTGTCTTAATTATCTTCTTGAATTTCTTTGAAGTGGATATCATAAATTTTATTGACTAGTGTGATATAATATTATCTTTGGCTTGGATAACTGCCAATTATCATCATGTATAGTTTAATTGTTATAAAATCCATTTTTATAATCGGTTGATTGGAGATTTATATAGATGAATAATATCACTGATTGTAAATCAGTAAGTATCTAATAGAAACCTACAGTATATTTTATATAATGTGATTGGTTATTGTAAAATGTAAAATTATCTAATGGAATTTATTGATAATAAATTTTTGTGGAGTGTTTCATTTTAGAATATAACTGAAGCAATAATTGCATATCGATCTAATATAGGGTGTGAATGAAATGTTCATATTATATTTAACGTTTTATTAATATATATATAAAACTTAGCAAAGGTTTATTTCATTTAAACATTATAAATATTGTGTAGTTTAGAAAACATTCTCAAAATGTAATTATAATTATTTAGAAACTAGTTGATTTAAATAGAATGTTATTAAATATTAAAGTAAATTTGCATTACTATAAATAATATTAAATTAGTAAAGTATGTGAGAATTTAGTTGTTTATTGATTTGAATTGTTTTATTCAATTATCCCTCAAATAGATGTCTTAATTATGCAACATTGTTCAGGGCAATGATGTATGGTTTTACTGCTTATTGCAATTTACTGTGAAATTATGAATAAATTTGTTGATGTCTGAGGTGATTATCTCTTTTGCTTTATTTCATTTTAAATATAATCTAAACTAAATTAGATTTTAATAGATTGTTAGTATTTTATGAGTGTAGTGGACAATTTAAATAATTATGTATGGGAAATATCCTTATTGCCTAATGCAATCAATAACTGAGCTAGATAATTCTACACAGGTTCTAACAGAGTTACTATTTGTTTATGGATGTTTTTGCTCTGTGATAAAGAATATAAATCTTAAGGGCATTTCTTTATGACAAATGTTGACTGAATAAATGTAGAGAGATAGTGAAATAGAAAATCCATTATTATTGTGACAAAGTAGCTACCCAATGCTAGCCAATGATGATCATGTACATGTGGCAATTATTACAAAATGTCAAATCAACTTTGGGGCTTTTATAAAATGACATTTCACATTTAGACTAGATCTATATTATTATTTATGACATCTCAATTTTGAGACATAGTAAAGTACTTTTTTATTATCATCTCATATTTTTAATTAATAGTCATTATAAAATGGCAACCAATGATCAGGCTATATTTTATTTAGATTGGATAGATCATTTTTCTGGAAATCTTGTGTAAATCATATTATTTAACTCTTATGCATTGATATTTTACTTTATTTAATTCTTTATGACTATAAAGTAGATAATAGCTAGTAAACTAACAGCTGTTACAAATATCTGATTCTATTATTAAGAGATGTATGCTTTATATCATAAGTTAATGTTTAATTTATATATAATTTAGAGAGAAGGAAAGCTAAACAGAGGTAATTTTATAGTTAATATTTAAAAATATTAACAGGTAGTTTATGAGTATTAAAATACAATTATTTAATTGCATTGAGAATAATTAATCATTTAGATTAAATTCTTATTTAATAAGTTTTAATATATATTTAATTAATGTTAATTGACTTGTTTAAATAATATTAAATTGATAATCATTAAGTTAGATTTAATTTAGAAAAAATGTAATTTCCTGTTTATATGTGAGTGAAAGAGAGAAATCCATGTGCACATGTGTATTTGTGATTTCTTGGTTTAAATTGCCAAGATATTCAATTTTAATCTTTAAACATTTAAAAATATTTGATAAATGCAGTAAATAGAAGGTTAAATGTTTAAATAAGAATTTCTGTTAAACTTAAGTGAGGGGAAAAGATAATATTTTGTTTTAAAATATAACTTATTGTCTTATTTATTTTTAATGATTTTATTAATTAATAAAAAACAGTTAAATTGACCTTTTCTTCAACTTAATCATTAAGATCATGTGAATTTTTAAAAGTAGAACAAAGTTACATAATTTTTACTAATTAGTTCTTTATCGTTATTAACATTTTCATTGACAAAGGTCATTGTTTTTGATAGGCATTCATTAAATTTTGATACCTGTCAATGGGAATATTATTATGTGGACATAAAACCATTATATGATATGTATGTACATGACTTATGATAAATGTTTCATACATTTTATTTTATCCAAAGAAAATAGTATTAGACAATAATTATTTTATTTGTCTGGATATAATAGTCATTATTATCATACAAGTTGGTTAGTTCAAATTCAGTCACAAAGTTCCAATTAAAGTTATTTTAATCTATTATATGTTAATATTGCTAACAAAGATATTATGAATTATTATCTGACAAAGAGATATATTATATAAATTGTATTGCTTAGCTTATAGTTTAAGCTATTGTTATTTTTATTTCTTTTATACTAAATGTTTGTAATTATAAATTTATTTAAATGCACATTGATTACATAAATAATATTTACTAAGGCTGTAACCTCAAGAATATGCACATAAAATGCAATAGTAGGGACCTCTATGGGTCTTAAACACAAGCTTACATTTTGGAAGAAAAAAGGAAAACCCTTCTTTACTTCAACCTACTTTCTCAGATCTAACTGCTTCAGCTTCACCTGTTTATATAGAAAGTAGGTTGAAGTAAAGAAGGGTTCCCCTCTTTTCTTTCAAAACATAAGCTTGTGGTTAAGACCTGTAAAGGTCCCTACTATCGCATTTTTACATGCATATTCTTGAGGTTAGAGCCTTAGTAAATATTACTAAATATTTGTTAAATCGGATGATTTAGTTAGGACAAATTTGAAATAAGTTACCTAAATATTGAAATTATTTACCTCAACAAAATGTATTTTTTTTAATAATTTATCCAAATATTTTAAAACCAATAGATAGTTCATTAGTCAGACAATTCTGTATTATCCATTGTAACATCCTGCTAAATATTTTAACAGTACCTATGTTTGGCAAATAGGTTTCAATGATATTGTGAATAAATTTTGCTTATATGTATATAGAATATTAATAAATGTATTCATTGATTATTTAAACCTAGTTTTTATTTTTTTATATTCAATTTGTCTTGTCTCCAGAATTCTTATTTATAACAGAAATCTTGGTAAATCAGATGATTAATTTTTATGCAGATCCAATACAATATCTCAATGTTACAAAAATGCAAATATTCCATAAATGTTCAAATCCAAAGCTGGAATTGTAATTAAAAGAAATGAATATTTATTTAATCTTGACTTGGATTATTTAATCCATTTTCTGACTGCACATTATTTATTTATTTTATTAATAAAAGTGTAATAATTAAATTTAATTATTTTAATTGTGTTGTTGATGAGGTAGTAGAAAGATATAAAAGGTACCCTTTCTTTCTATTATTTCAAGTGATATCCTGGGTAAAAGGCAATAATTTTTTAAATTTAAATATTTTGTTTTATGCAATTGTTAAGCAGATTGAACACTTCTTTTATTACTAGTATTATAATATATTAGGATACATCAGCTTATAAGAGAAGTATATGTCTCCTATAGTCTACCAGGATACCAGTCATTTATTTGGCAACAGAATACAACAGCATACTTTCCCAAAATTAATGAGAACCCTGAGATCATTATTTATTATTATATTAATTATTAAATCATTCTTTTGTATTATAATTATGATGGTGTTAAAAGAAATTCATTATTGCTCATTGTACCATTAGAAAGGTACCCTACACTTCACTCTATAAGAGTAGAGTAGATCAGATCATGTCAATAAATAATTATTTGATGATAAATAGTTGCTATTTAAGATATTAAAGAAAGGACATTAAGATTCTTGGAAGATGTTACTCAAAGTGCAAAATATTTATTGCTCAGAGAATAAATTTTGATGAAGGGAAATGTATATTCAAAAAGTGTTGCATATGGATGAGTGAAGTTTTTTCTCTTTCTATTTTATTTACTTACTTTATAATTATGCATATTATTATTGCTTTGAAATTTCCTTTATCTTAATAGATGTCTCTTCAGTAAAAATGAAAGATAACTAACCAACCACTGAGCTTAGCCAAACAATTGTTCATTTTATCATAATAATAATCATCAGAATATATACAATTGTTATTCTCCAGTTAGAATATATATATCAAATGAAAGCCATAAAACAATTGTCCTTCTGGAAGGGCTAAATGTCTGGTTATTTTAACATAATTCAAAAATGGTAAATATAAATTACTAGTGATTTAATTGTATAATTTATGTAATCCCTGATTGAGTAATTAATTAATATATTATTTCTAGTTTAGCATTATGTACATTTGTATACATATATGCGTGTGTGTGTAATTATAATAAAAATAATAAATTTAATGGTAATAAACTATTATAAAGAGTCTTTAAATCTGCAGAAATACTTTCAGTTAATTTCTTAGACCTGCCTCAACTGCCATTAAATTTAAACAAAAAAAGCTGAAGCAAACATCATCAATTCAAATCCTATGAATCCCATATTTTAAGGTTAACAGCTTGTCTATTTATTAAATGCATTTTATTCCTATTTATAAAAATTGCCTCCTTAATTTTTCTTTTTTTATGATTTCTCTCTTCATGAAGAATTTTCACTTTCAAAATTAAATTTAAATTTATATTTACATGTTTTTTTATGATCAAAGAAAACTGAAGCAATCATTAAATCACCATTATTTTTATGTTTTACATGCTTATATAACAATTCATACTCCTTCAATCTCTTCTCAATACTGCAACTTGATTCACCTATATATTTAAAAATTGAATGAATCATTTATATGATTATTATCGTATGTATTTTATAAAGAAAAAGTAAATGTAAGAGAATGCCTTGTAAAATATCTAAGGGTATTTTTAAAATATTTTTTCTCATAAATGCTTGAATATGCATACATTTTACAATGTAATTGAGTTGTTAATATATTATTATAATGAATCTTATCTATTAAAATATAAAGATATGAAAGTATTGGTCTCTAAATTATATAATGTTACAATAAATGAACAAATGCATAATACTAGTGAATGTTTTATCAAAATCATTTGTGCCTGAAATACTATTGAACCATCTTGAAGTGAATGTTAGATCTTTGTTGTTTTTTAGAAAAGTAGTTTGGAAATTATTTTTGTAGTGTGACTTGCATTTCTTTGCAATGTTAGTAGTTATTCAGCATGTGGAAGATATAGGATGGTGGTCAGGGGGAATAATTATTAAATGAAATCCTAGATGTTAGAAAGATATATTTTGAAAGGATATTATATGTGAGCTATATTGTCACAATTTGAATTTATTAAATATACAGGTAAAAAAGAACTATATAGTATTTTCCATAGATAGTTGCATTTTCCTTATAGTCAGTAAGAGCTGAGATAAAAGCCATGATATAAATTTAAGGTGCCTGATAAGTGTGGATCTTTCTTTTTACTACTGTATCCATGATGGTGTTTTCTTACTCATTGGAGTTATTATTATTCTACATCCCTCACTATAATACCTGTCTATTTTCACTGGCATCACATTGTAAAAGATAATTTTAAAAGATGGTACAGTAATAGCTAAACTGTTAGAAGTTGGTAATTTGTGTGAAGACAAGATGAGATAAAAAAACTTCTATCATGAATGATGTTAAATTATTTACTTTTTCTTGTAATAAAAATAATAGGAGAGAAATGAATTGATAGTTTTGTAAATATTAGAGATTATCAGACTCAAAAATAAATGCATATTTGGATTGGATTGAAAGTGAGAGTGATGAAAGTATGATTTGAATGCTCCAATGAATGTAAAATATGAAAATACATGAAATATAAAATATCATGCAATATAATTTATTAATAGTTTAAAATTTGCTATAAGAATATGAACCTATTAAAAATAGAGACAAGTTATGAAATTATATTTTAAATATTTTTTGTAAGTAGTTAATTTACAAAGGGAGACATTACTATATTTTTCATTTTTTAAATTTTCTAGTATTAGAATACTAGAGCAAATCAAAAGATTTAAGATAATGCTTTGCTGAAATGCAAAAGAAGTGTTTTAATAATTTTAAATATTTCATCTTGTGTTGTTTTTAGATAGCTGTGTTTTAATTACATAATATAAATATATTTTTAAAATACTATGAAACATAGCATTAAGTTTTGTAAGTAGTGATATTTATCATTATTTTATCACCATGGAGACAAGAGAATATCATTGCTTTATTAATAAAAATAGTATATCACTGTTATAAGATTTTGTTTTTCATTTAGGTAGTCGGAGTGAAGGCTATCTTATATATATTTACTTGTTATATTTATTATGTAAATATTTTAATATTTATATAATTTTTTTATGATTTTGGAGACTACAAATATTTTTTTCAAAATTTATAATTTTATTGTATCATAATCACAATGTTATTCAACAATAATAAAATTGTTGTCATACATGATCTATAAAAATTAATGCTTTAAAACATTACTTTTTTTGCCCATGGTTTGTAAAGATTATTTTATAATATTATTATCATTGCACATGATTGATTAATAAGAGTATATTATCATAATTATTATAAATATTAATTTTTATTAAGCACAATGTCAGTACATAATACTTCTATAAGGCTAAAACCTTAGTACATGCGGCTTGAGTGCTTAATTTTTTTAGCAAAAAATAGTGGACTTAATCAGTGAAGAATTTATTAACTTCATGCTCCCAAATCAAAATGCTTTAGATTTGCCTATGTAATTAAGAAAAATAGGTTAGAGATAAGAGGGGGGTCCCTCTTATCTTTATAAAGTTGAATCTTGCATTATGATTTGTAGAGATCTCTCTTGCTAAAAACATTAAGCACTCAAGATGCATGTACTAAGGTTTTAGCCTTATAGAAGTATTACATAATTATTATAGAAAAAATAATCATTGGTGATTATTTTAAATGATCCAATACCAATTTGAGATATTTAATATTGCAATAATATCAAAAGTATAATTTATTCTATGAATGCCACATAAAATAAATAAAAGATTATACAATGTTTTCTCAGAATCTTATGATTTTATTTATGTTTTATTGCCGAACATTAATTTTTAAATAGAGATGTAATGTTAAGAGTCATTAAAGGATTCTAGTTGTTTATTGTTGTTATTTTTGTGGGGGTAGTTAGATATTATGTAAAATCCCTCATAATATTTGACTACAGGGTCTTAATTTGTTTTTTTATTATTAGTGTTAGAAATGAGCTTGAGATTTTTCAAAATAATTACAGAGTTTGTGTAAAATGATGATGAATAAGAATTATTAATTGATGTTAGATTTTAAATAGTATTTTATAAAGAAATAGTAATTAATTTATTGTTTTCCCATAATAAATTTGATAAATTGTTAGCTAGGATTATTCTATGTGTGTTTAAAGACATAAGAGTATTATCAGGTAGTTTTAGCATATGAATTTAATAGGGGATAATATTCTTATGCCATTGGGAATGTATCTTTAGGGATGTATCCTCAATGTTTAAGCCATGTGAAGAGTTTTCATAATTGTATTAGTTATTTTAATTGAACCATATTGTAATCATAATAATGAGCTGTCTGTAACTTAAACTATTAACAAAATAAATGAGCTGAGTATTTAATTTGAACTCTGATTATGTACTGTGAATATAAGTATTATTATATTTTAACTTAATTAGTTTTATTATATTTAGTTATGATGAAATATTGATTTTATTAGGTATTATATGTTAGTAGTATATTTTGAGCTAGTTCTGACTATTAAGTATTTATGTAACTGGATTTTAGTTTAGTATAGTTATCCCATAGTTAGCCAGAATGTCAATTTAGTTTTTTTAAATTGAAAGATACAATATATATATATATATATATTGTAACCGGACCGCCATACAACCTTTTATTACGTCAGTCGTAACAATTTTCTGATGAGCATGCTGTAGGAAGGAATTATCAATTGATATTCCTAGTGCAGATGTTAATGGCACCTACAACAATATTTCCTGCTCATCAGAGGATGTAGTACAATAGAGACTGGGAACATCTAAACATTTATATGTTTGGTTTTCCAAACAGCGCCATTAGAGTTCCATCTCACTACAACCTGACTGGCCTAGGTCAAGTTATGTCAGACGTAGCTCAGAGAACATGAGATTCTCATGAACCAGTGCCATAATTGGTGGGTGATGTGATAGATAAACAAAATAGAATTGGATAACTGGACAACCAATTTAATTTTTAGTAACAAAAAAATTTATTAGATAACAATTAATTTGCAATTTCAACAATAGTTCATTAATTCCTCTATGAGAATAAACTTGTAAACATCCTGGTTTAGTAATAATTCATTCCGAATTCGTTTAATAGTTCATTTTAAATTCACTTGAGAGAAGAAAATTATGAATATCCTAATTCAATGATAGTTCATTAATTCTTTTATGGGAAGAGCTTGGGATTATTCTGGTTTAACAATAATTCATTCCGTATTCATTTAATAGTTCATCTTGAATTCACTTGAGAGAAGAAAATTATGAATATCCTAATTCAATGATAGTTCATTAATTTTTTTTATGAGAA